>CAUYUJ010020704.1:595390-640390 GCA_963575745.1 Prorocentrum cordatum
GAACTGCGTACGTGTAATCTATAACAAGGCGGCGCAACTGGGCCCCTGCTCGCGTCGGCCTTTCGCCGTGTACTGCATAGCTTCCGTCTCTTCTCTCTCCTGCCCCTCCTCCTCCTCCTCCCCCTCCTTCTCCTCCTCCTCCTCCTCCTTCTCATCCTGCCCCTCCTCCTCCTCCTCCTCCTCCTCCTCCTCCTCCGCTTCCTCCTCCTCCTATTCCTCCATCTTTTTTTGTTTACTCCCACCCGCTATGAGTACCTACAGCATGTGCGATGCCATTGGAGCACGGGCAAGGATACAGCTTGAGCCTTTAGGTGAAACACCACTGATCTAGAAGTAAAGACATAGTGAAACTAGGGCAGTTCAGGCGCCGTCATACAAGTCTAACAAGCTTCTGGTAACACCTTGGACAGGAAGGACGAGTAGAATGTATCTCCATGATGTAAGCTTTTGGCGACATTTCCCTGCAATCTGTTCTCCTGCTCGTCCGCGTACGTCCAGTACCATCTCGGGTTCCCCTTGGAAGGGGTCTGTTTGGCCATCTCGAAGAGCATGTGAAACTTGAACACTTGATGCCCCCCTGCACTTTGCCAGAAGTGTAAGAACCGAAGTGTGGACTGCTGGTATTGTCGGACTGCGTCAGGGCTCATACGCCGCGGCTCTCTGTCCATGATGTCATGCACTTTCTGAAGTTCTTGCACGGCGAGTGTAATGACATGTGCATTGTCTCCCAAGTGGCGTTGGTTCTCACGACACAGTTGGCCCAATAGTGGTAGTAAGTTCCTCGTCTGCGCCGCTTTCGCCTTCAGGCGGGGTGGGCCCGCTGGTGTTAACATGCTGTACGTCAGCTTCTGGATGCGGGACACGCTCTTGGGATCAAACTTGCGGCCTTTATAAAAAGCGCTCAGCCTCCGTCTCAAGTGGTTCATGTTATCAACGCGCCTCAATTCCGCCTTCCGTCGCTGGGAGCCAACGAAGTTGTTCTCCACCAGCGTGAATAGAATGAGGCCCGCGACGTATTGTGTGACCCCGAGGTCGATGACATGCATGGCGTCCAGGTGCAGGCCCTCTATCGAAAATCCCTCCACGCTAAAAAGCGGTGTCAAGAAATTGAGGCCATACGCAGCTTGCGGATCCCAAAACATAGAAATTGCTGGCAACTCGATCTCACTGACCCGAGCGATATCTCGGACCCTATTGATACCATCTGGGGGTGTGGCGTCCTCGATTAACCTGTGCCCCCTGAACAGCGATAGCTCAGGAAAATCTTCAAAAAGAGCGAATCCAAAGTAGTCGTCATCAAAAGCCATGGACGCCAAAAGTCGACGCAATTGGTCTGGGTCATCAATAGTACGCTGTGTCAGCGACTTCAAAAGAGCCTTGTTGTAGAGAGACGAGTCGCGTGTTTTCCACTTGCACTGGTTCATTTGCAAAGGGAAGTCGAAGAGGCTGTTTCGCTTGACCGTGCAGCAGAAGCATGGGTGCAGGACGCTATTCCATCGGGTAAAGCCCAATGAGTCTATCATCTCCAAGAGGTCCGCCCTGTATTCACAGAGCGCACCGCAGTGTCCAGAATCCGTCAAAGGAAAATCCCGTGAGTTGAAGCGAAGCTCATTCACGAGCGGCTCACCATTGTGATCTGCCGAGGGGTACCTACCTTTCGCTAAAGCGTTGAAGCTCCAACAAATAATCCGAGCGACAGTCATCAATGTGCAGAGCCCTCGGCACCCGCACTTGCACAGGTCCGATTTCCGCAGGGACGCGATGAGGTACCGACGCCCTGTGAGCGTGTTGCTCCAGTAGTGTGCGAAAAAGCCGTCAGTCTTGGTATGGGGCACTGCGTCGGAGAAATACCCGAGTGGCACAGACTTAGTCCCTGCCCTTGTTGTGGCAGGGTGCGAAGCATAATTTAGCGGAAGGTTCTCTACAGGTACCGTTGACACGTCAAACTCTTGAGGGTTCAGGCGTACTTGAGCTGCGAACTCATCGTGAGGTAAATTCAAAGGAAAATCTCGATATTCGCGCTCCTCTGTTGTAGAATTCCACATCGGCACCCTGGCGGTGAAAAACGTATCCTTGGCCCGTGCTCCTATGGCATCGCGCAAGTGCTCCGTGCGATGCGTGCGCTCCTCAGGCAAAGCTAAATCAGATACGCCTTGCGACCCACCGCGGGTCGCATGCCACGCCGTCACGCAGACATCCTTTGCAGACAACCTACCCTGTTTGTACCTGCACAAAAGAAACGATCGAAGCCCAGCGCCACCATCATTCTGCTGAGCGGCACCCACATACGGCCGTTGACGCGGGAACGCAGAGGAAGAGCACGACGAGCCCCCCGCATGGAAGGATGCAGCCACCTCGCTAGATCCGAGCCCCGACTCGATTCCACCCGCAAGTAATTCTGCAGCAGCTTCTCTGACGCCATCGGGGTTACGATGCAAGAAACGCACTGCGGGGGGAAACCTGGGGGGGGGGGGGGGGGGGGGGGGGGGGGGGGGGGGGCGGGCGTGTGGGAGGGGGGGGGGGGGGGTGGGGGGGGGGGGGGGGGGGGTGTTTCTGGCGGCCTTGAGCCGAGGCTACGTCAGGGCGGCGCCTCGAGAAACGAACGATCACACAGGAGACATCCCTGGGGGCATCGAGTGGCATACCAAGCGAAGCACTGAAGCTAACATTGCAAGGGCTCGTGACCATGGCACCACATGATAACAATTGAATGCAGTGCAACACTCTAACACGATGCGTTACAATCCGTTGCTCAACATGCTCGGCATCCGATGTTATGCTTACTGATGGTGCGCAGCGGGACACACGTGCATATACGAGCGTGCAGCCTGGACACGAGTTCCACGACATCCCTGCAGCTTCGCACTGGCGATTTGCACCCGAGCGCACCGTGTTTCACCAGCCTCGCACTCGAACGTCTGCGGCAACGGTGCCCTAGGACCGCACACGCGGTCCACGTGGAAGGGCTAGCTTCTGATCACTGTCGCTTGCAGTGAGCAGCCCCCCCAAAAAACCCAAGCGATACTTCGAGCGACGCGCTGCTGCACCGCGCAATCCAGAAGAGAATAACTCCGAGAAGGGATGAATAAGAGCAGAACGGGGATATCACGGATGCTCATGGGAAGTGGTAGCAAACAAGATCCGATCGTGCGTGGTGCAGCAAATCCTACCCTGCCCGAAATAATACTACTTCTTCATGTTCTTCTTCGCCTCCTCCACGCTCAGCTGGATGGGCAATATGTTAGAGTAAAGGGCCTGCGCCTTCTCGATCGTAGCGCAGCAGTCCTCGAAGCTGCTGCCAGACCTCCGAACTATTGCAGAACACGCGGCATGCGGAGGGAACAGAGACAGAGAGAAAGAGAGAGATGTGGGGAGAGAGATGGAGGGAGAGGGAGAAGGAGAAAGACACCGATCACTGAGACATCAAGTCGGCGGCACAATCTTAAAGTAAATGTTTGCCCCTCCCGCCGTGACGGGAGAAAAACAATGCTGAACATGTCTGGCACTGTACATGTCCAACCCGTCTCTCTTTTTTTGTTTTTTCTCTCTCTCTCTCTCTCTCTCTCTTTCTCTCCCTCTCCGTCGTTCTGCTCACTGCATGCCGTCTTGGCGGCAGTAGAAAAGAAAGTCGTGACTTGCAGCCCTGGACGATGGACGTCAAGTCCTTGTTCACCTTGGTCAAATCCGCGATCGCCTGCTTCAGCTTCGACTCCCATGGCGACAGCCGCGGCATATCTTTCACCTCCATCCCCGTTCGCGGCCCCAGAGGCATCAGACGACAGGTGCAATGCAAGACAGCTGCACCCGACGATCGGCATGTGCAATCAAAGTGTAATGGCAACCAGCCAATGAAACCTTTCACTAACATATACTACAAAGACAATGGACTAGGATGGGCACGCTTGTGTGTCTATATTGACACGCCTGCGTTTCATTGCAATCCCGCACGTGAATTTGCACCTCCTGCCTCCTGCCTCCCTCTCCCTCCACTCCTCCCCCCCCCCTCCTCTCCCTCGTCGCAGTGCCGGACGCCCCGAAACCTTCCAGCCAGACAGGATGGCCAGCAAGTGCGCTGCCTCACCCAGCTTGGTGGCGGCAGACGAGGTTGGCAAGCTCTCGTCCTTGACAGACTCTGATTCGTCCTCGCTGCCACGCGTATCCAACAGAAGTCACGAGGGGAGCATTAGGCTCTTGAACAACAAGTACAGAGCCCCATGCCGATGGAACCCGATGAGGGTTACCCTAGGTGTGTGTGTGTGGTGTGTGCATACTTGTATGTGCTTGTGTGTTTGTGCGTGCGTGGAGCCCGATGTGCACATGTGTGTGTGCCCCTTATATGTGCATAGACCCCAATGCGTGAAACCCTGTGCGCACGCGAGGGAGCTTATATGTGTTTATTTGTTTGTGTGTGTTTTTGCTGTGATGCGTTATCTTCGTGCTGCAACTCTGTATGCGATGCGCGCATGATCCACGCTTTCTTCTGGAACCCTGGATATAATAAAGCGCTAGGTCGTTTGCTGACGGCACGAGCGAGATCCCCAAACGCAGACACTGAACAACGTCTGAATGTGCAAGGGAGATGCAATACTATGGGATGGACGAGGGCACACACAACGAAGCCTCACCCCACGCCAGGAATAGCAATCGGAGGACATGTCCTCACTGTAGGAGCGACGACGAGTCGGAGTAGTTGCTCGACTCCGCCTGCCCAACTCATCATCGACATCCTCGCCATCTTCGCCTTCATCGTCCTCGTGGCCATCGCCGTCCAATATGAGATGTGTTCCTCGCCCTGCAAAACCCAATATGAGAAGTAACAGCCTTCCATGCCTGCAAAATCCAAGATGAGAGGTGTTCCTCACCCTCCTGCCTCCGTCGTCGTCGCCGCCGTCGTCGTCGCCGTCTTCAGCGTCGTTGATATTGTCGTCGTTATCGCCGTCGTCGCAGTCGTCGTCGTCGTCGTCGTCGTCGTCGTCGTCGTCGTCGTCGTCTTCATTGTCGCGGTCATTTCGTGTTCGATTTTGCAAACCCTTTCGTCGTCATCTTCGTCATCGCCGTCGTCAGTTCGCAGTCGCGTCCACCGTCGCCCCATCCGACAGCCGACACTTTCAGAATCGATGCTGGCTCTGCCGTCCCCCCCCCCTTGGGGCCTTCACCTGAGGCCCTGCAGACCCAGACGCGGCGTTCGGGTCCACCTTCTCTTTGCCCGTGCTCAGCTCGGTGCGCAGCGTCTTCGCGTCGCGCTGAAGATCGTTGATATCAACGGTGAGGGAAGAGCGAGAATGGGGCGTGTTAGATGCTAGACACCCCAGCACGTACATGCGCGCGTGCATGTGTGGGCGGACACGCGCGCACATTTCGTTGTGTATGTGGTCAGGTGTTTGTGAGCTTCGTGTGTGCATTGTGTTTTGTGGTGTGTATGTTGTTAGGTGTGGATGTTGTAGGCGTGCGTATGTGTGTGTGTGCGTGTGCGCGTGTGCGTGCGTTTATGTGGATGCTTGCACATGTGTATGTATATGTGCACGGAAATAACGAGGGGCAAAAGCTCCTGCACCTCGCTCTTGTTGATGGCATCCTTCTGGTACAAGATGTCACCATGCTGGTGGTGAATCTCCCCTGCCCCGCACGCTGTCATCATCGATCCTTCCTTCCCCTCCTCCCGCCTTGCGTTGCCGTCCCCTCACTCCTGTTCACCCCCTCCGACTCGTAGCATCACCCCTCGTCCCTTCCCTCCCTGGCCATACTCAATCCCGCATCTGATCTAGGTTCTCTCGCGCTCCATCGATTGTGGAGTCCCCAGCGGGCGTGAAGCACATGGCACCGTCCCAGCCCGCCTTGGTAGCTTTGTGTTTCTCGCACCACTTGACCGTGTTCTCGGCCCTCATCACCGCCCTCGCAGCATGCGCTGTCGTCTCACTCTATCCCCTATCCCTCGTATTCTCTCTCTCTCTCTCTCTGTCTTTCTTCTGCCTTCCCCCGTCCCCTCCCTCTTCCTTCGTCCCTTGTACTCCATCCTTCCACCCGTGCTTCCTTCCTCGTCCTCCCCATAATTCTGAAATCTGGCCTCTGCGACATCGGGCTGTCTGGATGAGCTTGCGAATAGCCAAACGAGAGTAACATCTCATCGTGGGTCACGTACCCGCTGTAGAGGCCGCCCTCGTTGATGTTGCTGGACTCCTCGATCTTCGTGGATTCGATGTGCTCGAACTTTCCTGGTCTGGGGGAGGTGATGCGTCCCAATGCGTGTGTAGATACATATATATTTCTATACACATACGTGCATGCTGGTATGTTCATGCACATGTAGAAATGAATGCATAAACACACGTATGCATATGTAAAGTACGCACGCCTCTGCATGGCACATACACGTTCTACATGAGCCACGACTTGGCGACGAAGGCCGAGGGCGGATGCAGTGCTGTAGTCCGTGTGTTTCCAACACGTGTTGTACATCTATGTTCAGACTCACGTGTGTAACTAACTGTACGCATGCACGTGTACAAGCATGTTCATATGTATAAATGTATGCTTGTATATAGGCATGCACAGCTATGTGTATGTATGTGTGTATGCTTCGGCAACTGCAGACACGCGGTATCCCATATAGTGGGATTGTTGCGATGCCACCAGAATACAAGCCGACGTTATCCCATATAATGAGATTGCTGAGCTACCAAATTGCAATACTGTATTGTCCAATATATTTGGCGTGTTGTTGTCATACCAGTGTGATGTTTACGGTAGCACTGGCGGGCACATGTACATACACATATATAAATACATATGCACACGAAAATTGCTAAAGCGGTGTGTAGACATACATACCTATATTATATATATACATATATATATATACACATGGCCTGTCTTCAGCCACATCTTGACCCACTTGCGCTTCGTGGCGGGCAAAGCGTCGGCCACGATTTTCTTCAGGTCGGGCCTCTTGAGCGAAATGTGGTACCTCCCCGACCTCCCGCTGCGCCAGAGGCGTGGTAGACATCACCCGCAAGAGCATGTGCGTACACGTGTATATCTAGAACAGTAATATACATACATACATACATACATATATATATATATATTCATATATATATATGTGTATATGTATATACAACATGCTTGCAAACCGCCAGCATCCCCTGGCAAGAGTACCGCATGCGAGCCAGCGCGTTCTCGTGCTCTTTGTTCTCCATGCGTTTCTCCGCGCGCTCAGTCTTCGACTGGCGCTTTCCCTGGCTCCGCAGTTCGGCGGCAGGAATGCGGAGAGGCAAAGAGAGAACGTCGGGGGGTGGGGGGTGAGGAGGGGAACGGGGTGAGGAGGGGAAATGGCGAGGGCGGGAAGGGATGGGGGATTGGGCAACATGGTGGCCTGTCCGTTCTTCTTCTGCTTCTTCGGGGCCATCACCTCCCCGTGCATTCACACACGCACACACATTATATATATATACACACATTGTTTATATATGTATGTAAAAAACGGGTGGATGGGTGCCGTTATTAAAGGGTGGATCAGGGGGTGCCGTCAGTCCGCCCAGAGCCGGAGTCCGCGGGCGTTGGATGGCCTCTCGCTCGAGCTCGGGTCTCCCCCCAGCAGAATCGCACGCCCCCTAGCTGAAGGGTGGCTTGCACGTATACATATACATATACATTATATACATATATATATATATGCAGATGCATTTATCTAATAATATTTGGTTTGTAGAGTGTGCAATATACGTGTAGCACACGTAACTACATGCACATGCACGCCAACAGAATTGTTCATGGGCCCCGTCAAATATAGCGTGAATACCGCAGTGCAGGCAGGAAGTAGGAGCTTTCCTACGGGGCCACGAAACGACAGGGGGCGCGCCGACCTGTATTCATAAGTACGTGTATATATACTGGGTGCGGGGCCGTTACCGCGAACCCGAGGTGTTTGGTGGAGCTCCCGAAGGGGCCACGACACGTGCGAGGGGTGCGCCGAAATGGGTTTGCAGGTGGAGTCCCCTTCGGGGCCGCGACGCGCGTGGGGGGCCGAAATTGCTGGAGGGCCTGGGCACCATCGATGGGGGCATCGGTGTGAAGGAGTGAACGCGTGGCGAGGAGGATTGGGTGGTCGGGGAAATACGGAAATGCCAACATCCGAATGCGTTTCGAGCATGGGGGGCTGCTATTACGCGGTGGGTGCGCACGAAGGGTTAACGGCGCCTTGATGCGCCCATGCATTGCGATCCGATTGAGTATGAAACGACCGACGGTTACGATGGGGCGCGGCGTTGGCAAGTCGATCGTCAGCGAAAACTTCTGCGCGACATAATTCGCGCTGAAGCCCGCGATGGCGACGGCGTCGCGCAGGTGGGCTCACGCGCAGTCGACGGAACGCATGAACGACCCGCGCGCGACGGGGGCGGGGCGTGGGGGGGAACTTAAGGGCAGCGGGACACGCCGCGACGCGAAACGACGCGAACCGACGCGAAGACGCGAAACGACGCGAAGACGCGAAACGACGCGAAACGACGCGAAACGACGCGAAGACGCGAAACGACGTGAACGACGTGAAACGACGTGAAACGACGTGAACGACGCGAAACGACGTGAAACATCGCGAAGACGTGAAACGACGTGAAACGACGCGAAACGACGCGAAGACGCGAAACGACGCGAAGACGCGAAACGACGCGAAGACGCGAAACGACGTGAAACGACGCGAAACGACGTGAACCGACGACGTGAAACGACGTGAAACGACGTGAAACGACGTGAACGACGCGAAACGACGCGAAGACGTGAAACGACGCGAAGACGCGAAACGACGCGAAACGACGCGAAACGACGTGAAACGACGCGAAGACGTGAAACGACGCGAAGACGTGAAACGACGTGAAACGACGTGAAACGACGTGAACGACGCGAAACGACGTGAAGACGCGAAACGACGTGAAACGACGTGAACGACGTGAAACGACGTGAAACGACGTAAAACGACGCGAAGACGCGAAACGACGTGAACGACGTGAAACGACGTGAACGACGTGAAACGACACGAAGACGTGAAACGACGTGAACGACATGACGCGACGCGCGACGAACGAAGTGGCGGCGACGATGCGACACGCCGAGTGACTGCAGGCTGGCGCAAGCACCCCCGCGTTCTCTGGGGCGCGACCGACGCGCCGCCGTCACCGCTATCACTTGCCGACGATGCACTTCGATCCCATGGCCCCGCTGCACTTAAATGCGACAGCGGGGCCATGGGTTTCGAAATGCGTCGTCAGCAAATGGCGCGGCGACGGCGGCGACGGCGCGCCGCCCCCCCCAAAGAACGCGTGGGCGCTCCCCAGCCCAGTGTGCCCAGTAATGAGTGTAGTTGTGTAGAAAAAAAGCGGCGTCCCCTGCGTGTCCGCCAGCCAGCAGCCGCAAGCTGCACTCCACGTTGCCCGCGTAGGCCTGCTGGGCAGGCGCGGGGGAAGGCCAGGAGGTGGCGGGGGCGCAGGCAGGGGGGAGCAGAGGGAGTAGGGGGAGTATGGGGGGGGAGGATAATAGACGGAGTGGCGCGATGCGAGAGTAGAGGGGGTAGGGCGAACGCGAGATCAGAGAGAGAGAGAGAGGGTAGGGGAGGCACGAGGGAGCAGAGGGAGCAGAGAGGGGGAGAGCGCGGGTGAGAGAGATACGCTTATGAATGTGAATATTTGTACATGTGTACATGCCATATACACGTGCGCAGGGACGTACAAGTGCGTGCTTAGATACGAACGTCTACTTACTATATACGTGTGCACGCATGTGTACAGATACTTCGTGCGTGTATGTATGGGTGTATGTGTGTACGTATACACACACGAGTGTAGCTTGTATGGCTGCGCATATGTATGCGTGCACGTATGCATGTGCGCATGTATGCGTTCATGTACATGAACATGCGTGCACGCATGGACGTGCACGTATATGCTTGCATGTCTGTGTGCATGTATGTGTTTCTGCATGTGTATATGTACCCGTACTTAGTGCATATGCATGCACGTGTGTGCAGAGCTTATACGTATGCATGTTTGTGTGCGCACACCTAGTCTCGTCGTGGTCGTCGCCGTCGTCTCGTCGTCGTCGTCGCCGTCGTCGCCGTCGCCGCCGTCGTCGTCGTCGCCCTGGCCGTGGCCTGCAGACGGGTCGCCGTATGTGCACGTGTGTACGTATGCATGTACATGAACACGTGTCTACGCATGGATATGTACGTCTATGCGTGCGTGTATGTGTGCATGTCTGTGTGTCTGCTAAGGTTTGTGTGTACTGCATGCATTTGTGCGCACAGCTTTATACGTATGTATGCTTGTGTGCACACAGCTAGTGCATGCATGCGTATATAGTTCGTGTGACTGCACCTAGACAAGTGGATCCAGGTGTAGCATTTGCAGACGTCGGCGTCTGTGTATACACGTTTACATACATATTCATTTTAAACACAGTGCTCCACATGCCAAGGCATATTCGCAGCGCAACGCATTCGACACCTCGACCCAAACAATCACCAGGGCAGCGATGCAGATGATGCTCGCACCGCCCCTGATCTCACTCGAAACATCGAACTCCGCATACGAAGGAACACGTGTAGTGCAACGCATTCGGCACCATCCACGGTCCAAACATTCGCCAGGGTTGTGATGCAACGCATTCGGCACCACCCTCGATCCGAATATTCGCACATGAAATCTCTAGCCAGAGCTGCTGCCCGCACCGCCCCCCGCGTCACTCTAACTCGATACAGCTGCTCGTCCAGGTTAAGGCGGGGTCTGCAAACACTTCGAACCCGCTTGGTCGTAAAGAGGCCGAGCACAACCCCATCTCCAACGCATGATTGTCGAACCTCCAATACATCAATGTCGACTCTTCATACAGCAGCACATGACTGTCGAATCTCCAATACATGAGTGTCGAACTTTCATACACCAGCACATGACTGTCGAATCTCCAATGCATGAGCGTCGAACCGTTATACACCAGACCGCCCTCGCATTGGACAAAGAAGCATCACAAGTGACGCGTTCCCACACTCACGTCAGCCCTGCTCTGTCACTCTGATTCCCTCCCCGCTCCTCCATCCCTGTGCCCCTCCTTTCCCTCCTCTCCCTCATTTTCACTCCGCGCCACTCTCCCTCTAACCAGTGTGGTGCCCATATAGACGCCCTCCTCATCCAAGCCCCGTGCATCCAAACGCTGCCTCGCATGGCGCACGAACTCAGCTCTCATTTCTTCCACGCTGAACCGAGAAGGGTGACGGGCGCGCCCCGCCACGTGCAAGAGTGCCGTTCTATACACAATCCGTCTCTTCGATCGACATCGCATTCGAATCCTGGAGCTCGCATTCGAATCCTGACACTCGAACCCTGGAACTCGCGACATCATGTCCAGGACACCGTGCGTCACCTGTGCACAGGTGGCGCACGCGCGCACGCTAACATCTCCAGCACTCGCGAACACAGCTATAGCTGTGTTCCATCTGCACAAGAGGGCCCTCCCCGCCCCCCCGAGTGCGCGGGCAGTATGCCGCTGTAAATACCCAGCGCGCGGGCCGAAGGTAGTAACTCATCCTGGCTCCCGATCGCCTCCCCTTCGAGAGGAGAGGGTGCCAACGTTCACTGGATGATTCCAGCTACAGAGGGGGGGCGGGGAGGACGCAATGCACAAGCAGAACTACATGAGTGATGCGGCCTGTGGGATTACCAGAGCACCCTTTAGATATCTCGCCAAATACAAGAACAGCCGCTCGCAAGCCATCCGTGTTCATGTGTCGGTGTGTCTATGTGTAGGCGCATGTCTGTGCCGATGTATGCATGTGCAGGTTTACGTCTACGTAAATGCATGTAAGTGCAAGGAGGCTTCTATATTTGAGGGTTGCGCGTGCGGTATGCGAACGATGTGTTGCGTGCATCCCTGCGCCGTGATTGCCAAGGGGGTAAGCAATGCAACGAGTTTAGGATAGCGTGCGTGCAATATCGACTCTCAAAGCTGGGCGTGCGTAACCTCCATGGAGACGACGACGACGACGACGACGACGACGACCCACAGGCCAGTTCAACCGAACAGTTCTTACATCCCACCTCCGACGACGACGACGGCGACGAGGCCGCGACGGCGACAACGACGGCGACGATGACGACGATCACGACGACGACGACGACGACGACGACGACGACAGACGCCGACGACGACGACAAACGACGGCGACGACGACGACGCAAATCGATCGATGCCGACTCCCCGTCCCTGCATGCCCGCCCCGTGGGGGACCGTCGCCATCACATGTTTGCGATCATCTCATCGCGGAGCTTCTTGAGCGCCTGCTTACCCGTGATGCCCTCGCGGACGACCTTCGCCATGACCTCCTGGCGGGCGAGGTTGGGAGGACGACGCAGACAGAGAGAGGGGGGGAGGGAGAGAGATGCAGACCAGCTTGGACGTGTAACTGCACTCACGTACGTACGTGTATACGTATACATGCATCTGTGTATAGATATATGTATATATATATACATATACACATATATATATATACATATGCGTGTATGCAGGTTAATGCATATGTCGAGGTATGTCCCCATTCAAATTTCCAGTTGCCCCTTGTATTTCATAGTGGCAGATCAGCAAAATAAGCGCATTCAGCTGCCAAGCGAGCAATTCGAGCTTGCAGTCCACTCTCTCACAATTTCGCTGCTATCTCCTCGGAGGGGGAGCACGCGGAGGAGAGGGGGAGAGACACCACCATCACGTATATGAACAGAGATGCCAATGCTTCTAAGGACACCCCGCGTTACTGCACTCACTCCTCCTATATCCCTCCTGCCGACCCCCTTGTCTCCGTATCCCCCCTTCCCTCCCCCACTTTTTTCCTTTCACATTCCCCCCCCAGAGAGAGCGCAGGGTGGCGTCCTGCATGAGCGTCTCGCTGCGCTGCTTTGCCTCGTCCTCGGTCGCGACGGCGTGCTCTTTCATCCACAGCGCATCGGACACCTGAATCCTCTGGGTCCAGGCCCCATCATCGCCGCCTCCGATGATCTTGAACTTGAGGCTCGAGATCTTCTCCGACTCCCGACGCGCAAGCTTCACGAAGAACCAGAGCCCACCATCCGAAGTCTTGCCCCGAAACGCACCCTGGGGCAGCTTCGGGGCTCCCGCCTCCTCGGGCTCCTCCGCAGCCTCCTTGGCCCCCTCAGCCTCGCCCTCGCCGACCTGCGTCGCGGGGCCCTCCTCGCCGCCGACCTGCGTCGCGGGAGCCTCCTCGAAGTCGACCTGCGTCGCGGGAGCCTCCTCGGCGCCGTCGGCCTGCGTCGCGGGAGCCTCCTCGCCGTCGACCTGCGTCGCGGGGGCCTCCTCTTCGCCGTCTGGGGCAGCCTCGTCATCGTCGATGTGGATCGTCACATCGCCACCGTCCTCGCCGCCCGCAGGGTCGGGCGCCTCCTGCTCCTCCTCGCTCTCCTCTCCCTCGCCGTCGGCGTCGCCTTCAGCCTCCTCCTCATGATCGTCCTCGCAGCCCTCGTCGGCGTCGGATGGGCCTGGGCCCAAGTCCTCCTCCTCCGCCTCGAGGGCGGCCGACCGCTCCTGATCGGCCTCTGGCTCCACGGCCTCTGGCTCCTCGGCCTCTGGCTCCTCGGCCTCTGGCTCCTCGACCTGTGGCTCCTCGGCCTCTGGCTCCTCGGCCCTGGGCGCTGCGGCTGGCCTCTCCTGCGCGGCAGCCAGCGGCGCCGCCGCGGGCCTCTTCTTGACAGCAGGGCTGCCCGTCGTAGCCGCCGCAGCGCTGCCAGCCTTGGCGGTCGCAGGGCTGCCCGTCATCGCCTTGGGCGCCGCAGCGCTGCCAGCCTTGGCAGTCGCAGGGCTGCCCGTCATCGCAGCAGGGCTGCCCGTCATCGCCTTCGTCGCCGCAGCGCTGCCAGCCTTGGCAGCCGCAGGGCTGCCCACAGGCGCGGCCTGTCCTCTAGTTCGTTTGCCCTTTTTGCTTTTCTTCTCCTTCTTGATGTGGCTCTTTTTGACTTCCTTGGATTCCGAGCCGATCATCGACTTAGCAAAAAAATGATCCTTCATCCTGGCCATCTTGAGGCCCGCCTGTGCCACTGATCCTGATGGCTGGCCATCGTCGACTACGTTCCTTTTCCAGCGAGGCGCTGGCGGGCTGTCCACATCTTTCTCTTCATCGACCTGTGGACTCCCATTCCGATGTATGCCCATCCCGCTCTGCTGATGCTGCTCCCCCGTGCATCGATCAATCTCCTCCACGTCCTCCCCCTCCTCCTCCTCCTCCTCCTCCTCCTCCTCCTCCTCCTCCTCCTCCCCCTCCTCATCATCATCAGCAGCATCATCATCGTCACCATCATCGCCATCACCCCCACCATATACTGCCTACCTCCAGCTGTTCGTCTTTCGAGTAGCAGAACGCAGAATACCATGGCTGGCATATGATAGCGAGTGCGAGGCCTATAGGTCTCGCGCTCGCTATCATATCCCTCCCCGATCTCACAGCACTCCGAATGCTGGTAAGCAGTCAACGCCCGGACTCATCAACCCCGCAGCTCATGTGAGGGAGGGAAGAGTGGGGGGGGGGGAGGAGGAAGGCGGGGGAGGAGAGACAGGACGGGGGGGGGATCGGAGGGGAGGGACGGGGGGGATCAGGGTGAAATGATGGGGGATGGGGGGGGGGGAGGAGGAGGAGGAGGAGGAGGAGGAGGGAGAGGAGTAGGAGGAGGAGGAGGAGGACGAGGATGAGGAGGAGGAGGAGGCGGAGGAGGAGGAGGAGGAGGAGGATGGAGGAGGATGGAGGAGGATGGAGGAGGATGGAGGAGGATGGAGGAGGATGAGGGGGAGACGGAGGAGGATGATGGGGAGACGGAGGAGGATGATGGGGAGGTGAGGGGAGGATGAGGATGGAGGAGGATGAGGGGGAGACGAGGGCGGGCAGAGTGAGGATATGGCGGGCGAGGACGCTGAGGAGTGCATCATCCCCCCTGCCATCCAGGACCTTGGCCCCGATGCCACTGGCGTTCCCTTGCTCGACCTTCTCGCGCATACTGGTAAAATAGCTCTCGCAGTCGTGGTCGCTGTCAACCTCCATCGCGTGCAGCTGGGCCGACTCGCACTCCTGCGAAGTGCAACGTAGCAAAAGTGCAGCATGCAGCGCAACAGACTGCAACACTGCAGACGGCACCACATCATACTGCAACATGCATCACAGCAGCATGCACCAGGCAGCACATCACATGGCAACGCAGCAAGCTGCAGAACGCATCGCTGCAAGTCGCATTTCATTCACGCATGCCTGTATCTACAACCGACGCATGCGCACACATATCTATATATATATATATGCATCTATATATGTATATATATACATACATACATACACTCATGCATACAAACATGCGCGGGTGTGCCTACCATGTCGTACTCGTTCCTCCTCCCCCTCGCCCTCCTGCTCATCACCCTCATCACCCTCCGTTCCTTCCTCCTCCCCCTTACCCTCCTCCAGGTTATACGCGGGGTTCACGTCAGAGGGGATGCCCGCTGCGTCGCAGGCTTCGTCGAACTTGAGGGCGAATATCTCAATGTCCGCCGCGTCTAGCCTATCCAACAAGTCGAGGGTGTCGCCCACCTCTTGGGCGCACGTTGGATATGCTAACGAGGCGGGCATGGAGATCAATGGCCTCGATCGGGTGACCCGAGGAGGAGGGGGGGGGGGGGGACAAAGAGGAATGAGGCGACGTCCTCGTCGCAGCCCTTCTTGAAGGCCACCTGCCAGTGCTTGAAGATTTTCCTGATGGACCTGCTCTGCACGTACCTAGCGGGACAGGGCGGGCAACGCTATCGAAGCTACCGATGGCACTACCTCTTCCTCCTCCTCCTCCTCCTCCCTCCTCTTCTTCTTCATTGCTCTCCTCTTTCTCCTCATCCTCCTCCTCCTCCTCATCCTGCCCCTCCTCCTCCTCCTCCTCGTCCTCCTCCTCCTTCTCCCCCTCCTCCTCATGGTCCGTGTCAGCTTCTGCGCCCACACTGTGAGTCTTCTTGCCTCCTTCTCCTCCCTTTTCCGACTCCTCCTTCTCCCTCCATCTCCTCCTTCCCCTCCTCGGCCTGGTGGTCGTGCCGGTGCCAGGGGGCCCCCTGCCCCACCCCGCCCTGCCGTTCCCCCCTCCGCTACCTGCTCTCTATTTCCTCCATTGTTCCCTCTACCCCGCACCCCCTCGAGGTCCCATCCCCGTGCCGTTCAGGAGGTCACCGCATGCCAGCGATCACGCTCTTGGTCGGCTCCTTGTGGTGTTTGTTCTTGAAGGTCTCGATGTATGTGCTCTCGAATGCTGCCGACCAGCCAGCCTGCGGACAAGACGCGTCAAGAGGAGCGCAAACTTACTCCACTACAAATCAAGATGAGTGCAAACCTTATTCAAGCCACGCCAAGATGAGTGCGAACCTAATTCAGTATACGAATGCGAACCGAAGTCAAGACAACTCAAGATGAACGCGAATCTATTTCAAGATGCATGCGACCTGCGGGGCTCAAGATGAATGCGAACCTGATTCAAGATACGTCGCAGATACCCTCACCATTGTATCATGACAACCACACGTTATCCCACGACGAAACAAATGCACACGAGACAGGGTCAGGACAAGCGCAGCCTCCATCGTACTTTGACTGTACCGCAGTCCTCTGCCAAGGATCTGCAGCTCTTCGCATAGAGGTGCCCACTCCCCCCATCCCAAGCCCATGGTCAACGCTGTGTGCGCTCATCCTCATCGAGTTCCTCATCCTCACCCTCATCCTCCTTATCCTCGGCATCCTCCTGATCCACTTCCTCCTGATCCCCCTCACCCTCCTGAGCAGCATCCTCTTTGTCACCACCCTTTTCCTCCTGATCAGCCTCTTCATGCTCCTCATCCTCCTCGCCCTCCTCCTCTCAAACATGCTTATCCTGCATGCCGTGTCACCGAGTCCTCCTGCGCCGTGGGATCTCCTCCTCCATCATCATCATCATCCTCATCCTGGTCATCCTGATCAGCATCCTGCTCATCATCATCATCATCATCATCATCACACTCATCATCATAATAATCATCATCACGAGCATCATCATCACCCCCTTCATCAGCACGTCCCTCCTCCTCTCCATTCTCCTCCTCTTACTCATCATCCTTTTGCACTTCCACACGCGCCTCCTGCATGTCCTTCACCGCTTCCTTCTCCGCCAGATTCGGATCTCAATCAGCCTCATCCTCATCCCCATCCTCATCCTAGTCATCCCACGCAGAGCTCCCGCCTGTTCCTTAATCATCTTCACGTCGGGCCTGCTGCAATACTGGATGTTCTACTTGCTGAAATCGGGGATCTCGAAGCCTCCCCTGCCATCCGCGCTGCCATCCTCATCGCCCTGCGCCCCCATCTCCTCTGCATCCTTGTCCTCCTCCTCCTCGCCCTTTGCCTTCTCCTTCTCACTGACACCCCTCATCTCCTTCATCATCCTCCGTTTCCTACTCTTCAGCCTCTTCATCCTCCCTTTCCCCCGCCCGCCGACGATCGTCGGCGCAGCGGTATTCATGGCGCTCAGCAGGGCCTGCCCCTGCCCCATATTTTGATGGAGGGGGGCCAAAGAGGAGCAGAAGTGGTAGCAGGGGAAGCCGACGAGGACGAGCAGAAGGCCGGGGGGGGTGATAGAGATGAAGAGCGGGAGCAACGCTGAGACGGAATATGATCATAGGGCACGCTCGCGCACGCTATGATATAACGGGGCAAGCCCGCCTTGGAACCGTATATGTGTGGGACAACGTGTATGTGTATACATATTTACATATATATATATATATCATGCTGGTGTGCGAGTGTGTGTGTGTGTGCGTGTGTTTGTGCGTGTTTGTGTGTGTGAGTGTGTGTGTGTGTGTGTGCGAGTGTGCGTGTGTGCGCGCGCGTGCGCGTGTGTGCGCGTGGCGCTCAGGGCGAGAGCGGCAGAAATAACAAGCACGAGCCCCCTGCCGTCCTGGCTCAGCAACGTGGAGCCCACCGCCGCCGTGGGGCGCATCCCCATCGCCATGATCTGGCCGCGCACGGCCCGCGCGGGCCTGGAGCCCGCGGCGCGGGCCTGGGGCCCGCGGCACGCGCAAGCTGAGGCAGCAGAGGTGGAGGAGGTGAAGGGCGGATCCAGGCGGGGGCATTGACCCCCGCCCTCACGGATCCGAGGGGGGTCACTCTTTCCTGTTCCCACCTGACACGAAAGTCGAACAATTAATCAGGGGGGCATCGCAGGATGATTATACACGCATAATGATATATACATACACACACACATATATATACATATATATACATATATGTGTTCACACGTTGTGTATACACAAAAATACGTACGTTTATCAGTCGGACGTCGTCCGCAGCTGCGGACCGCAGACCCCCATGGCTGCGCACGCATGGCGGCACCGCACCCATGGCACGCCCCTCACACGGCCCCTGTGGTTGCGTTCGCGTGGCGGAACCGCATCTCTTTCGGCGCAACCCTTACACGTGTCGTGGCCCTGAGGGAACTCGGACCACCGATCGAATGCTCGATATGCATGGCGGCACCTCATGCATGTGGGCACACCCATCCCACGTTTCGCGGCCTATATGAAGTTCCCGACGGGGTCACCATGGGCAGGTGAGCAAGCGCGCTTCACCGCGCGCGCATGCGCGGGCCATGATGCGCCTCGGCCACTCAGCGATCACACCGCCGATCAAGCGTGCCTCAAAATTGAACGAGCGTTGTTCAACGCCATGCGGAATTGAACGAGCGCTGTTCAAATTGAACGAGCGCTGTTCAAATTGAACGAGCGTTGTACAAACTCAACGAGCGCGCAAAAGCTTGTCATGGCAACATTTTCATGTCATCGCGCGACCAAGAAATTTCAGTGCAAATGGATCTGCGGGGGCAGAGTTCGCACGGCGGCCTCGGGCCATTTCGGCACACTCCTCACGAGGACCGTGGCCCCATAGGGTGCTCCACCGAAGGCCCCAGCGGCAGGGCTCGCATGGCGGCCTCGGGCCACTTCGGCACACCCCTCACGAGAACCGTGGCCCCATAGGGAGCTCCACCGAAGGCCCCAGCGGCAGGGTTCGCATGGCGGCCTCGGGCCATTTCGGCACACCCCTCACAAGGATCGTGGCCCCAGAGTGAGCTCCACCGAGGGCCCCAGCGGCAGGGTTCGCATGGTGGCCTCGGGCCATTTCGGCACACCCCTCACGAGGATCGTGGCCCCATAGGGAGCTCCACCGAAGGCGGTGCCCACCACGCGGCACCCTCAACTGCATACAGTTGGGTTCTTCGCCATGGTATATATATACATATACATATGCAGGAGGGAGGAGGAGGTGGAGGAGGAGGGCGAGGAAGGAGGAGGAGGGGGATGAGGAGGTGGAGGACACGCTCAAAAAAAGGAGGAGGAGGAGGAGGAGGAGGATGTGTCGCGCTGCTCGAGCACCTGCGCTTCGCGCTCGAGGTCCCAGAAGTGGCCCGCGTGGCCGCGCGGCCTCACGGCGCAGCGAGCAACGCTGCAACGATGCTCAGCGCATCTGCAGGGCCCGCCCGCGCCCGTCGCCCCACGGGTTCTCCGCGTCGCGCCAGCCCGCCTGATCGTCCCACGCGTGAGACTGCGCCCACGACTGCGCCTCCCACCTGTGCTTCTCCTTCGGCACCATGCGGATCGACATGCCTTTGTAGTCGCGGCCGCGCCACTCGCCGCCGTTCGTTTTGGACGGCGCCGTGGCCTTGAGCACCGCGTCCGCCAGCTTGGGGGCGCCGACGTCCTTGCTGGCGCCGCCGAGGCATTTGAACTGCACGATCATCATGTTGTTCGGCCAGTAGCTCACGTTGCCGCGCCAGTCGGTCACGTGCCACTCGTTCGAATTCAAACGAAACATGTACATGACGTAATTGTGCTGCTCCTCAATGTATATCAAGGTCTCGAGATGCGGCGACGTTTCAGGCGTCGACTCGTTGATGTAGTCGTACACCGTCAGGGTGCGCTGCATAAACGCTGGCGCCGCCATGGCAACAGTTGGAGAGCCCAGGACAATTCGCAAACAGAGAGCGGCGGCCCCGCTGCCAGAGCCCAAACTTGGCTACGGATGTACCCCTACACATAGGGGCACGTCCACCAACAGCTCAATGGTCAGAGGGGCGAGAGGAAGAGGGACGAGGGGAGGGGGGGCGAGGAGAAAGAGGGATGAGAGGAGGAGCAAGTTTTTTAAAATCATTAATAATTATATATATTGGGGGGGGGGCTCCATGGAGAGCCCTTTGGCCACTTGGGGCCGTCCTTGGGCGGTCTTGGGCCCTCTTGGACAATCTTGGAAGCCACCTTGAGCGACGCGCGCACACACGCACACAAACACACACACAAACACACACACACACACACACACACACACACACACACACACACACACACACACACACACACACACACACACACACACACACGCACGCCGCCCGCCCGCCCCCAGGAACGGGGGTCGGGGAGGAAGCGATCTAGCCGCCCACGCCCAGAGGGCTGGTGGGGTTGACTGAATCATATGGGTGCGCATATCCTCTGCCCTCCCCCCCAAATCGGCATGCCCCCCCCTCTCCTATGGCATGTCACCCCCCCCCCCTCCCCCCTCAATGGCATTGCCCCCCCCCCCCCCCCCCTCTCCCCCATCCGCGGCAGCGGCATTTTCCGCTCCACGGCCCACGACGCAGCGCAGAAGCGTTTGAGACTGCAGCCCGCGCTGCACACGGGCGGGATATCGCTGGATGGGTTAGCGCGGATTGCCGCGAAACTCGGTTGCGAGCCTGCCGGCGATAAGAAGCTTCGCGCTATAAACCACGAGTTGTTCGAGAGGGCGAGGTTCGACGTCGATCAGCGTTTGGCAACTGGCGAACCATGGCGATGGGGGGTTTGCCAGCCCGCGCTCGTTCTCCAGGAGATGGCGGCTGCTTCGGGCGAGTTGCAGACGTGTTTCTCGAATGCTTTCTCGAGGCGCCCGCGCTCGATTGACAGACCTTGGAGCATGGCCATCGGCTTAGACGAGTGCACGGTTGGCGACAGAAAAAGGCCGAACCACAAACGAAAAACCATGGTTGTTTCTTTCAATGTTTTAAAGCTCGGGGGATCAGTTTTGAGCCACGAGTCAACCTGGATGACCTTCGCTGTGATTCGGGATCACATCATAGGCAAGGTCGAGGGCAAGTGGTCCAGATTGTTCGCAATACTTCTGCGTGGGATCCTGCTTGGCCCCCTGTCCTTCAGAGACGCGGGCGCGGCGTTGAATGTGCTCGGCCAAACGCGCCTGCTGTTCGCAACGGTGAAAGGTGTTTTAACCGACCTCGACGGCCACAGGATGACGCTCGACTGGGCGGGCGCAAGCTCCCACAAGCCATGCATTTTTTGCGGCAATTGTTGGAAGACTGATTCACACCTCATTCCAGGGTGCTACGATATATCTTGTTCAGATTTCGCAATTTCGGTTGCGTGATCACGAGGACATGGTTGGAAATCTGGCTGTCGTTTTGGCGGCGAAAGCGAGACGCGACGCTGGGGCCATGGGCGTTGGGGATTTCAAGGAGCTCATTCAGGGCGTCGGCTTCAACCCAAACCCACTGGGCCTTCTAGCAGATGAGGCTTTGTGCGGCATCCTCGACATATCTGACATCATCCGCACAGACTGGGTGCACCATCATCTACAACATGGCGCATTTTCTTGGGGGCGCACGGCTTACGTGAGGGCTTGCGAGAGCAAGCTGGGAATTATGTTCGAGATGTGGGGTGAGTTGGTGAAGGCGGATTGGACATTCCCCTTATCAATGGGCGTCAAGATCAGCCAAGTCTACGACGCATTTTCCGCATCCTCCGAGGAAGAGTCGAAGATTCGGTGCAAGGCAAGTGATTACATATCCTTGTATGTTATCATGCGGCATTTTGTCGAACGCAGACTGCTCGACACCCCTGGCCTTGAGAGGGAGAGCGACTCTTTCGGCGCAGCATGTGCTGTCTTGGACCTCGTCCTCGAGGCTAAGAGGGCCCCGCAGACTGGGCTCGCAGCCATTCTCAATGAGCTCAGGGCCGCTCTTCGCATACACATGGGTAGGCATGCAGCCGCATACGGCAAGAGGTATTTACTTCCGAAACACCACGCCACGATGCATATTCCAGATCAAATTTGGAAAGACAAGTTTGTAGTCGACACGTTCGTTGTTGAGCGATTAAATATTCGCGTCAAGCAGCCCGCAGAGAACAGCGTCAGGAACACAGAGCGGCACGAGTACTCTGTCCTCTCGAACTTGCTGACGAGGCACCACAATGATTTGACCGATGGTGTGCAATCCATCCGCGAGGGCCTTCGCGGGTCTAGAAAGGAATTGCCAGGCTATCCAAATGTGGGTCATGGCGCCTGGGGGGATGGTCGCGAGTTGCACGTTCACGACGTGGTTTTGGCCGGGGATGGTGCTGGCCTCGCGTCGGCCTGTGTCTGTGAACGTGGGGCGCTGTGCGTTGTCGTCAGGAAATTGCTGCCCACTGGCAGGCGTGCCCGCTCAAGCAGATGGTTTTCGCTTTCGCGGGAGTTGATGGCAGTTAGCATGCGCGACGCCCACGCGGCCCACGCGTGGCACCGCGATGGGGACGCCCACGCGGTGCTGGTTTAAAGAGCGCACGGCCTTGCAAAATTATATGTATATATATATGCCTTGAAAACATCAAACGGGGATGCGAACGACGAACGCGACGACGACGACGACGACGACGACCAGGTACGCGGCGCTTCCGCTAAAACGAACGCTCTCCTTCCTCCTCCTCTCCCCCCTCCTCCTTCCTCCCACCATCATCCTCTGATCATTGAGCTGTTGGCGGGCGTGTCCCTATGTATAGGGATACAACCGTAGCCAAGTGTGGGCTCAAGCAGCGGGACCGCCGCTCTCTGTGTGTGAATTGTCCTGCAGCGGGCTCTCCAGCTGTCGCCATGGCGGCGGCGCTGCCAGAGCTTATGCGGCGCACCATGACGGTGTACGACTACATCAACGAGTCATTGCCAGACACGTCGCCGCATCGAGAGACTCTGGTGCACATCGACGATCAGCGCAACTACGCCATGCACATGCCTCGTTCGAACATGGCAGACTGGCACGGTTACGTGGGCTGCGGGCCGAACAACATGATGGCCGTGCGGTTCAATTGCCTCAGCGGCGCGAGCCAGGACGGCGGCCCCAAGCTCACGGACGTTCCGATCAAGACCACGGTGCTGTTCAAGAACGGCGAGGAGTGGCACGGCCATGACTACAAGGGCAGGTCGATCCGCACGGTGCCGAAGAAGAAGTACAGGTGGGGGGCTCAATCGCGGGTGCAGTCTCACGCGTGGGACGACCAGGCGGGCTGGCTCGACGTGGAGAACCCGCGGGACGACGGCCGCGGGCGGGCCCTGCACACGTTGCGCTGAGCGCATCGCTGCAGCGTTCGCTGCGCCGCGAGGCCGCGCGAATACGCGGGCCACTTCTAGGACCTCGAGCGCGAAGCGCAGGTGCTCGAGCAGAGCTACGCGCTCAGAATTTACCTCCTCGTCCTCCTCCTCCTCCTCCTCCTCCTCCTCCTCCTCCTCCTCGTTGAGCGTGTCGTTGAGCGTGTCCTCCACCTCCTCCCCCCCCTCCTCCTCCTTCCTTGCCCCCCTCCTCCACCTCCTCCTCCCTCCCTCCGCAGCCCGAGCCTTGAAAACGTCAAGCGGGGATGCGAACGACGAACGCGACGACGACGACGACGACCAGGTCAGCGGCGCTTCCGCTGAAGCGAACGCCGACGACCAGAAGCGGCGCTTCCGCTGAAACAAAGCGACGACGACGACGACGACGCCGACGACCAGAAGTGGCGCCTCCGAAACCGACGACGAAGACGACGACGACGACGACGACGAGGACGACGACGAGGACGACGACGACGACGGGAAATTGGAACATGGGGGTGAGGCAACCCCCGCTGAGCATTTTTGGGGCTACGTAATAAGCCCCATAAGTAAGATAAGTCGTGCATAAGTTAGATGGTAAGTCCGATAAATATCGGCAGCGTCAGAAGTTACAAGTAGCCGAAGTGCAGAATGCGTCCAAGATGCGCGCTAGGTTAGTTGGGCCGCCTGCGACTAAGCTATCCAATCTATGCGATTACATCATCCTCTGAGCGAGTGCAGCGCTACTTGTGGGTGTACAACGCTACCTGATCAGCCGTTAAGCGAATACACGTATATTTGTATAACTGTATCTGGCGCAAGAGCGCCGACCGATATCAGTCCCTCGCCCGCTACAGCGCTTCGTGGCCCCATCCGGGGGCTCCACCAGAGGCACCAGTGGCTGCGCGCATGCGGTCCCCGCCGCCCAATACAGCGTTTCGTTGCACCATAGGGAGCTCCCGCCCAGTGGGGGAATTCGCATGTGTTTCCCACGCCCAGTACAATGTTTCGTGGCCTCATATGTAGAGGAAAAAGAACTATGCACATGCACCGATTCTGGCCAGGCCCATCCTGAGCCCAGGATCGGTGCATACGCCCTCCTACCTTGGCCAGGAAGGCATATGCACCGATCCTGGGTCAAGGTTGGGCCTTGCCAGGATCGGTGCATGTGCATAATTCTCTTCGCCCGAATATGGGGGCTCCACCGAAGGCCCCAGTGGTTGCGCTCGCCTGCGTTTCCCCCAGCGAGCGCAGCGTTTCGTGGCCACACAAGGGACTACACCGAACGCCCCATTGGCTGCAGTCGCGTGCGTCCCCCCTTGCCCGCGGAGCTCGCATGCGCCCTCCCCCGCCCACTGCAGCGTTTTGTGGCCCCATAAATGCGGGCTTCGCCGAAGGCCCCAGTGGCTGCGCTCGCGCGCGCCCCCCCTCATACTGCAGCGCCCCGCGGCGCCGTAGGGGCTCCACCGAATGTCCCAGCGGCGGAGCTCGCACGCGTCTCCCCTGCTCAGCACAGCGCTTCGTGGCCCCATAGGGACTCCACCGAAGGCCCCACTGGCTGCGCCCGCGTGCGTCCCCTCGCCCAATACAGCTTTTCGTGGCCCCATAGGGAGCTCCACCGAAAGTCCCAACGGGGTACTCGCATGTGTCTCCCCCAGTCAATACAAAGGTTCGTGGCCCCATTGGGGGTTCCACCGGAAGCCCCTGCGGTTGCTCTCGCCTGCGTATCCCCCGCACAGCGCAGCGGCTCGCGGCCCCATAGGGGAGCTCCAGTACAGCGTCCAACGCCATAGGGAACTCTTCCGAAGTCCCCCGTGGCCGCGCTCGCATGCCCCCCCCCCAATGCAGCGCTTCGTGGCCGTAGTAGAGGTCGTAGTAGTAGTAGTAGTAGTAGTAGTAGTAGTAGTAGTAGTAGTAGTAGTAGTAGTAGTAGTAGTAGTAGTAGTAGTAGTAGTAGTAGTAGTCGTAGTAGTAGTAGTAGTAGTAGTAAGTAGTAGTAGTTTACGTAGTAGTAGTAGTCGTCGTAGTCGTCGCGTCGTCGTCGTCGTCGTCGTCTCGTCGTCGTCGTCTCGTCGTCGTCGTCGTAGTCGTAGTAGTCGCAGTAGTCGTGTAGTCGCAGTAGTCGTAGTAGTAGTAGTAGTAGTAGTATTAGTCGTAGTAGTAGTATAGTAAGTAAGTAGTAGTAGTAGTAGTAGTAGTAGTAGTAGTACGTAGCGTGTAGTAGTAGTATTAGTAGTAGTAGTATAAGTGAGTAGTAGTAGTTACAGCGTAGTAGTCGTAGTCGTAGTAGTAGTAGTAGTAGTAGTAGTAGTAGCAGTAGTAGTAGTAGTAGTAGTAGTAGTAGCAGTAGTAGTATAGTAGTAGTAGTAGTAGTAGTAGTAGTAGTAGTAGTAGTAGTAGTAGTAGTGGTAGTAGTAGTAGTAGTCGTAGTAGTAGTAGTAGTAGTAGTAGTTATAGTCGTAGTAGTAGTAGTCGTGGTAGTAGTAGTAGTAGTAGTAGTAGTAGTAGTAGTAGTAGTAGTAGTAGTAGTAGTAGTAGTAGTAGTAGTAGTAGTAGTAGTAGTAGTGGTAGCCCGAGCGAGCCCTGCCACCGGGGCCTTTCGCCGTCGTCGTCGTCGTCGTCGTCCCATCGGCCCCCCACCCCCCTCCTTTTAAGCGCACATAAGTAAGGAAACATGAGCGACACGGCCGCACTCACTTACGCACCGTTGCCATGTCCTCGACCTCGAGAACGAAGGCTTCCCCCTTGAAAAGCGGGGGCACAGGGGTGGGGCCCTGGTGAAACATGGGGGTGGGGCCCTGTCTCCGACCACGGTGAAACATAAATGGGGCGCGGCCCTCCCCGCCCTCGCGGGGCGGCCTTGCCCCCTGGGGCGTGGTCGGGGATCAGGGGCGGAGGGGATTCAGGGACCCCTGAATTAGAACTAGAAGGTGGGGAGGAGGAGAAGGAGGAGGAGGAGAAGTAGGAGGAGGAGGACGACGACGAGGGCCCAACACCACACGATGATGGTTGGGCACAAAAATGTCAGTCCTCCGTCCTACACCCGCATCGACATCATCACAACCACAGACATCATCCGCCTTTTTGGCATCGTCATTTTGGTTTCGCCACAGCGGCTCACCCGCTGAAGCGGTGCTGACCCCGCATAAGTGATATGTGTGCATACCTTTTGCCAGCGGCCCAAAGCTGCGGTCTGATGTCACCCCGCGCCCCGCGCACTCCCCCGCTCGCCATGACAGAGGCCGAGGCCACGACGAGTCGCGCCCCGCGCACTCCCCCGCCGACGAGAGCCATGCAAGAGGCCGAGGCCCTTCGCGCCATGGCAGGGGCCGAGGCCGAGACGCCCGCCCCGTGGACTCCCGAGGGGCCGCCTCCGAGCCCGCCGAGAGCCATGGCAGAGGCCGCGCGCGCCGAACCCGACAAGAAGCCCGAGCGCGGCGGCGACTACCTGATCCAGATTTTCCAGCCGCCCGAGAAGCGGGTCAAGAAGGTCGAGCAGGAGTGGAAGTGCATCGAGGACGTGACCAACCCATGGTTGAAGAAGGCCTTCCTGCAGATGTATGGTTCAGGAGGGCCACCAAGTCCCGACGTCAACCAGTACGACTACAGGCACCCAAAGAGGGCCAGTTTCAAGGTCACCCTCGAGGTCACCACCGAGTGGGTCGACCCACGCGGAGTCTAATTGAGGGCGGGAAAAAGCATCGTCAATCATCAACATCACCATCACCATCACCATCACCATCACCGTCATCATCACCGTCATCATCATCATCATCACCATCATCATCATCATCATCATCATCATCATCATCATCATCATCATCATCATCATCATCATGAGCATGATCATCCTCATCCGTCTCATCATCATCAACATCATCATCATCATCATCATCACTCTCACTCTCTTGATCCTCCCACTCCGCCTCCTATTCCTCCTCCCTCCTCCATTGCACAACCCATTCAAGGACGAGCCCGAGGGGCCGCGGCGGGTAGGGGGGCTCGGGAACTTACGGAACTTATTTGGTACATAATTTTCAGAAAAGATAACTTATTGGGAACATCTTTTTCCATAAATAGTTGCAGCGGTAAGTTCCCTAAGTCCACTTGTGTGCTCGAGTACTCGATTTGTTCAGCTATATCTGACACAAGAGCCCCGACTGGTATCAGAAGGCGCATGCGAGTGCAGCCAGTGGGGCCTTCGGTTGAGCTCCCAATGGGGCCACGGAACGTTGTACTGCGCGGGGGAGACGCACGCGAGCGCAACCACTGGGGCCTTTGGTGGGGTCCCCACGAGGCCACGAAACGATGCACTGGGCGTGGGAAGCACGTGCGAATTTCCCCCACTGGGCGGGAGCTCCCTATGGGGCAATTAAACGCTGTATTGGGCGGGGGGGCGCATGCGAGCGTAGCCACTGGTGCCTCCGGTGGAGCCCCCTGATGGTGCCACGAAACGCTGTAGTGGGCTAGTGGGCGAGGGAGGCGCATGCGACAGCAGCCAGTGGGGCCTTCGGTTGAGCTCCCAATGGGGCCACGGAACGTTGTACTGCGTGGGGGAGACGCACGCGAGCGCAGTCACTGGGGCCTTCGGTGGAGCCCCATTTCTGAAGAAAGAAAAAAAAGCCACGAAACGCTGTGCTGGGCTGGGCGTGGGAGACGCATGCGAGTGCAGCCACTGGGGCCTTCGGTAAACCTCTTTTTGTGGCCACGAAACGCTGCACTGGGCAGGAGGAGGAAGGAGGAGGGAGGAGGGGGTTGGCGGCGGGAGATGACGCGGGGCGCTGTCTCTGCAAAACGAACACCACAGGATGGTTGGGAAAAAGGCATAAGAACAGGAAACATGTAAACGCACAGTCACAAACATATACAACAGATGTACAAGCACACACGTGACAAAAACGCATGCATATCAAAAACCAAACCTACACACAACACATGGAATCCATACACACTCACATAAAACACTTGCCCAACAAATCACGCTACACATCTAAATGTGTGCATAAACGTAAATACAGGTGTGTACATGTACATACGCAATATTTACGTAGGTAACAAAAAACGACACGAAACGCTGTACTTGGCTGGGCGTGGGAGACGCATGCGAGTGCAGCCACTGGGGCCTTCGGTGAACCTCTCTTTGAGGCCACGAAACGCTGCACTGGGCAGGAGGAGGAAGGAGGAGGGAGGAGGGGGATGACGGCGGGAGATGACGCGTGGCGCTGTCTCTGCAAAACGAACACCACAGGATGGTTGTGAAAAAAAGCATAAAGACAGGAAACATATAAACGCATAGTCACAAACATATACAACAGATGTACCAGCTCACACGCGACAAAAACGCATACAAATCAAAAACCAAACCTACACACAACACATGTAATACATACACACCCATATAAAAACTTGCCCAACAAATCACGCTACACATCTAACGTTGTGCATATACGTAAATACAGTTGTGTACATTTACATACGCAACATTTTTAGTTGATACACATGTGTTTTATGATTGAACTATTCTAAAACATGTTGATATCTACAAAAAACAAAACAAACAAATCAAAAAAAACTGGCGAAGGACCCAACCATACGCAGTTGTGAATACCGTCGTTGTGGGCATCGCCTTCGGTGGATCCCCGCACGGGTCCACGAAGCGTGTGAACGGCGTGCCTAAATTGGGCGCGGCCGCCAAACGGGCGCTGCCAGTGGGGCCCGAAGGAAAAGCCTCCTTCATGTGGCCACAAAACGTGTGAAGGGTGCGCCGAATTGGCGCGAGGCCACAATGCGAGTGCAGCCACTTTGGCCTTCGGTGAAGCCCCCATATGGGGCCCCGAAACGCTGTACTGGATAGGGAGAACGCATGCGAGCGCAGGCGCTTGGGCCTTCGGTGGAGTTCCCCATGGGGCCACGAAGCGCTGCGCTCGGCGGGGGAAACGCATGCGAGTGCCGCCACTGGGGCCTTCGGTAGAGGCGACACGCTGCGCTGGGTGGCGGAACTGGGGCCTTCGGTAAAACTCCCTATGGGGTCACGATGCGCTGTACTGGGTGGGAGACGCATGCGAGCGCAGCCACTGTGGCCTTCGCTGGAGCTCCCTATGCGGCCACGAAACGCTATACCGGGCGGGGGAGACGCATGCGAGGGCAGCCACTGGGGCCTTCGGTGGAGCTCCCTCTGGGGCCACAAAACGCTGTACTGGGTGGGGGAGACGCATGCGAGCTCGGCCACTGGGACATTTAGTGGAGCTCCTGGTTGTGCCACGAAACGCTGTAACGGGCGGGGGGAGACGCATGCGAGTGCAGCCTCTGGGACCTCCGGTGGAGCTCCATCATTTTCCTTCTCTCGTAGTTCTCCCTCTTTCTGTCCTTGCGTTCTGGTGATAGCGGCTTTGGGTACCACACATTGCGGAGTCCCCGCGACGCGCGCCAGACGCCCCGAAGGAGTCCCGGCGACGCGCTCGGCTTGTCCGCGGCACGGAGTCAAAAACACAGGTGGCTGACAACGGAGAAGGCGCTGGGCACAGTGCGCGGGCGTCGGGAAGCTCAACGCGCGGAGGGCGTGCCTTCGGTGGGGCTCCCCATGGGGCCGCAAAACTTGTGAGGGGTGTGCCGAAATGGATATGCTGTGGGCTATGGGCGGGGAGCCGCATGCGAACTTTGTCACTGGGGCCTTCGGTGGAGCACCCCATGGGGCCGCGAATCGCATGAGGGATATGCCGAAATGGACATGCGATAGGCGGGGAGACGCATGTGAACCATGCCGCTGGGGCCTTCGGAGGAGCTCTCTATGGGGCCACGCAACGTGTGAGGGGTGTGCCCAAATTGATATTTGGTGCGCGGGGAGCCGCACGCGCATTTTGTCACTGGGGCCTTCGGTGGATTCCCCAACTGGGCCAAGAAACGTGTGAGCGGTGTGCCGAAATGGACATGCGGTGGGCGGGGAGCCGCATGTGAACCCTGCCGCTGGGGCCTTCGGTGGATCTCCCGATGGAGCCACGAAACGTGTGAGGGGTTTGCCGAAATGGACACGCGGTGAGCGGGGAGCCGCATTAGGACTTTGCCACTGGGGCCTTCGGTGGAGCCCCCTATGGGGCCACGAAACGTGTGAGGGGTGTGCCATCATGGTTGACATGCGGAGGGTAGAGCCAAGGATGGGAGGAGGGAAGGAGGGAGGACGGGGAGGAGTGGAGGAGTGGACGCGGGGCGCTCTCTCTTCAAACCGAAGACCCAACACCACAGGATGATTGGGAAAAAGTCGTGCAAAGGAGGTTTCAAAAGAGGGGATCAGGGCTGAGGGGTTTGAGCCGACGCCCTGCGTTTAAACCCTTCTCCGAGGGCTTGAAAGGTAGGCAACCACACTTGAAGCGGCGTCCGCAACAACAGCGTCGACCGGACCCGCAGGAGGCACGGTTCGCAAGTGACCCAAGACAGAAGGGATCCCCCCCTATTAGTGCTTGCACTGAAGGGGTCCTAGCGGAAGTTGACAAATTCGGCGAAAATTCCCGCCGATTTTGGTAGCAGGCTGGGTTCCCGGGTTCCGGGTTCCGGGTTCCCGGGTTCCCGGTCATTGGTTCCGGGCCGATGTCGGTGGGTTCTGGGTTCCCGGGCTGCCGGGTTCCTGGTCGATCTCCTCAGCGAAAACCATCCACTGAGTGGGTTTTTTCTCTGGCGTGATTTACTTTGACTGTCGCAAACTATCGCAGGATTGAGGGGCCTGCGGCCACCGGAACATGGAAAGAACTGGCTTGGATGTCCCCGGGACACGTGACGAGCATTCGGCACAATCCAATATTTCTGAAAGCAACGGCTGGCCGAAGCTGAGGAAAGCAGGATGGCACTGGGAAGGGCCCAGGCAGGCCCCGGGCCCAGGTAGGCTGAGGTCGGGCGTGTCCCCCTACAGGCGGATTTTGGACGAAACGTAAAAGATACCCAAACAAGGCTCAAAATAACTCAAGAATAGTCCAAAAATCGTCCCCAGACTGTTTTTGACTCTTCTGGAATGCTCCCCCTGTGGAGGGACGGGCCCGACCTAAAGGTAGGCCCCACCCAGGCCGAGAGCAGGCCCCGGGGGATTGCTGCGCCGACGAGGCGGGGCCCGCCAGGCAGGCACGGATGCGCAGCACGCAGCAGCACAGTCGGCACGCACGACAGAGGGGGGGCCACGGACCGGGCGGGGGAGGGGAGGGAGAGGGAGGAGGAGGAGGAGGAGGAGGAGGAGGAGGAGGAGGAGGAGGAGGAGGAGGAGGAGGAGGAGGAGGAGGAGGAGGAGGAGGAGGAGGAGGAGGAGGAGGAGGAGGAGGAGGAGGAGGAGGAGGAGGAGGAGGAGGAGGAGGAGGAGGAGGAGGAGGAGGAGGAGGAGGAGGAGGAGGAGGAGGAGGAGGAGGAGGAGGAGGAGGGGGGGAGGAAGAGGAGGAGGAGGGGGAGGAGGAGGGGAGGAGGGAGGAGGAGGGGGAAGGAGGGGAGGAAGAAGAGGAGGAGGGGGAGGGGGGGGAGGAGGAGGAGGAGGAGGAGGAGGGAGGAGGAGGAGGAGGAGGAGGAGGAGGAGGAGGAGGAGGAGGAGGAGGAGGAGGAGGGAGCGGAGAGGGAGAAGAAGGAGGAGGAGGATGAGGAGGAGGGAGAAGGGGGAGGAGGAGGAGGAGGAGAAGGAGGCGGAGGAGGAGGAGGAAGAAGAGGAGAAGAGGAGGAAGGAGGAGGAGGAGGAGGAGGAGGAGGAGAGAGGAGGAGGAGGAGGTGGAGGAGGAGGAGGAAGAAGAGGAGAAGGAGGAGGAGGAGGAGGAGGAGATGAGGAGGAAGAGGAGGTGGAGGAGGTGGAAGAGGAGGAGGAGGAGGCGGAGGAGGTGGAGGAGGAGGAGGAGGAGGAGGAGGAGAAGACTCGCGGGGGGCAGGCGCCGGCGCGCTGTGCCCGGGCGGCGCGCCAGGCGCGGGTGGCGCCGGCGGGGCCGGCGGCGCCTCGACTGGAGCGGGGACGTGGAGGGCCCCCAAGATGTCGGGGGTTGCTGAGGGTGCCCCTGGCCCAAGGTGCCCCCAGCCTTGCGCTCCATTTTGGAGCCAATACGGCCCGCTGGGCCTCGTGGGGGGTGCTCTGGAGGCCGTTGGGGGCCTCCAGGGAAGTCCCGAAGGCACCCTGGGCCAGGGGCACCTCTGGCAACACCCGAAGGCGGCCCGAGCGGGCCCCAAGAGGGGTCTTCGAGGGCTGAAGGGCCCAAGATTGAAACGAAGCCAGGACGAGGAGAAAATCGGATGAGGATGAATCGACAATCTCTGAGATCGGGCGGCTCTGGAGTCTGGAAGATATATCATAGGCCGCGGCCTCCTCAGAGCGTTCCGGAACGCTCTGAGAGCGTACCGGAACGCTCTGGAGCGGATTTATCCTCGCACTAGTTCCGCCCGAGAAGGTCGCGTTTCTGCTCAGAGCATGGCAAGTTTTCTTACCTGGCATACTTGTCAATCCCCCTCATCCGCCCCCCTTTGGAGCGGCGCTGGGCCAGAAAGGCGCTCAAGGGAAACCCGACCTGCGTGGAGTCCAGAATTCCTCTCGGACATTGCTGGTTGGAAGCTGCCGTGGTTGTCGTGATGGCCGACGTAGTATGCTTGCACGTGTGAGTACTGTTCTGGCTGTCGTGGTGATCGTCTTGGAGTGATTGCACGCGTAGGCTGATGTCGATACCAAGTATACTGAGAAAGTTGCTGCATGGAATGTCAACGTGTCCTTGCTGTCAAGAGGTTAGTCGACTCGTTTGGCGTGCACGAGTCTGGTTGTTCCGTGCTTGTCGAAATATGAGTCGAAGGGAATGTATCCTGTGTGGTCGGAGTGTGGTGCAGCTGTGGTATAGTGTGTGAGTGTTTGTGCTATGCTGGTGGCGAAGAGCTCGCAGAGGTCTGCTGATATGTTGTAAGTGATTTGGGTTGGTAATAACTCCGCTGGGTTGTGATGAGCATCTGCATTTGTTTCTGTCAGGTCTTGAGGCGCATCTGTGACCGATGTGGACAGGTGTAGCGTCTGCACTCAAGTCATTGTGTTTGCCTGCTTGCCGAACGAACATTGCTCTAAGCCGATGACTTGCGTGCGTGCTGCAAGTTGTCGAAATCGAAGTATTTGCAAAATGTTTGGGTGTTCTTGGCTTCCATCTTGCCTCCTCCTCCTCCTCCTCCTCCTCCTCCTCCAAGCGATCCTAACGCTGCCCCTGAGAGAAGGAGGAGCAGAAGGAGGAAGCCAGAGGAGGAGGCAGGAGGAGTGAACAGGATGAGGAGGAGGAGGAGGAGGAGGAGGAGGAGGAGGAGGAGGAAGAGGTGGAGGATGAGGAGGAGAGGAGGAAAAAGGAGGAGGAGGAGGAGGAGGAGGAGGAGGAGGGAAGCAGGAGGAGGAGAAGAGGAGGAGGAAGAGGAGGAGCAGGAGCAGGAGGAGGAGGAGGAGGAGGAGGAGGAGGGGGAGGAGGAGGAGGGGAAGGAGGCAGGGGGGAGGAGGCAGGAGGGAGAGAGGAGGAGGAGGAGGGCGGAGGAGAGGAGAGGAGGAGGAGGAGGAGGCGGCAGGAGGGGGTGGAGGCAGGAGGGAGCAGGAGGAGGAGGGAGGGGACAACAAACTTCGCACGGGCGGGCGCTAAACAGGTGGCGCCAGCCGCGCCGGCGGCGCCGGCGGCAGCGCCGGTGCCGGTGCGGGCGCCGCGGGCGGCGGCACGGAGACGCCCAGGGGGCCTCGGCGACCCGGCGGAGGAGGAGGAGGGAGGAGGGGGAGGAGGAGGAAGAGGAGAGGAGGAGGAGGTGGAGGAGGAGGAGGAGGAGGAGGAGGAAGAGGAGGGAGGAGGAGGAGGAGGAGGAGGAGGAGGAGGAGGAGGAGAGGAGAGGAGGAGGAGGAGGAGGAGGAGGAGGAGGGAGGAGGAGGAGGAGGAGGAGGAGGAGGAGGAGGAGGAGGGGAGGGAGGAGGAGGAGGAGGGAGGAGGAGGAGGAGAGAGGAGGAGGAGGAGGAGGAGGAGGAGGAGGGAGGAGGGAGGAGGAGGGAGGAGGAGGAGGAGGAGGAGGAGGAGGAGGGGAGGAGGAGGAGGAGGAGGGAGGAGAGAGGGAGGAGGAGGAGGAGGAGGAGGAGGAGGAGGAGGAGGTGCCGTATTTTTTCGAGCAAGAAGAAGCAACGACCCACTGTACACCGACCACGAGCAGATTCACAATGGTGCATCTGTCATGGATGATCCTTGAACGGACTCGGGACTCGAGCGCAGAGAGCAGCGGCGGGCGGACGCCGAACGCTGGAGGAGGAGGAGGAGGAGCCGTACGAGTTGTTCGGCCTGTTCGGCCTCCTCGCCCGAGGTTGGGCCAGGTCCAGGCCGCCGTCTCCTGGGGCCCCGGCCACACGTGCCGCCCGGTCCTTCGGTTCCCAGCGGTCCTGTTGGGCATGGGCTTCATCGGGGTCGTTTCGCTGGCTTGATTGCGCCGCCCGTGCGTACTGACGCTGCGGGGCGGTGGCTGGAGGGACGAGGACGAGGACGAGGACGAGGACGAGGAAGAAAAGGAGGAGGAGTCATTATTATCCTTTTTGTCCTTCTTATTATTCTTCTTACCTCTTGGATTTTGTGGGACGAGAAGGAAGAGAGAGGAAAGGGAGGGGCATGAGAAGGGGGAGAGGGGGAGAGGAGGATGAGAAAGGGGAGAGGGGGAGAGGGGGAGAGGGGGAAGAGGAGGTGGAAGGGGAGGGAGAGGGGGAGAGGGAGGTGGAAGTTTGGTACGGCATCCAATAGGGCGACTGTTCCGCCGAAGACTTCCTCACACTCTATTCAGGAATCGTGCTCTCGCCTCAATGGCGGCTACATGTTTGGTCTGGACCGCGCCTATGGATCCCTAGGAATACCATACACGGTTTGACTAGCCGACCTCCTACTCCTCGACCCGTCTCTCCACCTTTGCTGCTATCAGGGTGCTTTGCTGGGGTAATTGTTTGTTGGGATGGCCAAGGGGTCTGAACTGGTTGGGACCCCACAAAATCGGTCAGGATGGGGGACGAGGCCAAATCGATTCAAAATCGGTCCCCCGACACATTCCAGGGTCCACCTGATGCAGTCTTTCAACCCCGATCCGTTCTTGACGGTCCCCGAAAGCCGACAGAGGCCACAAGCCTTCTCGAATCCAGAACCTCGGACCTCCCCCCCCCTTCTGCTCGCAGGAGCAGGCGCTGGGCCATCTTTGACTCCTAGCCGGCTCCAAATTGTTTGCCCACGTCCTAGAGGCCTCCTAGATGGGGTCGGAGTAGATGGGGTCGGATCGCGCCGCATCGCCGATACATCGGCGACGCATCGGCGATGCACCGGCGATGCACCGGCGATGCATCGAGCCGCATCGGCGATGCATCGGCGATGAGGCGCGATTCTCTGGCCCCATCTACCCCTCCTCCTCCTCCTCCGCCTCCGCCTCCTCCTCCTCCTCCTCCTCCTCCTCCTCCTCCTCCTCCTCCTCCTCCTCCGCCCTCCTCCTCCTCCTCCTCCTCCTCCTCCTCCTCCTCCTCCTCCCCCTCGAGCCCTGGACGCCCGGAGCTGAGAGCGGGGCCCAGGTCTGGGGGGTTCTCGATGATCTGCGGCTCCACGAAGCCCGGGTACCTCAGGCCTCGGTCGCGGGGAGAGCGGCGGCGAGCGGCGCCGCGCCAGCGGGGGGAGAGGAAGGGAGCAGGGGGGGGGGGGGGGGAGGCGTGGGAGGAGGGCTGGCGCGAGGCGGAAGAGAGGAAGGGAGGGGGGAGGGAGGTGGAGGGCGAGGAGGGCGGGGGCGAGGAGGGGGAGGAGGAGGGAGGAGGGGGAGGAGGAGGAGGAGGAGGAGGGAGGAAGAGGAGGAGGGGAGAGGAGGAGGAGGAGGAGAGGAGGAGGAGGAGAGGAGGAGGAGGAGGAGGAGGAGGAGGAGGAGAGAGAGGAGGAGGAGGAGGAGGAGGAGGAGGAGGAGGAGGAGGAGGGAGGGCGGAGGAGGAGGAGGAGGGGAGGAGGAGGAGGAGGAGGAGGAGGAGGAGGAGGAGGAGGAGGAGGAGGAGGGCGAGGAGAAAGAGGAAGGAGGAGGAAGGGGAGTGGAAGTGGGAGGAGCTAAGACGAGGTCGAGGAACCAGACGAGGAGCACGGGGAGAGGAAGTGGGAGGGATGAAAAGCTACAGAGAGAGGGTTCCGACGAGAAGTCGGAAAACAGGGGATCCAACACCCTACAGTCGAAACGCTATCATAAGAAATCCTAAATAAGAAACGAGGGCCCCTGTTTCCATAAGTTGAACTTCGATGTCCCACAGAAAACCAAGAGAACATCTAAGACAAACTGTAAAACAATTAAGCAGTACTGAGCCCCTCCCCTGCGAAACGGATTCCTTCTTCAGCGGTCCGACTGCATGGGTGGTCACCAAGGATCGCAGCAGCCAAGACCAGCGGAACCCACGTCGGCTGGCAACCGGCAAACACAGTGGCCAGGGGCAGCGGGACCCAGGATCCCCTTGGTGGCAGCCATGTATCGCAGCAGCCGGGGCCAGCGGAATCCCAGGGCCCTTCTTTCGGCGGTGGAGAAGCCTCCCTTTAGCAAACCTCCCTTTAGCGAAAAGGGCCTGGAACCGAAACCGACGTACCTGGACCCGCAAAAGTGACGGCCGCGACGCCCTCTCGCGAACCGAAAACGGCCAATTCGCTAATCGACGTGTCAGGGTAGGAGGTCTATCATATGGAAACGAGCTCTATACACCGACGCGTTTTCCGACCCTGCGCTGAAATTCGCACAGGAACGCGGATCCTGCTGTATACGGGATCCTGTCGTATATATTTGTCGTTGCTTCCCTGGGACATCGGGGAAAAAGTATACACCACACCACCCCAGCGTCGTCCCCGACCCTCAAAAAGTCCTGGGATTGAAGAACAGCCCGCCACTGGTGATGTATACGTCCCAGTTTCCGATATCAACCTCCGAGTCTTGGGCAGCGACCAAAAGATCGCAACAGTCAGGGCCAGCGGGGCCCCGGACATGGTGGGCGGCGGCGCTGCGGGCTGCGAGCGGAGATCCTAGGGGCCCCCCAGCTGACGGGGCCCAGGGACACACAAGGAAATACACACAAATCCCAGGATTCCCCATATTTTCCCATGTTTTCGGGGTTTGGGTCTTCCCTCCCACTTCCCCTATTTTCCTATATTTTCTGGGGATCATCGATGACTTGTGTCTGTGTGCTTTTTCCCCTCCTGACAAACGGAGTGGTGACCACACCGTGTGGTGAGTCGGTGGGGATCCAGGGTCACCGCACGGTTTTGGGACTCGAGTCCTTCTCCGAAGATGCCTCGGGCGACAGGGGCCTCCAGGGTCCCAAGACCGTGCGGTGACGGACCGTGCGGTGAGGTCTCGTGGGGTTCCGAAGACACCACACGGTCTGTCACCACACCGTTTCGGGATCCTCAAAGATCGCATCCATCAGGCCGGCCGGACCCGGGCGGACGGGAATCGCACCAGCGAGAAGCAACTGCACGACCAGCGAGCACATCCACGTCGAGGCCCCGGCGGCCTGGGCTCCAGGGCGCGATCCCGTGGATAATTACGCGGTCCCACAGGTTCGTTCCGCGCGGGGGTTCCGCAAAACAAATTGCCCTTCTCCAAGGAGTCGCGGCCCAGGGGCCTGGCCCGCGAGGCCGTTGATACGGACATGTTTTCTGCCCCCGATCGATCTTTCCTAGACAAGGAAGAACCCCTGAGCTGAGAGCAAGCGCTGAGCCGGGGACAATGACACGAGTGGGTTTGGGAGGCGGCTGGGGGGTTCTGAACTGGATGGGGCCCCAGAGAATCTATCAATATGGCGGACGGAGCCACATCCGCTCAGAATCAATCCGTGGGCCCCTCCTGTGGTCCATCTGGTGCCATTTTTCACCCCGGATCCGTTTTTGACGGTCCCAGGCCCCGAACGGCCCCCAGAGGCCGAAAAGGAGCCAAAAACATTCCCGAACTCTCCCCCACTTCCTGCTCGCCGGAAGCAGTGCTGGGCCACCTCAGACCCCAGCGAGCTCCAAAGTGGGTTCCATTCCTCGGCGCGATCACCCAGAAATGCCTGCCACGACCTGGTGGTAGGTGGTGACACCCGAACCCTACCCCAACCAAGCATCGATTCTCTTGCATCGATGGTAGGCCGGGGCTGGATTCGGATTTCGCCAAGTTTTCGACGACTTCCGAACGCGACCCCCCCCCCGCCCATCGAGTTGCCTGAATCGTTGATCGGCGAGGGTAGGGTTCGGAATTCGCCGCCGATCAGGGTGCAGATCCATGTCTCAGGGAGGGAGGAGGAGGGGGAGGGGGAGGGCGAGGAGGGGGAAGAGGGCAAGCTAGGTGCGCTCGCGTCATATCTGACATCCTACCCCTCCCTCCCATCCCTTACCATGGCGTAGATCCCCTCTCTACTCGCACAGTCGGATGTCGAGCAGGGCAATGATCCCGAAAGGGTACGCGATGCATTGTAGAGCACGGCATGGCATGGCGTAGAAGAGCACCGCAAAGCGTGGTATGTCACAGCATGGCGTGGGGTGGCGTAGTGAAGAATTGCATCACAAAGCTTTGCAACGCAAAGCATGGCATCGCACAGCGGCCCCGAACATAACATTGCATTGCATGGCGTTGAAGATCCAAGCGTAGCATGGCATAGCACGACGTGGCACTTAAGCACTGCATATCACAGCTTCAGCTGAAGGCATGGCATCGCGCAGCGGAACGCAACCTAGCATTGCATTGCATGCCGTGGCATGGCACGGGAAATGACGCCAGCGCTGCAGCGGGAGCACGATTCGGAACGAGCGGAAGCGCGGAAATGCGCCAGCGCTGCAGCGGGAGCACGATTCGGAACGAGCGGAAGCACGGAAATGAGGCCAGCGCTGCAGCGGGAGCACGATTCGGAACGAGCGGGGTCCGAAAATGAGGCTTGCGCCTCAGCGAGAGCAGCATTTTGAAAAAAAATGCAGGCGAAAACCCAACTCCGGGGAATCCTGTGTAAAAACACAGTACGCGAGAGGGGGGGCGAACACTCCCAACCCGTCATCAGGGGAAGGAGGAGAGTAGTATTCATATTGAGTAATTGTGGAGGGAAGGAGAAGGGAGGGAAGGAGGAGGAGGAGGAGGACGGAAGGAAGGAAGGAAGCAAGGAAGGAGAAAGGGAGGATGAGGAGGAGGAGGAGGAGGCGGAAGAAGAAGGAGAGAGAAAGAAGAAGGAGGAGCTGGAAGGAAGAAGGAGGAAAGGAGAGGGAAAGGGGGAGGAGGGGGGAGGAGAGGGGAGGGAAGGAAGGAGGAAGGAGGAGAGGGGAGGAGGGGGAATGGGAGGGGGCAGATCTGTGTGAGGCAACACTGCCCCGACACGGCCTACCCTCGCGCAGCACCATCAGGCCCGTCGCGGCCTGCCGTACCCAGGGGAGCAGCGGTCAGCCGGTACAGAAGGAGCTCGACCACAAGAAACCTTCCACAAGAAACCAACCCCTGAGACCCCAGGACGTCCACTAATTTTCGGTGTGGGCACGTCACGTTTTCCAAGAAACCCAGGGCACCCTGGAGTCAAGCATGGTGTTTCTTGGCATGGGCCCCCACTGTACCGTAACCAGGGGACAGCACGGTATTCACGAGACCGGGGCATCCGACGTCCCGAGAGACTCGAGGAGGAGGCTCTCCTAACTCTTCGGCATCTGGGGGCACTCGCTGGGCCACGGGACCGTCAGAAAACGGCTCGGGATGGAGAGCCAGCCCCGCGGAAAGGGTCCAGTCCTCTAGAACCCCGTGCTGAGAAGCTCAAGACGTGAGATGTCTGGGATACGGAATGTCCAGCCCGCCAGCGCAATCCCACCAGCCCTCTGCGCGGGGGTGGTTAAAAAGCTCTGACTACTCCAACTCCCTACAGTCAACCAGTGCAATAAGGAGGCACAGTAAGGATGCAAGGGCCTTGGAAGGCCGCGTCGACACTTTGTGAGCGGGACGCGGCCAGCGCAAGCGGCCGAGGATGGGCCGGGGGGGAAGGATGCAGGGGTAACCTTGGAGAGTCGCTCATCCTCAATATGCAGACTGGCTGTACTTCCCCTTTGAGAGCGGGTCTGCCCCTGTCCCTACCCCCTCACCCCGGCATGCCCCCCCGTGGTAGAGGACCGGATGCGGCTGGCGGTCGCCCATGGAGCTGGGCGGAGCCTTGGATTTCAGAGTTGGGAGAGCCCCTCTTTTGGACATATTTTCGGGTGCTCTTGGAGCCCTTGAATGGCGCTGCTAGGGAATAGTTGCGGCTCTTGGGGCCTGAGGGGCCCTCCAAGGGCCGGCTTACGACCACCGCGGCGACCAAGTAGACATAATTCCTCCTCCTCCTCCTCCTCCTCCTCCTCCTCCTCCTCCTCCTCATCCTCATCCTCCTCATCCTCATCCTCATCCTCATCCTCATCCTCCTCCTCATCCTCATCATCATGATCATCATCATCATCATCATCATCATCATCATCATCATCATCATCATCAATCATATCATCATAATCATCATCATCATAATCCTAATCATCAGCATCAGCATCATCATCATCATCATCATCATCATCAACATCATCATCATCATCATCATCAACATCCGCCTCCTCCTCCTCCTCCTCTCCTTCTCCCTCATCCTCCTCTCCTTCTCCCTCCTCCTCCTCCTCCTCCTCCTCCTCCCCCTTCTCTTCTTCCTCCTCCTCCTCATCATCCTCATCACCATCATCCTCTCATCATAATCATCATCCTCATCATTATCATCATCATCATCATCCTCCTCCTCCTCCTCCTCCTCATCATCATCATCATCATCATAATCCTCATCATCATCATGAGCATCAGCATCATCATCATCATCATCATCATCAGCATCAGCATCGTCATCATCGTCATCGTCAGCAGCATCATGTTCATCATCATGATCATCATCGCCATCATCACCATCATCACCATCATCATCATCATCATCATCAGCATCATCATCATCATCGTCATCATCGTCATTATCGTCGTCGTCGTTTTCCTGGTCGTCGTCATCTTCATCGTCATCGTCATCTTAGGCCACATCCTCGCCATCGTATTCATCCTCATCCGCGTCTTCGTCAGCAGTATCATAATACTCGCCACCATCAGCATCATAGCCGTTCTCGTCATCGCCAGTATCATCAGCCTCAGCATCGTCGTCATCGCCGTCACCATCGTCACCAACATCATCGTAATCACCACCATCACCATCAACATCGTCATCATCGCCATCAGCAACAGCATCCTCCTCCCCTCCTCGTCATAGCAGAATCAGTATCATCATCATCAACAACATCAGCATCAACATTATCATCGCCACTACCGTCATCATGATCAGCAGCAGCAATATCATCACCAACACCACCACCATCGTCATCGTCAGCATCGTCATCGGCGTGATCATCATCATCATCATCATCATCATCATCATCATCAGCATCATCATCATCATCAACATCATCATCATCCGCCTCGTCCTCGCCCCTTCTGCCCCATCCATTGATGGGCTCATCAGAGGGAACACGCCAGGGGCAAAGGCACACTGGGCGCAGAGACCGTGCGTCTGGCACCACGAATTGTGCTCGTCGTACACAGCCTTGAGAAGGTCCTCGGGTAACAAATCTTCCTCTTCCTCATCCTCCTCATGCTCCTGTTTCTCCTCCTCCTCCTCCTCCTCCTCCTCCTCCTCCTGAACTCCCACTCCGCAGGCCACGGAAAACGGGGCCGGGGGCAATCCCCTTGCGAAACCTGGATGGCCCCATACTTTGTCGGGGTTCCCCGTCCCCCAGATCATCAGGCAACGCCCGGCCCCGAGCCTACCCACAGTCGACGCCGGGGGATAAAGGGGAGGGCGGGGAGGAAAGACGGGGGGGGAAAGCGGAAAAAACGACGAAGATCGAGTATAAATTACGCTACACCTCTCCATACCTCTGGCCTGACCCGCCTGGCCATCATCACCGAACCAAATGCCCTCATCGGCTCCAAATTCCCTCCCTGTCCCTCCCCTGCCATTTCGCATCCCCCCCGAAACGTCTCTGGAGGAGCCCCACAGGACAAAGAAGAACGCAAAACTCCGGGAGGCGAAAGGGCAGGACAGCAAAGGGCAGGGCTGAAAATCCGCTCGCGTAACTGGTTATCCTGCGCATCCTGGCGCCGGGAGGCGCCCACGCAGCGAGCAATGGGCGCGGCGGCGGGGCCGAAACCAGATGCGCACAGCAGATTTCTTGACCCCCCCCCTTCCCTATCCCCCCCCCCTTGGCTCGGCCCGAAGACCGACCTCACAAAGCATCGGGGAACGTCAGCAGACCACCCCACCGATCCTGGGCCTGGGCCCAGGAGGGTCCCTCCCAGTCCCTCCCCTGCCAGTCCGCCTCCCAACCCCAAGGGTCTCTACTATAGGGATGCACCAACTATACACCAACACCGATTCCGGCCAGGATCAACCTGGGCGCTCCTGGGGCGCTGTTGGGAGCCTTCGGGGCCCTCTTCGGGCCATCTTGGAGGAGATCTATCAAAGAAGGGGGGGTCGTATATTAGCGCTGCCCCTCTAGAGTGCCTCGAATCGCCTCTTGGGCCCTTCTTGAGGCCAAAGTCTTTCCAAAACCTGAGGAAAGTCAATATTGTGCGCTTTTTCTCTTTTCGCTCTTGGAGCCGTCTTGGGCCATCTTGGGAGCCTCTTGGGGCCTCTTGCGGGTCTCTTGGGAGCTTCTTGAAGGCCTCTTGGGAGCCTCTTGGGGCCTCTTGGGCCCCTCTTGGGGCGCTCTTGGGGCGCTCTTGGAAGCCTTCGGGGCGCTCTTGGGGCCATCTTGGAGGAGATCTATCAAAGAAGGGGGGGTCGTATCTTAGCGCTGCCCCTCTAGAGTGCCTCGAATCGCCTCTTGGGCCCTGCTTGAAGGCAAAATCTGTCCAAAACCTAAGGAAAGTCAATGTTTTGTGCTTTTTCGCTTTTTCGCTCTTGGAGCCGTCTTGGGCCATCTTGGGAGCTTCTTGGGGCCTCTTGGGGGTCTCTTGGGAGCTTCTTGAAGGCCTCTTGGGGGCCTCTTGGGGCCCTCTTGGGGCGCTCTTGGGAGCCTTCGGGGCGCTCTTGGGGCCACGTTGGAGGAGATCTATCAAAGAAGGGGGGTCGTATATGAGCCTTGCCCCTCTAGAGTGCCTCGAATCGCCTCTTGGGCCCCCCCAAGAGGCCAAAACCTTTTCAGAACATAGGGAAAATCAATGATTTGTGCTTTTTCGCTAGTGGAGCCGTCTTGGGCCATCTTGGACGTCCCAACGACCCGCGGAACCCCTTGTCCAGGTCGGTGGGGAGGGGTAAGGGGAGGGGTAAACCTCTCCCTGAAGGGAAAGAAGGGGGTTGGCAGAGGAAACGCTCTAGACCACCTACGCCCTAAAGGGCTGGTGGGACTTCTCAGAAGCCGCGAGGGCTGCTGAGGAGTCCCGCCGCCTTCTGCGAAGGCCTTCTCCCTCTCAGTTCCCCCCCTTCGCCCGCCGCCGAACAGGGCAAAAGCATGAAACACATCGAGAAACGCATCGAGAGGATGATCGCCCACACGATGAGACACATCGAGAGGATGCTCGCTGACTCGTAGGGCCATCCGCTGGCCGGGGGCAGGCGACCCACCGCTCCGTCCTGGCATCGCTCGGACGTGTGCATTTTTTTCTCGGCGAGAACCGTCGAGGAACATTCTTGATCCCTTGGCGAAAAAACCACGCACGAAACCGAAAAAAAACATGGAATGGACGTCCGAGCGATGGCGAGTCCGTGGCCGCGGGGGACGCGCGCACGCCACCCGTGCCGCCTCGCGCCCGCCGGGGGAGGGCAGGCAGGCAGGACGGCCGCCTCTGGGCCGCGGCCGCACAACAGGGTGCGAGGCCACCGCCGCTGCGGCCCGCCGTCGCAGGGCTTGGCCTGGAGGAGGTCGAGGTGGAGGGGGGGAGGACGGCGTTGTGATGGGGGTCCGCGGAGGAAGAGGTACCCATACCTCCACCCTTCGCCCGTTTTCCCCCTTTCGGGCCTCCCCGGAGGCCCCCTCGCTGTTATTTTGCTGGATTCGCCTCGAGGTTCTGGTCAGGACGCACCCCGGGAGAGGCCCGGGGAGTAGCGGCATCGGAACCTTTGGGCTTCCCCAGGGGGGGGGGGGCTAAGCTGGCGAGGAGGAGTTGCTGTAAGCGGGCGCGGGCTCGCACAATTTACGCGAAAAGGCGAAAAGTCGTAACGTACGACTTTTCGGCTTTTCGGGTTTTCCCGTTTACGCGAAAAGTGCGTTCGGGTTGCACATGTCGGCGCCAGGGCTCAGTGCTCTTCCCTCCGAGGCGGGATTTGTACATGACCGCCGCCTGGAGGATCCATTTTCGGGGACCCCGGCAGGCGGTGGACATGGACATGTTCAGGCTCCCAGGGGCCAAAACGTGTCCATCTCCACAGCCCGCTGGGGCACCAGGACGTTGCGCCCTAGGCGGTGGATCTGGATGAACCCCCGCCTCGCATTCTTGCCGCCGATTCAGCGCCGCCGGGCCGCTCCACGCTGCCACGTTTGGCAGCGCCCTGCCGCCTCGGCGGCGACGGGCCG
>CAUYUJ010020704.1:645390-660390 GCA_963575745.1 Prorocentrum cordatum
CTGCCAGCTCAAGGGTACCCTTGTGTCCTGTGCCTCGCGACACGTGCCTTCTTACGCTCCAATGGCGATGTGGCCTTCGGAAGGGTCTTGTGCCCTCTCGCGCGCCCTCTCCAATCAAGTCCGACTGTCAAGGGTCCGTCGGCCGACCGGGAGCGATGGGCCCTCTCCCGCCCGCGATCGCTCGTGGGGCGCCCCAAGCCCGAGGAGCAGCCAGGGAGGCACCGCGCGGAGTGGTCCGCGGCGGGGCCCAGGGAGGACCAGACCTCCGACGCATTGGAAAAATCAAGACGGAGGTTTTCTTCGATCTCCGGCCTCTAGCGGCCCTCGCCGGGCCCCGGGACTGCCAAAAAACGACGCAGGATGAAAGACCCGTCCTGCAGGGCATGGGTCGAGCCTTCCGGGGACTCCGTATGGAAAACATCGCGACATCGGATCTCTGGGGAGGACGACGGACACTGCTGGCCAGAGGGGTGGCCCATGTGACGAGAACGCGGCAAGCCACCGAGCGCGCTCCCCTACTCGCAAAGCGCCGAGCGACTCGCAAAAGCGTCAAAAAGCACATGCTCGCCTCGACGTGGCAGGTCGCCGGCGCCCCGCGGCGGAGCCGGGCCATGGGGCGAGCAGTGATCCGCGCTCGCCTCGCAAGGCGGACGTGAGATCGCCGAGCGCATCCCCTGCTGCTGCTGCTGCTGCTGCTGCTGCTGCTGCTGCTGCTGCTGCTGCTGCTGCTGCTGCTGCTGCTGCTCCTCGGCCTGCCTCTCCAGCGGTCGCGCGCGGGCGGCCCGAGGCAGCCGCGGCGGACTGTCCCGCATCGAGGCCCGCCCCGCCCGCAAGCGCTGCGCCGCCAGCGGCCGCGGCGGAGAAGTGAGCAGCAGGGCGAGGAGGGAGCCTTGAGCAGGAGGGAGGAGGGAGGACGAGAAGCGAGAGGAGTAGATGCGCGCCGCCCCTCGCGCCCTTTGCTTCCCTCCGTCCCTCCCTCCCGATTCCCCCTCCCCCTCCCCTGCCTCCGTCATCGCCCCATACGCGGTTCCGTCCCTCGCTCGTTCGTCTCCCTGCGTCATCCTTCTCTCGTCCTTCCCCCCCTCCTGCTGCTGGTGTCTCTCTGGCTCTTCAGTTGGCCCCCTCATCCCCTCTGCACCCGCGAGCCGCGCAGCACGCAGCTCGCGGCATGCTTGAGCCGCAGCAGTCCCTTTTCTCTTCTTCTCCCACCCGTTCCCCCAGGAAGCGCAGTGCGGGCCGCACTGCATGGCAGAGCCGCCGCTCGGCCAGTTCGGCGTCGATGCAGCGCTCAGCAGCGCCGCTCGCGGTGCCGCGGGCGCCCTGCCGCCGGCGGCGATCGTCCCAGGGAGTGCCCTCGTCATGATTACGGCGACGAGCAAGTTTGGATTGGTCCCTGGCCGCGGGATTGACAGACGTACTCTTGCGAGCGAGATCACCCACGGCAGAGGAGCGGAGGGCACTTGAAGAGACCGCGTCAACTGCACACGTGGTCCATGAACTGTCTACGTCTTGGCACGACCTCCAGAGTCCAGACGAACATTGCCCTCCAGGCGTTAGGGCATGAGCGTAGTGAAAGCGATCTGCCCAATAGGCGCCGAGCGGCCAGAAGAGGCGTCAGCCCCAGGGTGTTCAGCACCAGTTGCGCATATTGTTGGTGGCTTTACCGCTCAGCAGCGGGTCCGCGATGTCGGTCCTTGAGGACGATGCCAAGGACGACTTTGGCCCGCTTCGCACCTACCCCACGTCCAACCAGTTGAAGTTGTACGACGCCGCCCTGAAGCTCGGCAAACCCTTCGCGCACGAGAGGTCCATCGAGGGACCCGATCAGTCCAGGTCCCAGACAGAGGGCTGGGCCTTCACATGAAGGGGCGTGGCTTCCATGAGCTACTCTTGGGCTGGCTTGCTGCACGGCCGAATCACATTCTGAAGAACATCACCAAGGTCGCGCAGCTGACGGCGGACACTGCCAGCCTGGCTCCGCTCGCTGAGAAGAACGCCCTTACCTAAGAACAGGTGGTCAGGAGCACCGCTTGGGCTGCAGCCAAGCGCGTAAGGCCGACCTGGCGGCCGTCGCAGCAACGATGTCCGGTGACCAGGAGGACATGGTGACGCAGGCAGAGAAGCAAGCGAAGGACGTCCAGCTCAACGCCCCAGGCGCGAGCACCGAGGCCCAGCAGAAGTCAGATTCGGTCCACCTCTGCTTCATGCATGTCTCGGGCAGGTGCGACATGCACGAGCGCGACAGAACGCGAGTTGTCCACCACGAGAGTCACGCTAGCGCGAACCACAGCCAGCCGCTCGGCGTGGAGCTGATCAGGACCAGGGACAAGCGCACCATCGAGGAGCGGACCAGCGGCAAAAGCGCGACCAAAGGCGTGCACTCGTGGTCGCGCGGCCGCGGTGCGGAGGACCGGGCTGACGGCGGGCGGGCAGAGCGCAGGCGCCCCCGCTCCCGCAGCCGCGGGCTCGTGCTGGCCAAACGCGAGCAGCTCTAGGGGTGCCCAGCTGCCTGGGGGCCTCCCAGTCTGCCTCCGCTAGAGGAGCAGCCTGCTGAAGAGGTTAGCGACCTCCTGAGGACGGTCGAAGTCCGTCCAAGCGCTGGCCGGGTCGCTCTGGCAACCGCGCGCCAGAGCGAGCATTGGTCGCCGGTCACCGCGCAAGCTGCACGCGGGCGCTTCGAGGTCTTCCGGGGCTCTGAAGTCTCTGGCTTGGTGTGCCACGTGCGGTGTCGTTTCGGCGATTCCGCTAGCCAGCTATACTCCGGCGTCGCGGAGGGTGCCAGTCCGCGGGTGCCAAGGATCTCGCGCCTCGGTCGCGGTGGCTGCTTCGGCTCGAGGAGAGTTGCCACGGGGGCGTCGCGAGACTGAGCGCCACTGCCTTCCGCCTCAACCGGCTGTGGGAGCCGCGGGACCCTCGCAGAGGTGAGTCTTTTTGGCGATTGTCGGCCCCAGCCTTTTTGTGAGCTGACCATGGGCGCCAAATTGTTGGATTTCATAGTCTTGCCTGATGGCCCCAGCGGCGGCGAACATGCAGCGCCTGCATCTTAAGCCGTTCGCCGTGCCGCACGCCTAGTTTTTCTCATCCTCTCCCTCGTCCCCTCCCTTTTCCTTCATTGGCTGGCCAGCCGCGCGTCCCAGGCTCAGCACAGCGGGGTTCGCGCATCGAGCAAAAAATTTCTGATCGCTTGCCCCCTCCTCTGCCCTCCCATTCCCTGCCTTCCCCCAGGCCCCTCCCAGGCGGGGGCCAGGTGGTCTTCTCCGGCGAGTTCGGCACCCGCGACTGCCTCCATGGGAGGTTCGCGACCGTAAGGCCAGCGCGTCGTCTTTCCCCAGTTTGGCGCGAGACGTTTTCTCATGCGTTCTGGTCGGGACGTAGCATGTGACTGCTCTCGCGGCGCATGTTATGCTGGACGTGCGGCCGAAGGCTTCACCGTGCATGCGGCCTGCGATGCACCGAAGACTTCGATCCCTGCCGACCCTGGAGGAGCCGTGGCTTCTGCAGGATGTCCTTTCTTGAGCTCCTCGGTCCCGCCGCGGATTTGCAACAGCCAGTCGTGTTTGGCCTCGGGGAGGACGCTTCGCGCGGCTGTTATCGTGTGTGCGGCCAGCGACGCATGGACGAGGACGATGTCGTGTCAAAGTTCGTTTTTTGCCGGATCCCGGTGAGCAAAAAGTCAGAACGTGCAGTTCCAGCGGGATGCATGTGCTGGAGCTCCAGATCCCTCCGCTGATCTCCCTGTGATGTCGACGGCTAGCTGTGCGGGCCTCTGCGTCGTGCGGCTCGCCGCGCCGGGCACCGCTCTGCAGGAGAGAAGGGCAGCACGTGCTTGCCGGGCTTGGCGCCAGGCTGCAGCCTGGCATCGCTCGGACGTGCGCATGTTTCCTTCGGCGAGGACCATCGAGGAGCATCCTTGATCATTTGGCGAAAAAACCACGCACGAAACCGAAAAAAACACATGGAATGGACGTCCGAGCGATGGCCAGGCAGGGCACTGTCCCCATGGCTCCCGCACGCCGTGGCGCCATGGATTCGGGATGCCAGGGCGCGCCGTCGTTGCTCCAGAGCTTCAGCATCTGCCGACAGACCTCGGAAAGGGGCGCTGCTCGCAGGCCCAGAGGTGGACACCAGCACCACCTTTCGGCGGCGTGCCTCCGCCGAGGGAAGGAGATCCCGCTCTCGGCGATGGCGGTCGCACTCTGGCCTCCGGCGTGGCCGAGATGTCACCACCAACACAGGAGGGAAATCTGGGAGCACCCTTCCCCCTGTGGAGAGGCAGCTTCCTGCGCTGGTGGTGGTGCCCACTCCCCAGGCCTCCGCGCTGCGAAGCTGCGCCCCGCGGCTCCCGCCGACTGCCGGCGGCCGCGCCGCCGCGGCAGGCCTGCGGCCCTCCGCCCCGCGGGGCGGGCGAGAGGGCGGCAGGCCTGCGGGTCCCGCCGCCGGCCCCCCCCAGTCGGCGGGCAGCTGGCGCGCGCCGGTTCCCCCGCCCTATTCGCCGAGCGCGTGCCACTACAGTTCAGGGGCGAAAGAAGGACGTACACGCACATGAATCCACGCTGGTTTCGAGAGTACGCATCGCCCGAAAGTTCGTATCACGCGGCCGGTCTCGCAGATCGAGGAACCGTGTTCATGTACCTAGCTGGGCGCGTACGTCCTTCGTGGGCTCCCTAACAGTGGGGGCGCGCATCAAGAAGCAATATCCTTCTCGTCAGGTACCCTTTGGTTTCTTCTCCCCGCGCTCTGCTCGGTGGCTTCCCGCGGCCGTTGAAGGAGTTGCTGCGTTCAGGGTGCTCCGGGTTTCCCCTCAGGTGCACCTCGCGCGCGGGTTTTCAGGATTGGGTTTCTTGCGAGGGTGTCTTGCGGCCGCGCCCGCACTGTACTCTCGAGCAGTGGCGAAGCGTCCTGGCTCGCCTATAGCCCCACCAAAGAATGTTCTAAGACCCTTTTGTGGTTCCCACGAAATGTTCTTAAAGCATGTCTGGTTGGGGCTGTCTTGTTTTATCAAATCGGGTTTATGTTCTAAAAACAGCGTTACTGTTCTTAGAACATTTCTGGGTTCTAAGAACACTTCGTTGTAGGACTATAGGAATGCCGGGACGGTCGGTCCCTGCGCAGTACTCGCAAGGTGCCCACTCGCAAAAGTCAGAAAAAAAAACACACGTGTCCGCTCTGCTGTAGTTGATCGCAGATCCTCCGCGGGGGGAGCCGGGCCACTCGCGAGCAGTTCCTCTGCGAGTAGTGGAACGCGCTCGTCTGCCGAGGGCGCCCCCGCTCCGGAAAGGCCGGCCGTCTGCGGTGTCCTGGGAGCGTTTGCATTCCGACGCCCGCTCTGCGCTTGCGGCCGCAGGCCGGATTTCTCGCGGTGCAGGCCCCGGCGAGCTCGAGCGGCAAGCCGCTTCGCCGGCACCGCTGGTGGCGTTGCAACCTTGGCTGCCGCTCGCTAGAGGTTGCAGAGGCGACGATGGGGGCGAATAGCCCAGGGGAGAGCAATACGTGTATTCAGGTGCGCCGATGATCGATGTCTTCGAAAAGGCTCCCGGGCGAATACGTGCAATGCCCGCACTTGGGCGATTCGCCCCTTTCGTCGTCGCCGAAAGTTGTGCGAATACAGGAGTCCCGAAGAACCTCGAGTCGGCAATCTCGTGCGGGCAAGTTGCGCCAGACGCCGTGCGCGAGTCTATCGGGGCCCATCTGGGCAAGCGCCAGAAGACAAGTATGAACGCTCCTCCGCGGGAGCAGTTGGGCATGCTGCGCGCTGCCCGTCATAAGGGCTTCGATACCCATGCAATTGTTGATTCGTTGATGTCAAAGTAGATCGGGACGCCTGCGGGTAGCTCGCTTGCTAGATACCTGTCGTCCGCAAGGGCGGTTCAATCATTCTGTCATCTCTTGAACTTGCCGTTTCTTACCGACGAGTACTGCTGTACCCATAACCCACTAAGGGATGCTCGAATCGACCCTATCAGCTTGACAGGAATTCCCTCACTTGGCAGGCGTCCATTGGCTCGTGGAGCACTCCCTGGCGTTAGCGAACATCAGGGGTGGCGCGCGGAAGTTGCAACCGCCAGCGCCCCCCAGGCCGCGACTCAGGAAGGACCTGTTGCGGAGACTCTTGGTCCGCTGGGCCAGCACTGGGAAGAACTTCCTTGGCGTGGGCTACATGCTAGCGTACGCCTTTTTGCGCAGAGTGCCTTCGGAACTCCTAGAACACCTGAAGCCATGTTTTTTGAGTGGATAGGGGCACTGTGCGATTCGGCCCCATCATACGTGAAGGTCAGTGTCATGCGCAGTCCATGCTTGAAGCCAAGTGCGTCTGCACCGATGACCCTCTGCTATGTGTGCACATGTGGGCCGAATGACTGCTGGCAGGACGTCGTGACAGGAACGCAGAAGTGTACCCGCCTGGGTACTACGCCAAGTAGCTGGCTGGCCTCCGCGATGACTTGGTGGCCGTAGGCACGCCGGCCGCAGAGGCATCTGGGATTGCTCCCCACGGTTTCCGCCACGGCGCTGCGATGGAGATACACGAGACAGACGGGTTCGCCGCTGCGTGCGCCAGAGGGGGCTGGCGAAGCGCGGCAGTTGCGAGTTGCACCCCCTCTGCCGACGCTGAGACCCGCGAGTCCTGGCCGAAGAGCGTCGCGCAGCCTCGTGCGGATGAGGGGATCCTGACCGGACGCTCTCCCATTTCCCGTAGGGGTTGTTTTTGTGGCATTTTCCTCAGGCGTGCACCGACGGAAGCAGGTAGATACAGTCGGGGCCCTGAAGAAGGAACCCTTTTCGTTGGGGAGGGGCTCCGCGTTCTTTCAGTGTTTCGCAGCTTGCCTCAGGTTTTCCTCATGTTTTCGATCGGAAATCGAAGCTTAACTCTTGGAAAAACGGGGCCTCGTTCCTTGTTTTGGGCTCCTTAGGTCAAGCCCCCGACTGTACAATCGAAGGAGGCAGGGGGCCAACTGCCGGTTTCTCTCCGACTCGTCGGTTGGCTCCCTCCTCGCACGGCGAGGCGCGCAGCACGCGGCCCCGGCGCGGCACGCCTGGAGCCCGCCCGCCCGGCCCGGCTCTGAGAGGGTCTGCGGCGGTGGCGCCTTGCCGAGGCGTGCGCCAACGGAAAACAGTAGACACAGGTGTGAGGCAGGGGGCCAAATCTCCCCCTCCTTCTCTTCGTCATCCTCTTCTTCCTGATTCTTCCTCCTCCTCCTCCTCGTCGTCCTCCTCCTCCTCCTCCTCCTCCTCCCTCCTCCTCCTCCTCCTCCTCTCCTCCTCCTCCTCCTCCTCCTCCTCCTCCTCCTCCTCCTCGCCCGCCTCCTACTCCGCCTCATCATCGTTTCCCCCCCCCCCCTTTCCCTCCTTTTCTCTCGTCGCCCTTCTCATTATCCTCGCTCCTCCTCCTCCTCCTCCTCCTCCTCCTCCTCATCCGTAGCCAGTTGGGCGCAAGACGGCTAGCTTTGTTGTTCACTACGCTACTCCAACTTGTTTGAATTGCATTGGCTCGTAGAGCGCATGGATGATACATTTGGTTTGATTCCTGCTTTGGCGGGCAAATATTTAGGGGTCTTGCTGGCATGTTATGATAAGCATGTCAGTGGGACTCATGTGGCAGCGCACTCCGAGCGGCGTATCTTATCTTCGCCCTGTAGGAGGCGGCTTCAGCACATCAGTGTTGCCTTCCAGGAACTGCGGTACTACACCGAGCCGTGGTCGGAGCAGTTCTTCAAAACATTGGAGTGTGAGTTCCAGTCGGCCTTTCCCCGGCGAGTTGTGCAGCAGCAGGTCCTGGCCCCACGCTACACGGCAGCGGGCAAGCGGGGGGCGCGCGGATTCTTTCGCAACGATTTGGTATCTTCCCTTTGCGCTGATGCCTCCAGCGGCCACGCCACCCTCAATCCAGGGGCGTCCGAGTTCGAGCCCATCGTTCCAGCTGTGTCCCCCTTGGTGTCTATCCCGGGGCTTCTCGCCGAAGCTCAACAAGCAAATGATGCGCAGTTTTCGTCTTATGGAGCAGTTGTAGAGGACATGAAACGGCACAATTGGTTTGCTCAAGGGCGTCCTTGACGAGAGAGATGGTGGTTCGAGCGAGTCCTCCTGTGCGCTTGAGTCTCATAACACGTCGTCTGGCGACGTCGCTGGCCCCCCTGCTGGCGTCCGTGCTGAGCTGGCTCTGGCGAAAGAGTACACCGATTCTCAAATCCATGGCCTGGGCAATCGAGAGCGGGGGTACATGCACAGCCAGCGGAAGCAATTGGTTGTTCGGGTTTTGGGCGAGGTCCCTGGCACCGTGGAGGAGATGTTGACTGCCAGAGCACCTGCTGCACTGCAAAAGGCTATCGGCCCACATTTTGGAAAGAGCACACACTTTTTGCGGCCCGCTGCAATATCTCAAATGATGTCGACCTGCAGACTGAAAAGACGGCCGCTGACAAGTTCTCGCCGCTCGAGGGGCGCATCGAGGCGCTAGGCACCACAGTTCCCGAGGGGCTGCCCTGGCTCCCCGTCGCGAGCCCCATCCCGTGGCGGGCCTCCGGCTCCGAGTGGGCGGCCGGGCGGCCCCTCTTCTCCGCCCGCTCGACCGCCTCCTGGAGCGGCGCTCTGTCGCTGTGGTCTCAGAGGCCACCGCCCCGCTTGCGTGTGGTGTACCTGCGCCCTGTGAGTCGGGGGTGGACGGAGCCCCCACCCTGACACGTCGATTCGTGAATTGTCCGTGTTCGGTTCTCGAGAGGGCGCCGCGGCCGTCGTTTTCCGGGCTTGCGCCCGCCGGGTTTGGGCCCGAGGTCGTTTTCACTGAACCACGTCTTACTAAAGGGGCTTCTGTCCATCCCCGAGTGAGCCGCCTGATCGATGGAGGCACCACGGAGCAGGCGCGGCAGGATGCGGACCGCATCCTCGAGATCTGCCCCGCCCCCCCCCCATCCGGACGTCCTGCGTCGACCCCTCCAGCTTTGAACACCCAGGAGTTTCTGGGGAGGAGGAAGCATGGCCTGGTGGCGTGCCTCCGGAGCCTGATGTAGATTGACCGTGCTGCATTGGTTGACCCATGACGCTGGGACTCGCAGCTTTCTTCGTCAATGTCTCCCTGGTCATCTTCGGCGCATTCCTCTGCCTCGCCTCCTCCTACGTTCCCCTGCACTTCGCGGTTAAGTTCCGCGCGTGTGGTGGGCACCACCCTCCCTAAAGAGGCCGTCATTCATGGTGTTCGCATTTCGGCCACGCTCCACGTCCTCCTCCTCCTCCTCCTCCTCCTCCTCCTCCTCCTCCTCCTCCTCCTCCTCCTCCCTACTAGTTTTCTTCCCCTCGCCTCCGCCTCCTTCCATCCCCTCCCATGCCCCCTATTCCTGTGGATGCCATGGCAATGGAAACTCTAACAATCCGATCATGAATTGAACATGTGCTTGAAATGCGTACAACATCTTCTAAACATGTTTCAAACATGGTTTCACATATTTCAAACATGTTTGAATCATGTTTCAGGCATCTGGGAATTATTTGGCAGCATGCTTCCTCTCTATTAACCGATTTCCACAACCCTATTCATCATCTCCCTCCCGTTCTTCCTCACCCACCTCTTCCTCCTCCTCCTCCTCCTCCTCCTCGTCAGTCTCCTGGGAGGAGGCGTGTCCCTACGGTCGTCTCATCCATCCTCTTGACCATATTCGTCCTTTCTTCCTTCTCGGCCTCCCCCCCCGCCCCCGTGCCATTCCAAATCCTGCTCTTTTGTCCCTCCTCTAGCCAACCTCAGCCTCCAACTCCGCGTCCTCCACCTCGCCCTCTTCTTCCCCCCCCGCCTCCCCACCACCAATCACCTTTTCTCATAAGTAGCGAGTCGCACCCCTTGACGTGTGGGTAGGGCGGGCCAGGCATTTCGCCCGCGACGTCCTGCAAGTTTGAAAGTTGAAGGTTCGAACAGCTTCACGGAATGATGGAGACGTTTCCAGAATGTGTACCCCGCTTGAGGGCCGCGAACCTTCGTGCTAAATTGTTGCAAGACACCACGGGTGAAACACGGATGATTGTCAAAATGTGGTTATCGCCCCAGCCCGCTCACATTCGTCTGAAAAGTTTGCAGCAGCTCCACAGATGGAAGACGGTTCCTTTCCAAGTGTGGCTCTCGTCTTAGCGCCGCGTGCACTCGTATGCCACGTGCGCAATCGCTTCACGGGTGGAGCGGGGGGGGGACGTGTGGCTCTCGCCTTAGCACCGCGCACATTCGTTTTAAACGTGTGCAGCAGCTACACGGATGGAGGGGGCTTCGTTTTTGAAATGCGGTTTTCGTTTCAGTGCCGCGCAACGTCGCTCTAGAAGGGGGCGTTTCCACCATGCGACTCTCGCCTTGGAACCGCGCACATCCCATAACCGCTTGCAGCCGTCACAAGGATTGAAAGGAGGGCCACGTTCAAAGTGGTGCCTTCGTCGAAGCCGCGCACATTCATATTAGAAGTTTGCAATAGCTTTACGGATTGGGGGCGTTTCCTTTCAAAGTGGGTTTCTCGCATTAGCGCGCACGTTCTGCGTACACGTTTACAACCGTATCAAGGATGGGAAGGGATGCGTTTTCAAACAAACGCTTTCGTCTCAGCGCCGCGCGCATTCGTATTCAAATTGTGCAGCGGCTTCGCGGATGGAGGAGAGTTCCTTTTTCAGAGTGGGGTTTTCGTACTCGCGCGCACATTCTGCTTAAACGTTTCAATAGCTTCGAGGATTCAAGGAGGCAGTTGTCAAACCAGTGCTCGAATCCTAATGCCGCGCACATTCATATTAAAATTATGCAGCAACTTCACGGATGGAGGAGGTGATCATTGTTCAGAGTGGGGTTCTCGCATTAAGGCCGCAAGCATTCGTTTCGAATCCTGCAACAGGTTCAAGGATTGGGCATTGTCGTTTTGAGAGTGGGGCTCCCGCTTGATCGCCGTGCGCATTAGTTTTTTAATGCAACCCTTAGCCGGATGAAGGGCTGTTATTTCCCAAATGCAATTCTCGTTTGAGAGGTCGCTAAGTCCAATACCCGAAATTTCAACGCACATAGCGTTGCACGGATCCACGGGAGTTCTTTCATCATTGAGTTTTTGGTCGGTTGAAATTTCCACGAATAGCATGGCCACAAATGTAATCCGAACCAACAGTTGCACGGATTAGGAGCAGTCATTTTCCGAAAGGGGGTATTTGGGGACATTTCGGTGAGTTGCATGATCATTATTCACGTTCCTGATTACGCGCAAGAGCGCTGCAAGGCAATTCCTTTTCAAAGAAGGGCCTTCGCCAGAATTGCAAGACCAACTGCGCTGGTCATTCAAGTGGGCGTTTCTTGTGGTGATGAGGGGGACCTGCAGGAGCGCATGAGGAGGGCACCTGGGACGCGAGGGTATGTTGCAGCAGCTTTTTTATGCATATTGGGCTTACTCGGGTCCAACTCATCCGCTTGCTCGCCCTCGCCCTCCCCCACCCCCCCAACCCCCATCGCCCACTCCACGCGTCAGTCCTTCGCCGCTCATAGCGGCGCCTCGCAGGTCATTGGGTCCGTGCCGTCTGGGCTCCCGATGCTGCAGTTCCCCGTGCGCTCGCGGGAGGACCTTCAGAGATGGGGGGGGTCCTCGGTGATGCGGGGCCCGGGACCCCCCCCCCTCCCCCCCAGGGAGCGACGAGAGAAGGGGTGGGCATTTGTGAGGAGGAGGAGGAAGGAGGGGCCCGACCGCGGGGGGGGGGAGATTGGGGACTGGGGACGGAGGAGGAGGAGGAGGAGGAGCAGGAGCAGGAGCAGGAGCAGGAGGAGGAGGACGAGGAGGTGGAGCAGGAGGAGGAGGAGGAGGTGGAGGAGGAGGAGGAGGAGGGGGAGGAGCGGGAGGAGCGGAAGTGGGATGAAGAGGAGGGCCGGGGCAGGGGCGGAGGCGGGAAACGAGGAAGTCACAGCAGCCGCAGCCATCATCCTCCTTTCCATCTTCGTCTTTCTCCTCCCCTCCTCCTCCTCCTCCTCCTCCTCCTCTCCTTCTCCTTCTCCTTCTTCTCCTCCTTCTCCTCCTTCTTCTCCTTCTCCTACTCCAGATCTCCACAGGACCGCCGGCGGCTGCGAGGTCGCAGCGCCGGCGGTCCTGAGTATTTTTCATTTGTCGTCCAAAATCCCCCCGACAGGAGGACGGGCCCGACGTAAGGCAAGGGCCTGGGCTGCAGGGGCGGCCCTGAAGCCGCCGTGGGAGCGCGACGGTGGCTATAGCAAGTGACGAGAGCGCGATGTCCAAACGACCAGCAAGATGGCGTGGGCGACTGGGATGTCCTGGACGCCGACGCGGAGTTCTATACTTAAGTCGGGCGTGTCCCCCTACAGGGGGATTGTCGACGAAAAACAAACTATACACCAAACATACCCCCAAAGGGTCAAAAAATACTCAAACAATAGTCCCCTGACTATTTTTGGACTTCTTTTTTATCTTTTCTGGGGTACTTTTAATTATTCGTCGAAAATCCCCCTGTAGGGGGACAGGCCCGACTTAATTCTATACGACGGAGCACGTGCTGCCGGCGGACAGTCGCAGGCCTGCGTCACCGGCAGTCTGGGGTCGGACGGAAGCGCGCATCCCAACGTCGATCCATAGAGCCACGGGGGCCAGCGCCGGGGTGCAACACGGCAACAGACCCAGGTAACACAGTTGAGGCCCTTCCAGCACGCTGGAAGAGGCGCGGCGCGGCGCACTCGAGAAGAGCGAGCAGGCGCAACAGGGGCGCTGACCCCATCTGAAGCTGTGGACGTCGGCGTTGAAGCCCGCCGTCGTCAACTCCGCGGTGCGTGCTCGCGCGAGGGTGGTCCGCATCTGCTGCGATACGAGGCGTGTCTCTCGGCGCAGTTCGGGCGGGCGAAGGCCTGCTGCCGAGGCCGCGCACCGCGCTCTGTTAGGCCCGCGGCGAATCTCCTGCCCGCTCCGCCTCGTCTCGTGGCTCTACATAGTTGGCGCGATGCTGAGCGTGGCTCGGGTGCGAGGGGTGCGAGGTGGTCGGCTGAAAGGAGGCCTGCGCCGCGTCTTCAAGGGCCTCCCCCGCGGAGTGGGAGTCATCGTTGAGCAAGCTTCATCCCCGCGAATCATAATCATGATCTGAGTGGGGGGCAATCAGCGGCAAGCGAGTAAGCCATACCAGGTTCATCCCGTCGTGCGCTTGTCGCGAGACCGTAGGTAAATCATCCAGGGTCATCCCGTCCTTCGTCGCGGCCGCTACGTGGTTTTGAGGCGCGCCGCTCGTCGAAGTTTACCAAAGTGGGCACGTTCCTTTCGTCGTGGGTCGTCGCTCGGGACGAATGCCAGACCTCAGTGCTAGTGCGCGTTGGGCAACCCGCGCGCGCGGCTGGTGCTGCTCGGCCTTGGATGGAAGCCAGCCGCGGTCGTGGGCGCGGGGGGCCCGTCAAACCGCCAGGGGCTGCGCTGGAGCGGCAGCTGAAGCGGCAGGGGCAGCTGCTGCAGGCGCGCCGAGCTGCCCGTCGCCCTGCTGGCGCGGGCTCGCTGCGGCAGCCGAGGCCGCGGCAGCCGCCTGGGAAGCGCAGCGGGGCGGCCTGCGGGGCCCAGAGGGGCGCGCAGGCAGCTGCTCTATAGCTGCGCCTGCAGGGCCGCCGACAACCTCGCCCGGCGCATCGCTTGCCACGGTTGCGGTCGGCAGGCGCCGCGGGCGGCGCCCTCGGTGCGCGCGCCCCCGGGCACGGCGCCTACAGGGCCGCCGACGCTCGCGCCCTGGGCGGGGCTCACTGCAGGCGCCGCGGGCGCGCGGCCGGCGGCCGCGGCGGCCCAGCCGCCCCTGCCGCAGCCGGCTCCGCAGCTGACCGCTACAGCTGCCCTCCCCCCCACGCCAGCAGCTGCCTTGCCGATGGACATCGCCGCAATCTGGGTTCGCATCGCCGCCATACGGCCCTTCCCCCAATGGGCGGCGGAGGCGAGCTGGCTCGAGGCCAAGGCGGCGGGGCTGCAGGAGGCAGAACGGGCCGCCCGTCCGTTGGAGCGCCGCTTGCAGTCCGTCTTGGACTCGCAGCGCGGCATCGCGCCGCCGCGGCGCGCCGTGCCCAGGAGGCGGCGGTCGAGGCCAGGGCCGAGGCCGAGACGCCGCGCCGCGCCGCGGAGGAGGCGGACGCGCGTGCCGCGCAGGCCATCGCCGACTGGCAGGCGGCGCAGCAGGCGCGCGCGGCGGTGCAGGGAGAGGTGGCCGCTGCGAGCCGGGCGGCGCGCCCGCCCGCCGATGAGGACTCCGTGCTCGAGGCTGCCATCGCGGCCCTCGCATCCGCCGCCGCCCAGGCCAGCGCGGCCCGCGCGCTCTGCGCCGGCGGCGCCTGGCAGTCGCACGTCGCCTCGCAGGGGCCAGGGAGGGCACCCGCCCCTGCGCTGGGTGGGCGCCAGCGCTGCCGCCGCGGGCAGCGGGTCTGCCCCTGCCCCCAGCGGCGCGCGCGGGCGGCGCGGAGGCAGCGTGGCGAGCCGCTCTACAGGCGCGCCGGGAGGCCCGCCCGAAGGCGCTGGTCTGATCAGTTGCACGCAGCCGGGCTGCGAGCGCGCGCTTGGACCTCCCCCTCCCGCTCCCCCGCCCCCCCCTCCTGTTTCTCTGCCACAGGGCTTCGCTGGGTGGTTTTGAAAATGTGTCGGCGGTCCCGTGAGTGTCGGCCAGAGTGACCCTCAAGCGTCGCCATGCGTGGTGCAATTTCTCGTCATCCCCGCGGTGTGACTTCAAAGTCTGGGGACTCCATCATGGCATGCTTTTCCCCTTCTCCTCAGTCCCCTCCTTTTCCGCACCAAAGTCCGCGTCCTGTTCCCCCTGCTGGCTTAGGGCATACCTCCACTAGGAAGGAGGAGGAACGCGATCTGATGGGGGCCCCGCGGCATCGGGAAGGATCTCGACCTGGCCCAACGGATGTTACCAGGCGCAGGCGCCCCGCTTATGCTCCCCTCCAGGTTGCAAGCTGCCCTTTCCTTGCTTCTCAAGGACGCTCGAGGAAGGAAGGGGGGAGGAGGAGGGCAGGAGCAGGAGAAAACGGAAGAGGTCGTGGGGAGG
>CAUYUJ010020704.1:665390-675390 GCA_963575745.1 Prorocentrum cordatum
GGCGCACGTCTGCTGCATGCTCCGATGCCTCCAGAGCTGACGAGAGAAACCGGCGGAGGCGGACGAGGAGGACGATGCCCAGAGGCCGCAACGGCACGGCCGCAGCAGCACCGCGCAGGAGCAGCTGGGGCCCGAGGCCACCCCGAGGCGTATAGCCCCGGGCGCCCGTGCGGCGGCGCGGGGGCCCTCGGGCGGGGCCCCGCCTCTGCGGGCGAGCCGCCCCGCGCCGCGGAAGAGGCGCAGGCTGTCGCTCGCGCCCGGGGCCTCTGACCGCTGGAGGTCCCCGGGCGCCCCCCCGAGGCCTCCGAACGAGGGCCGGCAAGGGCCGCCGAGGCACATCCGAACATCGCCACCGTCTGGGGCGGGAGGCCGGCCCCTCGCCCTCGGCCCCTCGGGGCGGGGGGGGGGGCGGCGCTCCTCGCACCTGCTGGCGGGGCCCCTGCGGGCCCCCAGGGGCTCAGAGGGAGCTGCACGCGGCCGGAGAGCTCGGTCCTCGATGCCCGAGCCTCGACCGCCCCCCCCCCCCTTCCTCCCACCTCCTCGGGCTTGGGGGCTCCCGAAGCCCGAGGAGGAGGGGGGCCCCCTCAGGTGGCCCTCCGGTGGGGGGCCGCTCGAGGGTTCGGGTCGCCTGAAGTCGGGCGTGTCCCTCTGCAGAAGGAGCAGTCAAAAACACGAGTCCGGGGGACGATTTTTCTTCTATTTTTGACAATTTGGGACATTTGTTCTAATGTTCATTTTAAAAACATGTTATAATTATTTTTTCTTATGTAATGTTTCATTCATTTTTCGTCAGAAGTCCGCCCGTAGGGGGACACGCCCGAAATAAGCGTAGCCCCCTGGAGACTCCTCCGGCGCCCGGGGCGCGGACGCGTGGACGGGCACCTTGCGCCCCGCCAGGGGCTCGCCGTCGCCGTCGTCGTCGGCGTCGGCGTCGTCGTCGTGGCCGCCGTCGCCCTCGTCGGCGCTGGCGTCGTCCGTCGTCGTCGTGGCCGTCGTCGCCCTCGTCGGCGCTGGCGTCGTCCGTCGTCGTCGTTGCCGTCGTCGTCCTCGTCGGCGTTGGCGTCGTCGTTGCCGTCGTCGTCCTCGTCGGCGCTGGCGTCGTCCGTCGTCGTCGTTGCCGTCGTCGTCCTCGTCGGCGTTGGCGTCGTCGTTGCCGTCGTCGTCGTTGCCGTCGTCGGCATCGCCTTCCGAAGGATCTGCGGTCTTCGGGGTGACTGCTGGCGTGCAGAGGCTTCGCGGGCCCTGGAAACGACAGGGCCGTCGTTTTACCGTTCTGGTTTCTGCGGGTGTTTACGAGTTCTGTCGCCGCTGTTGACGACCTTGCCAGCGCCGTTGTTTTACCGCTATCGCTTCCCTCGGTGGGGGCCTGGTCCAGGTCATCGCTGTCTTACCAGACCCGAGCCGTTTTCGGACTGGTTCCGAATGTCCTTCGGATTCCCGGATTGCCCAGGCCCTTTCGGTGAACTGTTTTTACAGTTTCGGTCCGCTTCGGTTTACAGTTTTTTGCCGTTGGGCTCTGGACTCAAAAAGGCCATGTTTGAACACTTGCCAAGCAATTCCCTCTTGGTCATGATCGGGTCCTCCTTCTCTTAGTTGTACATGATGCACTACGAAATGATATATTAATGTTCGGCCGTCGGCCAGTTGTACCTTCCGGATCGGGCGCGAGCCACATTGTAGCGTTCGCGTGCCAGCCTGTGCAGATCTCATCCGCTGCCCTGCTCCTTTAGATCCCCGCCTGGCCCGCTTGTGTCCCAAAAGTGCTTGGCCCCGGGAAGCCGAAGCGAGCTGGTAGTTTTCACAACGGAATGCTGAGCGTCTGCGACAGGGTGGACACATTCGCGTTCTGGCTCGAAGTTCCCCCAATGCCATGCCGAAATCCGTCCCTTCTCTGCCAATGCTAGCGAGACGGTGCGCGCCACACTATAGCGATCGTGAGCCAGCCGTTGCAGATTCCATCCGCCGCTCGGCTCCTCAAGATCCTCGCCTGGCCCTGTTGTGTCCCACGAGAGCCTGACCCCCGGAAGCTGAAGCGAGCTATGTATAATGTATGTGTATATATATGTATATATATGTGCATCGATGTGTTTTATATAGATATGTAGACACCTATGTATACATATGCGCTCACCATATTTAAATATACATCGATGCGTATGCGTCTACATGTGTAAACCTAATATACACATGTACGATCGCACACCTACATTATTGTGTATACATGCGCGCGTATGTATACACATATATATATATGTGTGTGTATAGACACGCTCCCGCGTGTAAGTGTATGTGTATACACTTGTCGACGCGTGCATGTGCAGATGTGTGCATACACCTATACTATATACAAATGTGTCCATTCAGAGTACATGCGCAGGTTTGCAACTGTGTGTGCATATACACGCCAGAAAAAGTATGCGCCACATACTTTGCACCACATCGCGTGCATCTCATAGCTTGCTCCACATGGCTTGCGCCACGTATGTTATATCGCGTAGTTTGCACCACATATGTCGCACCGATGTAAGGCACTACATACATTGCACCACACATCTTGCCCATTATAGCTTGCACCACATAGATTGCACCACATAGTTTACACCACAGGGATTGCACCGCATAGCTTCCAAGTTCACATTGCAATAACTTGCCGTCTGGGGCCCAGGCTGACATATATTGTTTTGACATGGACTTGTCAATATCGGTTTTCTGACCACGTGTTCTGGCATGCGTGTATCGGTTTCTGATACTTTCGGGGCCCAACTGCTTGGGCGTGTGTGGTTGGCCAGGCAGGGGTGACACGGCGGATGTGTTTGACAACCTCGATCTGTCGGGGGAGAATGTCAAGTTGCCTACGGCAGGTCCCGCCACCATGCCAGCCCAGCATTCTGAGCGGCGAAGGTTCGAGGGGGTACGGGAGGCCGTTTCGTGTGACACTTCGTGCCCCCAAGTTTGGGAGAGTTGTAATGAGGATGGTGCGGGTGATGACGAGGAGGGGGAACAGGAAGAGGAAGAAGAAGGCCGTCACATGTGACATGCTTCGTCTCCACTTCTTGAGGGGCCCTTCTTGAACTCATTTAGGCCGTCTGGGGGTTGTCTTGGGATTCTGCGCGAAAGTTTTGAGGTTCCGTTGGGGCCGTCTTGGAGTTTTCTTGGGCCACGTTGGAGCTTTCCTTTTGGCCGACTTGAGGCTCTCTGAGGCCGTCTTGGCGCCGTGGAAGGGCCGTCTCAGGTCTAAGGCCACCTTGGGGGCGAGAATGCGAACAGCATGTGGTAATTTTGCGAAGTCACGGAGTTGGATGTCTTCGAACCTTGTTGGGGTTCTTTCGTTGCCTGATTGGGCCGTCTCAAGGCCATCTTGAGGTCATCTTGGACCGCTGTTGGACCATCTTGGGCCGCTCTGGATGCACGCTAGGCCTTCTTCGCAGCCTTGGTTGCCTGCCAGGGCCGTCTTGCAAGGTCGGGAGCGCGGACCAATCATTGTTTCCAGTGATCGTTGTCTAGGGGGGGGCGGTGCATGCATGTAATGCGGGCAGATGAGGGGGGGGGTCCTGAGAAGATTCCAGAAGCCCGACCAGACAGCCCTTGACATTCTACCGCGCCTCAACGTACCAGGGGGGTACAGCTGCGGATCACCTCGGATTGGAGATTTGGTTCATTGCTGATGCAACCAGACAGGGGCCGATTTAGATCACAATTCCTCATGAACGCCTCACCCGCGGCCGATTATTGACCTTTCGGAGGCTTCGTTCGAAATCTGAGGATCTGAGGCGACGCTTCTTAGATCGAAGATCTCTTGCTTGAGCGCAGGGATGCTCGATTCTCGCTAGGTCCTAGGAGTTACCTCTCTCTATCCAACATCGGCTGTAAATATGTTTCGGGACTTCTCCCACTTCCCATCCTGGAAGTTTTTCGAGTTGCACCCAGCCGTCGCGACGACAACCTCCAGGCACACGTGGATAATTCATATCCGTATCCGCGGCCTCGCGGGCCAGGCCCCTAGGCCGCGACCTCGCAGATACGGGGCTGCGTGTTCGCGGATGCCTCGCGCGGAACGTATCCGAGCGACCGCGTGACAGCGGGATCGCACCCCAGAGTCCAGACCGCGAGGGCGCGGACTTGGACATGTTCGCCGCTCGCAGAACCTCCAGGCACTTTCAAAAGCCGCCGAAGCAACGAGGACGTCGTGGTAGCCACGGAACTGCCGCGTCGGGGTGCGGTTGCAGATCATCTAGGGGCGGCGTTCTCCTCCGCGCGCGCGGCCCGCGCGCGCAGGATGGCTACCAGGCGCGGGCTGGCGCATGAGAAGGGCAGGCCGATGAGAACGAGGAGGGGGCGAGGGTGAGATGTTGGAGGCCTAGAGACTGGCAGCAACAGCAATATCAGCGGCGTGCCTCCACCGAGGAAAGATGATCCCGATCTCGGCGATGGTTGTAATAATCGCGCTTCCCAGGTGGCCGAAGGATCACCACCAACACCAGAACTATGATCATCCTCTCCCCCCCCAGACACACACCCCTGCTTTGGTGTTGGCGTTTGTCCCCAAGCTTCCATAGACGGGAAAGACAGGCGTCCTTGCATAATCGCCGGTTCAACCGAAAGGAGGTGGAGAAGGAGAAGACGGAGGATCAGTAAGAGAAGGAGGAAGGAGCAAGAGGAGGACGAGGAGGAGGAGGAGGAGGTGGAGGGAGGCAGGGAGGGGAGGGGAGGGCTGGGGTAGGAGCAAGCGGAGAAAGAGGAGGATAGAAGAGCCCCCCATTGTTCGCCATGAGGCAGAGAGCACACCGCGATGGCAGCTCGCACGAATGCCAGCTCCGGAGGTGCGCCTCGTGCGGCATGCTGATGCGTTGCATGTTGAGGCCGGTTGAGGGGGTCTCCCACAAGTGGGAGCAGCACTACAAGAACAAGCCGCTGCTTATGCGCCACACATCCAACGAGCACACCGAGCAGCAGATCAAGCAGCTCGATGACGCCGAGAAGAGAAAGCTGGTGGCGGTAAAGGCGGAGTACGAGCTGCTTCCGAAGTTTTTGGCAGTGGCGCGGCGCAACCAAGACGAGAAGGTGCACGACAACCACAAGATCGAAACCAAGGGTCAAGTTGCCATCGTCATGGGGGAACTCGTCTGCGCAACTTACCGAGCGAAGTCCAAAGTCGAGCATCACTTCCAGTGCCACCGCTGCGACGATGGCAAGGTGCGCATCTGGTCGCAGTCAAAGGGATATACTACTTCATTTGTGCCGCCAACGGAGAGCAGTCCGACATCGTGTGCATCGTTGAGTACCACGGCTGCGACGACGGCAACGCGCGCATCTTCTTGCACTTTCGTACCGCGCAGTTCGCGCCCACGCAGAAGGAGTCCGAGAAGTCACAGCAGGAGAACCTGAAGGTGGAGCACGAGCCGCGCACAAAGCTCATGGACGAGGCGCGGGGGGACACATTCAAGGATGACGTTGCCAACATCGCCGGAGCGGAGCAGTACCACGAGAGGCGCTACGACAAGCCCTTCGCCGACATCATGCGCTACGGATTGCACAGTTCCACAGGAGGCACTACGACGAGCCCTTCGCCGGGACTATGCGCTGCAGAGTGGAGCAGTACCACGGGAGGCACTACGGCAAGCCTTACGTCGACATCATGCGCTGCGGACTGGGGTTGCCCCGCAGGAGGCAGTACGACGAGCCATTCGCCGACGTCGTGCGCTACGGAGCGGAGCAATACCACAAGAGGCACTACGACGAGAGGGCGTGCCGAAGGGCGCGCGCCGCCAGTCTCAGCAGCTTGTGCCTTCGCTTCTAGGCCAGACCTCCAGCAGCTGCCGAGTCGGGGTCGGCAGGGCGCGCGCAGCCAGTCTCAGAAGACTCAGTGCTGGAGCATGCCGCAGGGCGTGCGCCGCCAGTCCTAGAAGAGAGCTGGAGCATGCCACAGAGCGTGCGCCGCCAGTCTCAGTTTTTTTTCTGTCTTCTCGTCTGGGCGAGCCGACTCGAAGGTGGCAGGGCGTGCGTTGCCAGCCTCAGCAGACTCAGAGCAGGAGCGCGCCGCAGGGCGTGCGCCACCAGTCCTAGAAGACTCAGAGCTGGAGCATGCCGTAGGGCGTGCGCCGCCAGTGTCAGTTTTTTTCTGTCTTCTCGTCTGGGCGAGCCGACTCGAAGGTGGCAGGGCTGGCACAGCCAGACCCTGCAGTTTCATTCCTTGCGACTGGACCAGGCGGCCCAGCAGCTGCCGACTCGGGGTCAGCCCGTCTTGAAGGGCCCGAGGGCCCACGCGATCAGCCTTCGAATCCGAGAGCCATCCAGATGCAAGCGTGATTCCCCCCTGAACGAATTCAAAATGATTGGCCTCACGACGGGGCTTGCGTAGCCAGCCTGAGCCACGGTCTCTTCTCCAACCTCCGATCCTCCCAACGCTCAGCATGCAACGCTGGCAACGCCAGCTGTCGACGGTTTCCCCTGGACCGCGCGCGCACGCGTGCAGCGCCCCGTGAAGCACGGCTCCTAGCGAGTTCTTTAGGGAGCAATCGAGCTCTCTGCGACGCATCATTTTTTCTCTAAAACCTGTTGCTCAACAGTTTGGTCGTGATGTCGCGGAAAAAATGAAGAGGAGGAGGAGGACGACGACGACGACCACGACGACGAGGAGCAAGATGAGGAGGAGGGGGGGAGGAGGAGCAGAGTCAGGAGAGAGGGCGGGCGAGGTGGCGGGTGCGCTCTCCTCGCCGCGCTTGCGTTTCTGTTGACTGCCGCGTCCGGTTTCACGCTTCTGCGCTGCGCCCCTGCGGCGTTCGCGCGGCGGCCGGGCTCGTGGGCTGGCCGCGAGTCGGCCGAGGCTGCGACGCTGAAGTCGCCCCACGCCGTGGCCCCTCGGGGAGCCGACGTTGGGGATGCAAACCGAAGCCGGCCGCGCGCGCGAGCCCTCGCTCGAAGCGGTCGTGCCCATCGAGCTCGCAGGGGCAATCGAAATGCAGCGGTTGGTCAAGCAGTCGCGAGGCGTCCTGGCGTGCCTATAGGCCCACCAAACAATGTTCTAAACATTGTTTGTGGTTTCTACTGAATGCTCTTAGAACATTTCTGGCTGGGACTGCCTTGGTTTAGTACATCGGGATATGTTCGAAGAACAGTGATTCCGTTCTATGAACATGTGGTGGGCCTACACGAATGCCGGACGGTCGGTCCCTGTTCAAGGTCGTGCCCATCGAGTTCCCGGAGGCAGTCGAAGTGCAGCAGTGGGGGCACAGCACGTTTCGCATTGAAGACGAAACAACGCCATAAACATAAACTTTTGGCTCTCCGCACGGGTTCTTGGGATCCGCGTTGGGCCCCACCGGCGGCGCCTCCGACGCCGCCCCTGGCGCGCTCCGCGCGCCAGGGAGGGGGGTCCAGCGCAGATACAAGAAATCAGCGCGGAATGCCAAAAGCCTATGTTTATTCAGTTGTGTTTCTTCTTTTATCACAGACGTCAGTGGAGACGTTTTGGCACAGGGCGTTGATGCAGCCGCGGCCCTGTGGTCCCTCCTCTGCTCCTCTGCTCTCGCGCGTATGCATCGCGCTCCGCCCCCTCGTCATCGATCGATTCAGCGAGTGATTGCCCGGTCTCGTCCTCCCCACCGAGGGCGATATAAGGACACGCTGGCAGCACTCGAAAGCTCGATGGTGGGGGAATGGATCAACTCCCATCGTGCCCGCATGCTGATTTACAAGACCTGTCGCGTTGGCTGTGAATGCTGCGCAGGCTCCATTTCCCGTCACATTGTCCTCGTCTCTTCTATTTGCTTGCTCTCCCTGACCGTTTTTGTCTGCCTACCTGCCCCTTGTGCTAATTTGGGGGATGGGTTCAGCGTCCGACTACCATGCTGATGAACATTCTGCGGGGAGAGCCCATGCGTTAACCTCGCTAACTTCTCACATGTTCCATGGTTTACGCGCTGAGCTTTTGGATGAGTCTCGTTTGTTAGCACTTACAGTACCACTGTATACTGTATCACCATCCAGGCGAGGCAGTCTGCCCTCCCTGCCTGCCAGATCAGCGCAGCGGCGCGTGAGCTGCTGCGCGACTCGCCCACCCAGGGTACGCGGACTCCTCCATATTCCGAACGCTGGGGCCAGCCTCCGCTTCCCCCTGCAGGCAAGGCTGAGCAGCGCCAGGAGAAGGAGGAGGAGGAGGAGGACCTCCTCTGAATGCGTGTTCGCGCTACGCTAAGTCGGAATCCTTATTGCTTGTCACTGGAAGAGCACAACAGCCTCGACGCTTATGTATGGCCATCGCCAACAATGACCTCCTCTTCATCTCCCACCCTCCCTTCCCCCATGGGCCTTCTGCGGCGTGCCGGCGCCCACCGCGCGTTTGCGTTCTTCCCGCGGCCCCCAGACCGCCCCCCTTCTAATTTACCTCCGCTCCCGCCACCCTCCCCCTGGGGGAAGGGCATCCTGAAAATCCCAAGGAATCCCTAGGGATCCTTAGGAATCCTTGAGAATCCCCGAAAAGGAAACCATAGGAATCCATCGGAGTCCTCGGCCTTCCAAGGAGCCCTCTGTCACCTTGCGGCTTCTGAAAAGGCTTGGAAAGCATTTAAAAGGCCAGCGGTTCCTGAGACTTCTGTGAAGGCCCGCCCCCTCCCCCTTCCCCGCACGCGCCGCCGATTCCTTCCTCCTTCTGAGAACAAGTTTTGGCGCAAATACCCGACTCGATTATCTCGAGTGTGGCTGGTGCCATAGGCCCAATCGTAACGGCAGTCAGTAATGGCGGAAGCAATGCCGGATCGCAAAGGTTCCGCCACTGGCATCAAGGATGCGGAGCGACGATACCCGATCTCGTGGTCTGGGCTTAGTCATACAGTCTCGTTGCGGGGTGGTAGGAGTAAGACAATTGTAAGCAATGTGTCTGGTCATTGCGACCCAGGACAAATGATGGCCATCATGGGACCCTCGGGATGCGGCAAGACATCGTTGCTTGACCTCTTGGGCGGTCGTGTGGGCAGCGGCACCACCTCGGGCGAGATTCTGATCGGCTGCAAGCAGCACCCCGCTAACATCCGCAAGGTCGTCAGTTACGTTACGCAGGAGGATTCGCTCCTGACTTGCTTCACCGTGCGCGAGACGCTGCGATACGCCTCGCGGCTCGCTGCGATCCCCTCGAAGGCCAGAGAGGAGGCAATCCAGCAGGTCATCGTGCAGATGGGACTGCTGGTTTGCGCCGACACCCGCGTCGGAGACCCGCTGATCAAAGGCATCTCGGGTGGCCAGAAGCGCCGTCTGAGCATCGCCATCGAACTGTTGCATCGGTCCCCCATCCTCTTGCTGGACGAGCCGACGTCGGGCCTGGACTCCACGGCCGCCATGCAGGTGATCGAGCATTTGCGCGATGTCGCGCAGAAGGGCCACACCGTTGTCATGAGCATTCACCAGGCGAGCTCCAGGGCATACGGTCTCTTCGACTCGCTGTGCCTGCTGTCGAAGGGCCAACAGGTCTACTTCGGCCCCACGACCGACGTCGCCATCGAGCACTTTGCCGCGCAGGGCCACGAGTGCCCGCGGTATTCCAACCCTGCGGAGTTCTTCCTCGACGTCATCAACACCGACTTCGGGGCAGAGAACGGCGGGGCGAGGCTGGAGGGCCTTGTCAGGGCCTTCGAAAAGTCCGAGCTGGCGAGCTCCATGCGGGAGGCCCTGAGACAGCCAGAGATCCCGCAGGATGGCGGGGTCTCCAGGGAGAGCGCAGGCCCGTGCCGCCAGTTTGCCGTCCTGTTGCTGCGGATGCTGCACATGAACTGGAAGAATCCGTACATATTCGGTGTGCGCCTGGCCATGTACATCGCGCTTGCGTTCATGGTCGGAACCATGTACTACGACGTGGGTGAGGTGGCCCGTGGAGGTGAGCCTGTTGCCGCTGCAGCCGCGGCCACCTCGCTCCTGGCTCTGCTGTTCTACGTGCAGGCATTTCTCGTCTTCATGTCCGTCGCGATCCTCCCGTTCTTCCTCGAGATTAGGGACGTCTTCCGGCGGGAGC
>CAUYUJ010020704.1:682890-685390 GCA_963575745.1 Prorocentrum cordatum
TCTGCCGCGCCGCGCCTCGGCGCGACCACGCCGTCCGCTTTCCCAGCCCCCGAGCGTCCACGTCCCGAGCCCTTCCGAGCCTCCAGGCCCGCGGAGTGGAGCGACACGCTGCCCGCCCGCGGGGCATACGCGCAGTGTGCCGCCGGGGCCGCCGCCGCCGCCGCGGCACGCCAAGCAGAGGTTCCCGACCGTACCCACGTAGACTCAAATCGGGGCCTGTCCCTCTACAGGGGGAATCTTCAAAAATAGTCAAAAAGTAGTCTGGGGACTATTTTTGAAGTATTTTTGACCATTTTGGAGTTTTTTTGGCTATTTCTTGTTTTTCGTCCAAAATGCCCCTGTAGGGGGACAGGCCCGACTTGAACCTAGACGTGTTCGCGTCGTCCGAAGTTCACCCCGGAGGCTTTCGGAATGTCCGGCCTCTGAGGGCGTGGCCCTTCCCGAGCCCCGCGGCCACCCCAAAAACGACTCGGGGTGAAGAGCCCGTCCCGGGGAAAGGGTCGGGACTTCGAGGGACCGCGAATTGACAAAACCAGGACAGCGCTTGTCTTCGGTAGCAAATCATGGGAGCTTGGTATACCCTCGTAATTCCGTTTTTAGCGTCGACAAGCGTCGATGAGCGTTTGAGAGTCGATGAGATTGCGCCGATCTAGCGTGGGCTGGCGTCGATTTAGCACCGACTAGCGTCGACTAGCGTCGATTTCCGTCGATTCGCAAGAGCCGACACGATGGAATGGAAGGCTCCAATGAGTTGCCACCGAACTTGCCTGGGCTCAGGCGGGCTCAGTTTCGGGATTCGACGTTTTCGTCGGTTCTCGACGTTTTCGTCGGTTCTCGGCTGCTTTGCGAGGAGGATTGATCCGTTCCAGAGCGTTCCTGAACGCTCCCAGAGCGTTCCGGAACGCTCTAAGAAGGCCGCGGCGCCCGAGACATCTCTCAGATCCGCCAGGTCTCCGAGATTCTCGACTCATCTTCGCCCGAGTTTGCTCTCGGCCTGGCTTCGTCGTGTCCAGGGCGCCTTCCAGCCTCTGCGCCTCGCCGAGAGCGCGCCGGGTGTGCCGGGAGCGTGCCGAGCGTCCGCGGTGCAGGCCCGAGCTCTCTGCCCCGGAAGGCCAGAGCGCCGACAGGGAGAGGCTCAGGGGGGGGGGGTGCAGCGCCCCCCAGTCGCCCAGTCATCGCCGCAAGGCTTACATCGGGCGTGTTCCTCCACAGGAGGAATATTCAGAATAGTTGAAACAATAGTCTGGGGACGATTTTAGGAGCGGCCACGTCGCGAGAGGCCGCGGGCCGCACGGCCTTCCGCGAGGGAGCCGCCTGGCCGCCAAGGAGGGTCCCAGCGCGCGCGTCACCTCGGACAGTGTCTGGAGCGACGCGCGCGTCGACGGGCGAGCAGGAGTCGCAGTGAAAATGCTGCTCAGTCGGCTGAGGAGGAGGTGGGCGGACCAGTGCAACCCCAAGGCTCATCAACGATGTTGGAATATACCCTCCCCCCAAGCTCCCTCTTCACAGGCTTTTTGATCTGCAGGGCGAGAGCGAACCTCTTCCGCTAAAAGCTAGGCGGGCTACGCACAGCTTTAATTAGGGAGACAGGGCACAAAGCTCCCTCTTCACAGGCCCCTACAAGGGTTCATTTCCACTGAGGGGCGTGCCCCGTTGGGAGACGACCGTTTGAAGATCTAGAGGCGTGCCAAAACACAATTCCCGGGACTTCAGCGCCTCGAGTCAACATGACTCTTGCGTGTTGACTGTCCTGAAGCGTGGCAGAACACCGTTCCTGGTACTTCAGCATTGCGAACCAACGTAACTGCGGCACCCTAACATACCTGAACCGTTCATAAACTCAACTTTTGGTACGTCTGCCATGAGATTCCGAGAACCATTAGCAACTTAAAAAAAAACGAGTGTGCGCGGCGTTGGGGCGAGAAGCGCACTTTGGAGAAATAATTGCCCTCCAGTTGTGAAACTGTTGCAACTGTTTAGGACGAGTCTGCGTGCCGCTAAGGCGAGAGCCGCATATTGAAATCGTCGCGCCCTCAATCCGTGAAACGCTTGCAACCGTTCAGGACGAATGTGCGCGGCGCTACGGCGAGCGCCACATGTTGGAAGCGGCCCGCCGTCCGTCTGTGAAATTTGTTGCAAATTATCAGCTTCGGGATCAGGAGTGGCAAAGAAGTCTCAGGAGAAACGCCTGGTCCGCCCTTCCGACTGGCCTCGGGGCGCGACAGGGAGCCGTTGTTCAAAAGGAAAACGAACTGATTGGAGGAGGAGGAGGAGGAGGAGGAGGAGGAGGAGGAGAGCGAGGAGGAGGAGGAGGAGGCGGAGGAGGAGGAGGGAGGGGGGGAAAGGTGCAGGAATGTGGAGGAAGGTCGAGGAAGGCGGAGGAGGAAGAGGAAGGTGGAGGATGGTGGAAAGCGGAGGAAGGAGGAGGGAGCAGGAGGAAAGTGGAGGAGGAGCGGGGAAGAGCGGGGATTATGAGGAGGTGGAGGTAGGAGGAGGTAGG
>CAUYUJ010020704.1:690390-737890 GCA_963575745.1 Prorocentrum cordatum
GCTCGGAAGTCCCCTGGCCTTCTGAGAAGTGTTTGAGGCCTTCCCCGAAGACGCGAAAAACCTCTCAGAAGGCCGGGGGCCTTCTGAGAAGCCCCGCCGCCCTTTAAGGAGGCCTTCTCCTTCTCGTTTCCCCCCTCTCTCGCCGCCGACTTGGGTGCGGCCCGTCCAGAACTGCTCAGGCGGAACCGGCCGTGGCGACGAGAGGTCTCTCGGAGGCACAGAGAGTGCGAGACACTTTCAAAGTTCTCCGGCAACGACGACAAGGACGACGACGACGACCACGGCGACGACGACGACGACGACAGCGACGACGACGACGACGGCCACGATGACGACGGCGGCGGCGACCACGACAACGACAACGACGACGACGACGACCACGCCCACGACCACGACCACGACCACCAGAACTACCACCACCATCACCAGAACTACCGCCACCACCTCGACGACGACGACGACGACGACGACGACGACGACGGCGGCGACGACGACGACGACGGCGGCGACGAGGACGACGACGACGACGGCGGCGACGACAACAACGGCCACGCCAGCGGCAACGATGGCGACGACGGCAGCGCCCCGCGTGGCTCTCAGCCCGCGCCCTTGCGGCGGCCTGGCGCCCTCATGCGCCGCAGGGGCGCGGGGGGCATTGGCACGGCCGAGGGGCCGCCATGCAGCGGCCGGCCTCCCAGGGCGCCCCGCCGTGGTCGTCGTCGTCGTCGTCGTCGTCGTCGTCGTCGTCGCCGCCGCCGCCGCCCTTGCCGTCTTCGTCACCGTCGTTGCCGTGGTCGTTGCCGTCGTCGCCGTCGCCGCCGTCGTCGTCATTGATGCCGATGCCGTGGCCGCTGCCGCCGTCGCCGTCGTCGATCGAGCTGCACGCGAGGACCAAGGTCTTGACATGTCTCTGGTGTTCTGTGGCCTCCAAGGACTTTGCCAGGGATATACCCGGACCCCCGACGTCATGTTTTTTTCATGACGTCGACCCCCAGCGGACTGGACCCATTCCCCTGCAACGGTTTTTCGTCCTGAGTCGTTTCTCGACGGTCCCGAGGGCCCCGAAGATAGCGGAAAGCCTCCGGTAGTGACTTTTTCTTCGGTCGAGGGGGTCAGGGTATAGATTCCAGAGGAGGCAAGGATTATGTCGGGCGTGTCCCCCTACAGGGGGATTTTCGACGAAAAATAGAGAATACCCTACAGATACCCCAGAAAGGTCAAACAATATTCCAAAAATAGTCCCCAGACTATTTCTGGATACAATTTTTGACCATTTTTGGGATTCGCCGAGAATCCCCCTGTATGGGGGACAGGCCCGACTTAAGGCAAGGGTCGAGGAGGTTCGAGGATCGAGGACAGCATGGCGCTGCTGTGCGCCCTTGCGCGGCCGGCCCGGCACAGCTCCTGGCACCCCGTGCCAGTGCGGCCCAGCCCGCCCGGCGCACCCGCCGAGCCGAGCCCGTGTGCCGAGGCGATGCTGGCCGCTCCTGCAGCCCCCGAGGGAGCGACGGGGGTGCCCGTTAGGAGGAGGAGGAGGAGGAGGAGGAGGAGGAGAGGAGGAGGAGGAGGAGGAGGAGGAGGAGAGGAGGAGGAGGAGGAGGAGGAGGAGGGAGGAGGAGGAGGAGGGGGGAGGAGGAGGAGAGGAGGAGGAGGAGGAGGAGGAGGAGGAGGAGGAGGGGGAGGAGAGGAGGAGGAGGAGGAGGAGGAGGAGGAGGAGGAGGAGGAGGAGGAAGGAGGAGAGGGGGACGACGACGACGATGACGACAACGAAACCGACGAGAAGGAGAGGAGGAGGAGGCAGGAGAAAGGAGGAAGGAGGAAGGAGGGAAGAGAAGGAAGGAGGAAGGAGGCATGAGGAAGCAGGAAGCAGAGAGGAGGAGGGGGGGAGGGAGACAGGGTGCACTGGAGGGCAAGTGCCTAAGGGGAGCCCCCGCCCAGCCGGCAGGCGCGCCCCGCCACCCGGCGCAGCGGCCCGCCCGGTGCGCTGCCCCGCCGCCCCGGTTGCCCGCAGCCGCTGGCGCGCAGGGCGCCGCGGGGCCGGCCCGAAGCCGACGCCGACGCCGACGACCTTGGGTCGGGTGCGAGCGAGCGGACCACGTGTTCCCCAAACCGTTGCGGAAACCCTTCGGGGAACATTTGGGGGAGGATGGCGGGGAAGATCAGGAGGAGGAGGAGGGGGGGAGGAGGAGGAGGAGGAGGAGGAGGAGGAGGAGGAGGAGGAGGAGGAGGAGGAGGAGGAGGAGGAGGAGGAAAAGGAAAAGGAGGAGGAGGAGGAGGAGGAGGAAGGGAGAAGGAGGAGGAGGAGGACGAGGGTCATCTTGGGAGCCTCAGGGGGCACTCTTGGGGCATTATGGTGGCTTCCTGGGAGCCTCTTGGAGGCATCTTGGGGGCCTCCTTGGGCATTTTGGGGGTCTTTGGGGGCTCCTCGGAGGCTTCTTTGGCCGTCTTAGAGCATTCTTGGCTTGTCGGACGCCGTCGGAAGCCGTCTTGAGGGCCTCTCTGGGCCAACTTGGGACCCTCTTAGGGTGCTCCAGGGCCGCCTTGGGGGCCACCTTGGGCGTCTTGAAGGCCCCTTGGGCCGTCTTGGGGCCCTCTTGGGGCCGTCTTGGGGGCCTCGTTGGCCGTTCTGGAGCCATCCTGGGGGCCTGTTGGGCGATCTTGGGCTATCTTTGGGGGCTCTTCGACCGTCTCGGGCCGCCGGAAGGCCGACAAGAAGCAAACGCCAGAACCCTTCAAACACACAGGAACGATCAATAGTTTGGCCTCTTCGGGCCTTCCTGGAGGTCCTCTTGGAGGCCTCTGGGGCCATCTTGGAGACCTCTTGGAGCCATCTTGGGCCGTCTTGGTGGGCTTTTGGCCCGTCTGGCGCCGTCGGGAGCCGTCGGGGGCCGTCTTGGGGCCCCTCTCTGGGCTGACTTGGGGCCCTCTTGGGGTGTTCCAGAGCCGCCTTGGGGGCAATCTTGGCCGTCTTGGGGGCCTCTTGGGCCGTCTTGGGGCTCCTTGGGGCCGTCTTGGGGCCTCTTGGGCCGTTCTGGGGCCATCTTGGAGTCCTCTTGTGCAATCTTGAATCTTGGGGCGATCTTCGGGGGCTATTGGGCCGTCTCGGGCCGTCCAAAGGCCGAAAAGAAGCTTTGGGGCCTCTCGGGAGCCTCTGGGGCCGTATTGGGCCATCTTGAGGCCATCTTGGACCGTCTTGGTGGCGCCTTGGGCGGACTTGGTCTTGAACCCTCTTCGGCCATCTTGGAGGCCATGTTGGAACATCTTGGGCGAACTTGGAGACCATCTTGAACCATCTGAGCCGTCTTGGAGGCCGTCTTGGAGGCGATTGGGATTGTTGCTCGGGGAATTGTGCGCTTTTCCGCGTGGCCGGCGGGACGCGCCGAAGCCTCAGGAGAGAGCTCTTTTTGAAAAAGAGCCAAAACCAAACCAGTTGGGTTCAGCACGCCAGGCACCCTTGTGGCAAGACCGCAGGGGGCGGCGGATCTAGTTGCCTTCGGCCCAAACCGACACCGTGCCTGGCTTGTGGGTTAGAGGCCTCTTGGATGTTCGATTTGATATCGCGCGTGAGGCCTCACAAGGTACTCTTGGATGCAGTTTCGAAGCCTCTTGGTGACTGTTTGGGTGCCTCTTGGGGCCTCTTCTTGGGCATCTTGGGGGCCTCGTGGGGCCTCTAGGGGGGCCTCTTCGGCTCTCGAGTGGGCCTCTTGGGGCCTCCCGGGGGCCTCTTGGGGCGGAGAACTTGACTTGTCGGTTCGTGTTCCCCCTCTTGGGCCACTCGTGGGGCCGTCTTCGGGCCCTCCTCTTGGGCGATCTTGGGCGCCTCTTGGGCCGTTTTGGGGCCCCCGTTGGACCGTCTTGGGGCCCTCTTGGGGGCCTCTTGGGCCGTCTTGGGGCGGTTTGGGGGGCCTCTGGGGCCATCTTGGAGCGTCGGAAGCGCGAAAACGCGAGAAAGCGAAACACATCGAACAGCTGGGGAAATCAATGATGTTTGCCTATTTGGGCCCTGTTGGGGGTCCTCTTGGAGCGCTTTCGTGGCTTCTTCGGAGCCTCTTGGGACCATTTTGGGCGTCTTGGCGCGTTCTTAGGCTGTCTTGGAGGCCTCTTGGCCCCTCTTGGGCGGTTTCTGGTGCCTTCTTGACCTGTCTTGGGGCCTTATGGCCTCTGGACAAGTCGCGCGGGGCAGCCCAGGAGCTCGCGGGAACGCCCGGGGAAATTGATAATTTAGGGGGCCCCATCCCCTCAGAATACTGTAACCAAAGAGCCCTGAGCACAGAGAACAGAGGACACATGAGAAACTAGAGAAAACTCCACGTCGCACACTCTCACGTCTTTCCCGTGCTACCATGGTTCGACCCCGCTCTGTTAATCAAAGCTGTGCGCGGCCCGCTTAGCTTCGACCGGAAGAGGTGCGCTCTCGACCCGCGGATCAAAAAAGGTACCATGGTTCGTTTCTTATTGGTCGTTGCCTCGCGGCAACGCAGGCCCTCGTGCATCCGTAGACTTTGCGAGCGCATCCTCGTCGCAGGGCAGATGCCTCATGGACTCAGAGCTGGCGGCGAGGGTGGCAGTCCTGCACGCTCTCACCTCCATCCGCCCGCTTGCCCACGTTTCGTTCCCTGCTGGATTACAGGCGGCCCGGATTAGTAGGTCGACCCTGCCAGATCAAGGGTACCCTTGTGTCCTGTGTCTCGTGACCCATGCTTCGTACATTCCTGTGGCGATGTGGCCCTCGAAAGGGTCTTGCGTCCTCTCGCGTGTCCTCTCCAATCAAGCCCGACTGTATAGCATTGCGAGGGGCGTAAGAGGAGGGAACGTGGGGCGGGGAGACGTATCGCACCATCGCTAGCGCATCCTGAGTTCAATGGGGTCCGGGCGTGTGTGCCCCACCCATGCTCGATCAACAGATTCCCTGGTGTGTTCGTTGTGCACAAACCCTCTTGGTTTGCGAGGTCCTAGATACTCCTGGTATGGCATCTTTTCAATGGTGGAAGTTTCCGGTGTAGATTTTCCTTGTGGGTCATCTTGTGACGGACTTGAAGTTTTTCGGGGACCCTCTGAGGGCCTTCCTGCTGCTTGGGCAGGCTCCAACATGAAGCTCTACGCTGGTGATTTTCCTTGTGTGTCATCCTGTGACCGCCCGGGTGGCCCTCTTGGGACCTTTTGGCGGCTTTCCTGCAATTCTGGCAGGTGCCCAGCCCAGAAGGACCTCGTCCCGTCCCCGGGCCATTCGCATCATCGGGCCGCCGAGGTGGTGGTTCCAGGAAACTGGGCCTACTAAGGGGTCTAAAGCGCCCCGAACCAATTCTTCCTCAAGCCCTCCTCTGTTGCCTCCCCCCCATGCTCAGCAGCATCATCATTATCATCATTATGGTCATCACCATCATATCTTCATCATCATCGTCGTCATCATCATCATCATCATCACCAGTATCATCGTCATCATCATCACCATCCTCATCATCATCACCATCATCATCACCATCAGCATCACCATCATCATCACCATACCCATCACCATCATGATACTGATGATGATAATCAACATCATCGGCATCATCGTCACAATCATCACCATCATCGCCAACATGGTCATCATCATCATCATCATCATCAGCAGCAGCATCATCATCATCATCGTCATCAGCATCACCATCTTCATTCGTTTGCATCTTCACCATCAGCACAATCATCAGCAGCATCATCTGTATCATCATCACACTCGTCATCCTCCTCCTCATCATCATCATCAGCATCATCATCATCATCATCATCATAATCCCCTCATCCTCCTCCTGTGCTAGGCAAGCCGCAGTCGCGCACAGGCGTTGGGCGCCACTCCTCCTCGAGCCTCCTCCTCCCCTCCTCTTCCTCCTCCATCCCTCTCCCTCATACATAACTCCTCCCTGTCGCACCCCGAGGCCGGTCGAAAGGGCGGGCCAGGCGTTTCGCTCAAGATTCCTCGCGATTTACGATCTTGAAGATTAGGATTCGCAACAGCTTCACGGATGGAGGGCGGGTGGTTTTCAACAGTTGGTTCTCGCCTCAGTGCCGCGCACATTCGTTTTTTCAAAGCAATTGCACGAACATCACGGATTGAGGGCAGGCCGTTTTCAAAATGCGGTTCTCGCTTTAGCGCCGCGCACGCTCGTCTTTAAATGGTGCAAGAATTTTGCAAATTCAGGGCGGGCCATTTTTTTCAAAGTGTGGTCCTCGCTCTAGCACTGCGCACACTCTTTGGAAGAAGTGAAGAAGTTTGCAAGAGCTTCACGGGTGGAGGACGGTCCGTTTTCAAGATGTGGTTCACGCCTTATCGCCGTGCACATTCGTTTTCACAGACTGCAGGATTTACACAGATGGAGGGCGGTTCATTTCCAACATGTGGTTCTCGCCGTAGTTCCTCGCATTTTCGCCTTCAGAGTTTGCAGCAGTTTCAAAGGATTCTCACGGCTAATTGCCCAGACATGGTTCTATGGCACGATGTCGGAATGTCAAGGCGCGAAAGAAACGTTGACTCGCGGTGTTGAAGTCTCAGGGGGGGTGGCGTTCTGGCGCGATTCAGGATCGTCAAAACGCAACACAGTGTCGGTGGTTCTCGGCTGTCAAGTCCCAGGAATGGTGTTCTGGCACAGTTCCGGATTTTCAAACGGGTGTTGTCTTCCACCGAGGCACTCCCTTCAGTGAACATGAGTTTTTGTAGGCGCCTATGCAGAGGGAACTTGGAGGGAGGGTTTGTTGCAATACATAGTAGATGAGAGTCTTGGATTTACATTGGTCCTCCTTCTCTTCCTCCTCCTCCTTCTCCTCCTCCTCCTCCTCCTCCTCCTCTCCTCTCTCGCCGCCGGGCCTCGCGGAGGCCATGCCAGCATCGGCGCGGCCCTGCGCCGCCCAGGCTCGACGCCGGCTGGCGCTGCCCGGCCAGCGAGGACCTGGAGGGGGCGGATCGCGGCGAAGGTTTAAGCAGTGGCGAAGCGTCTTGGCGTGCCTGTAGTCGGAAACTGGAGCATGTACATTACCAGTGTCGGGCCAGGCGAAAGGGGGGGATTGGGAAAGGGGGGGTTACGAAATTTGCTGCATGCAGCTGGTTTCGGCCCCACCGAGGGGCCCATTCCTCGATACATGGGCGCCTCCGGCGCCGGGAGGCGCCTGGAAAATCAGCTACGCGAGCTGATTCTCAAACCCCCCTTTTACGATCCCCCCCTTTCGCCCGACCCGACAGTGGCGGGCTGCTGGTCAATCCCAGGACTTTTTTGAGGGTCGGGGACGACGTCGGGGTGGTGAGGTGTATACTTGTTTCCCCGCTTCCCCTTGGAAGCAACAAGAATGTATACACCAGGATGCCGTATACACCATAATCCGTCGTGCGAATCTCAGTTTCCACGACATTTTCTTAGACAGTTCGGGCTGCGACTGTCTTGTTTTATCACAGCGGGTTCATGTTCTAAGAACATTGTCTTTGTTCTTAGAACATCTTATGGCTCTAAGAACATTTCGTGGTAGGCCTATAGGACTGCCGGGACGGTCGGTCCCTGCTCAAATCTCGGCGTCGCATTTTCGCGCAACGGGCGATTCTGCCTGGGGTCGGGCCCTGGGACCCGCACAGGTGGATCCCGCTTAACAAGAAGCAGAAAAAAATGGGGCACAGCGAGCCGGTCGTGTGTTTTGCCGCGAGGTCGCATTCTTGCTCCAGCGTCGCATCCCAGGGGAGGTGTTTGTCTTGTCTTCAGGCGAGCCTTCCCCTGGCCCTGGGATTGTCAAGAGACGGCTCGGGAGGAAGGCCCCCCGGGGTCCACGACCCGCTTCCCGCAGAACCCATACGGCTCATGCCGGGGCGACGGCGGGCGGGGGGGGATGCCAGAGAGCGTGGGGACCTTGACAGGTGCAGAGCGCCTGTCTTTCGCTCCGCCCCAAGGGACCGTCTTGGGGCACCGGCGCCACCCAGAAAGGATCTGGGGCGAGAAGCTGGCGCAGGGAAGGGGTCGAGAGGTCCAGGTGCGCGCGCTGGAAGAGTAGGGGCACTGGATATCTTGGAGACAAGGAGACGGGAGCGGTGGGAGCAATGTGGGGCGGCGGCGGAGGGGTGGGGAGGGGCGTGGTTGCCAGGGAGGGGTTAGGGACCCCGACCCCCCGCTCCCCTCATCATTCCTTCCCTCCCTCTTGGGGGAGGGGGGGGAAGGAAAGATGAGGGGAGAGGGGGGGAGGGGACAAGGAAGGGAAGAAGAGGGACGAGGATGTGGAGAAGGAGGACGCAGAGGAGGAGGACGCAGAGGAGGAGGAGGAGGAGGAGGAGGAGGAGGAGGAGGAGGAGAAAGGAGGAGGAGGAGGAGGAGGAGGGGGACGTGGGGATTAGTCCCGGGAGGGCGGCGGCCTGCGCCGCCTGGTGACGTTCCTTGGCCCCGCGCGCTGTGTGAAGCAAAGCCAGCCTTGCTCGCTGGAGCTGCGGCACAGGCGCGCGCAGTCGCACGAGGACAGGTCGCCGTGTCCCTACCTTCCCTCCTCTTCCTCATCCTCCTCCTCCTCCTCCTCCTCCTCCTCCTCCTCCTCCTCCTTCTCCTCCTCCTCTCCTCCTCTCCTCCTCCTCCTCCTCCTCCTCCTCCTCCTCCTCCTCCTCCTCCTCCTCCTCCTCCTCCTCCTCCTCCTCCTCCTCCTGTGTTTTCCTCCATTGCTTCGCAGATCGGCGCGGGCCCCGGGCGCCCCCCCCCCACCTGTCCCCCCCCCCCTGCACACCTCCATGGACCAGATCGCGGCTGCTGCTGGTGGCCGGCCAGGGCCCCTGCCCCCCGATACCTGCTGGCGCGACCGGCAAAGGCCGATCGGCGAAGCACTGGCCCAGACCCAGATCCCCCCCCCCCGGCGACTGCAAAGGGCACAGTTATTAACGCCGGGGTGCGGCTTACGATCGGCAACGTTGGGGCCTGGGGGGCTCGACGCTGTCCTCGTCGGGCCTCCGCGGGGCGCGGGAGAACTCTATCGAGTTCCCCGCGCGCCCCCCAGCCAGGGCGCCCCCCAGGATGCTCCCCCGGATGCCGGTTACAAACAACACCCTTTGGAGTCGCCGACCCCCCTTTCCCACCCTTCGGCCACATGCCGGAACCCAGGAGGAACAGAACGCCAACAGTAAGGAGCAGGGCTGGACCTAAAAAACGTCGTTTTGCTGGACTACGGCGGTGTTTTGTTATGCTCGTTTCTGGCTGGGAGGTGCAGGAAAACGGGTTGGGGCAAAACGAGCACGAAGCGAACAACAACGTTTGGGCCCAGCCCTGACGAGGAGAGGCGAGGCGCCATGCAGCATGCGGTCGCCTCTGGCCCTGTCGCCGCTCTCGGCGGGCCGACGTGCTGAGCGCGCCAGCTCACCCATGGCCCGAAGTGGTGCGGCCCTGCCAGTTGTTGCGTTCCTCTTCTCTCCCTCCGTCCGTCCTCTCCGATGAAGCTTTGCCTATCGGGTTCGCATTACACCAGAGCAAAACCCAATCAGTGGACGGTTTGACATGGGATCGATAAGGAGATCGATGAGGAGATGGACCGGGAACCCGGGAACCCAGAACCCACCGAGATCGGCCCGGAACCAATCCTGGAACCGGGAACCCTGGAACCCAGCCGGCTACCCAAATCGGTGGGAAATTTTCGCCAATCTTTCAATATCCGCTAGGACCGCTTCAGTGCAAACTCCGATTGGGGAACATCCACTGGGTACCCTTCAGTGCAAGCACTGATTGGGGAATTTGTTTCTGAACAACACCGATGGGTGTGACGTGTGAATTTCAGAGGCGGCCCCCAGGGTTCCCCAGGTTGCCCCTTTGCCTGGTCCCTGAGGTTGCCCGGGGTTGCCTGGTCCCGGAATGCCAAGCAATGCGAAGCAGAGCCAAGCAACGTCAAGCAATGTCAAGCAGCGCTAAGCAATGCAGGTTGAAGCCACAGTGCCAAGCAATGCCAAGCAGTTCCCAAAGCTACCCCGCTGCCCAGATGCCTGGCGTTCCCCAGGGTCGCCTGGGGTCGCCCGGCTCTGGAATGCCAAGCAACGCCACGCAGCGCCGAGCAAAGCCAAGCATGGTCAAGCAATGCCAAGCAATTCTAAGCAATGCAAAGCAAAGTCAAGGAACACCGAGCGAAGTCAAGCAGTGCGGCAACGCCCGGTAATGACAAGCAAAGCAACGCAACGCCAAGCAAAGCAAAGCAACGCCAAGGGATGCCAAGCATGCCCAGTTATACCTACTTTGGAAGCTATCCCCTATATAGGGGTCGTGCTGGACTCATCTGGAGGTCTCTGGGGTTTCCAGGGGGGAGCCTCCGCGGAGGTCTGGTTTAAAATCCCGAGAGATGTCCCGAGAGGCGCTTTTTGGGGCGCCAAAGCGTTGGGAGCAAGCAGAGAACATAGAATTTGCCTCCTGTCCCCCGTCCAGACCCCAGGGGGGGGGAGGCGTAGGGTCAAGTTCTCAGCGAGCATGCCGCAAGCTGTCTCGCTCGCTCCCCTCCGCCCCCGCCACTGCATAAGCACCCGCGTCTCGGCAAGGGCAGGGGCCACCATCGACACGTGGACCAGAGCAGACGCCAGCCGGGTGCGCGACGCCCCCCGGGGGTGCGCCGCACGTGCCGCGTGCACCGGGTGTGCCACGTGGGGCGATAGGTCGACCCCCCAGAGGGTCAAGCCAACCACCCCGCCCCCGCAGGCGGCCTCGCCCAGTCCCACACGCTCTCCCACCACGTGGGTAGCACCCGAGTCTCAGCATAGCCAGGGGGCGCCGTTGGATGGCAAGGGAGTAAATTCCACCCAGACCGGGCAATTGACGCGTTTATTGAGCGGCCGTGGGCATTTATTGAACAGCCTTGCCCTGTTCGATTCCTTCCTTGGGGTGCGTTTGCTAAACGGCTTCGCTTGTCGGGGTGATTATTATTATGGGTGGGTTCTACCTTCTAGGATTAATAAGTCGGGCCTGTCCATAGGAGGATTATTCAAAAAGAGTAAAAAGATACTCGGGGGGCTTTTTTTGAGTATGTTTGAGCCTTTGGGGGTATTGTGCGAATGTGTTTGATTGTTCGTCCAAAATCCCCTTGTATAGGGGGGGCAACGCCCGACAGAGTTCTGGGATGGACAGCCACGAGGAGCCGAAAGCGAACGCCAGGTGCGCGACGCTCACGCGCGGCGCTTGCGAGGTGGGCCGCGCGCGCCATGTGCGCCAGGCGCCTCTCTGGCAAGTTTGCCTGCATGGGGGGGGGGGGGGGGGGGCGCGACAAGGAATCTGGGCCTCGCGCAAGTCGGGACGCACTTGCACGCCTCCTCGGCCCAGTCCTGCAGAGGCGGCAGGGGGGGGGCTGGGGGGCAAAATGCCACGCAAGAGTTGTGTGGTTCCAATTGTCGTACTCAAGGACCAGATCCGAGAAATGATTTCGGGCACCCCGAAAAGTATCGTAGCAGTGTCTGCCCGACACGCTGGCGAAGTGCCGAGCGAGCATTTTGCTTCCTATGGCCACAAAACACGGTAACACCCTGCAGTTGTCGAGACTCTCTTGGTGCTCGAAATTCTTGCTGGTGGTCAAGACTGAAGTAAGTGGGAGCATCATACGGTGCAGGCGTTGGTTGAGGAGTGCGGCCAGGAGGCTTCAGACCCTGGAGGGCTCCTTCTCAGATGAGGGCGGCGGTTAGATCCACGGCCACTCCACGATGAGAGCTCCAACGGCTCCCATACCCTGGACTCCTCGTCCAAGGTTTCCGCCGAGGCCTGCGTCGGGGCTCCGCAGGCCTGGGCTGGACGAGGCCCTGGCGCCCCACGGCTTCGCGACGGCGGCCGACGCCAGGGCCCGCGGGCGAGCGGCGCAGGCAGCCCGCCGCGAGCGGGCGCGCGAGCGGGCGCGCGGGCGGCTCGGCCTGTAGGGCGGCGCGGAGCGCGGCCGGCGCCCCCGCCCCTGGCCCCGTGCGCGCCGCCGCTTGCGGGCCGCGCAGTGAGAGTCCAATGCGCGGCACACGCGCCCTCCATGCGCGCCTGGAGAGCTCAAGCAGCAGAACAGAAAGAAAGGAAAGAAGATAGATGCCTCCGCCGCAGGGCGATAGCACTTGCTAGGGCAAAGAACGCACACCGCCTCCCTGACCTTCCAGGAGGGCTAAGAAATAGCACCCGACTTAAAAACCGATCCCAGGGCTATTCTACGTCTTGGTTTTAGGCTGTTTCGCTCAGCTTTGTTAGGCTTTTAGGTCTCCAGTGCTAAAAAATAATTCTCTGGAAGGTCAGGGCCCCCCCCCTCTTGCGCTCTCCGACGGCCGCCCGCCCCCCTCCCCCCCCCCCGGGGCCCTCCGGCGCACGGGGGGCGGCGGCCCAGCGAGGAGCGCGGGGGCACCGAAGCGCGGCGGGGCGGCGGCCCGGGCGCGCGGGAGGCCCGCGCCGCGGCTCCCGCCGGCAGCCGGGGAAACGTAGAGGGCTCGAGTAACCCAGACCCCCTCGAGTTCTGAAAAAATCACGACGGGCGGTTTTTCATTATTTTTGGCCTCTGGGGGCCCTCACCCGGCCTCGGGACCGTCAAAAAACGACTCAGGATGAAAAGCCGGTCCCAGGGAAGGGGTCGAAACCTCTGGGGGTCGACGTCATGAAAAAAATCATGACGTCGGGGGTCTGGGAAGAGTGTCGGGTATAGCCAGGACCCCGGGTAAGGGGGCGCGGTTAGTGGTAGGGCCCTGGGGCCCCTCGACTTGGCCAGGATCACTGAACCAGGTTTGCCGTAGCTGGTGTTTTTTTTCGGGTGACGGCAGTTCCTGTAAGTGGAAATGGGGCGGGGGGGCGCGCCCGGTACCAATCATTAAACCAGGTTCCATTAGACCCAGTTCTGCCAACGCCCGAGAGTGACCCTTGGCTTGAGTGACCTCTGGTGCGGGCTCATCGGGGGCCCCCCCGATCGCTGAGCGCGGTGCGATGGCAGCGGCCTGCGCGCTTGGGCTTGGCCTCCTCGCGCCCCCCCGGAAGCCGCGCAGCAAAGGCCACGCTTGCGGGTCGCTCTTGCGCGTAGCCGGAGCAAGCCGGAACTCGGGTTTTTTTGCCGACGCTGTTTGAAGAGCGCGTCCTGGATGTTGATGAAGGTGCTGTTTTCGTGGGATGTGTGCAGCGGGAGCTCGCGTCTCAAGTTTCAGACCGGGTCTCGTCATGTTCATGGTGGCCCCGTCAGGACAACCCGAGTCCCCCTTACCCGAGTCTTACGTCTCCCCGACGGGAGGAGGAGGCCGGCGGCGAGCAAGGGGGGGGAAGAGAGAAGGAGAAGGCCGCCTCAGCAGGCGGCGGGACTGCTCGGAAGCCTTCGCGCCCTCTCAGACGTTTTTGCTCTGTGTCTTCGGGGAAGGCTCAGGAGACTCGTCAGAAGTCCAGGGGACTTCCGAGCCTTCTGAGAAGGCCCGTCCCTTCTCGCTGCCCCCCGGGCGCGCCGCCTCGGAGGGGGGAGCCCGGGCCTCCGACGATAGAGAGCGAGGTCGGACGGAGCGAACGAGCCCTTTCCCGCATCGAGGCGCTCGCCAGCGATCCGAGCGAGGTCCTCGGAGCTCTTTCTCGCCTCGAGGTGCTTTCCAGCAGCTGCGCCCCGTCGAGAGCAGCCCGGGAGTGCCCGGCTCGTCGCGCACGGCCGGGGTGGCCCGAAGACTGGCCCCCCCTCGCGACGGAGTGACCCTTCGCAGCCGTGGCCTCTCTGGTGCGGGCCCACGGGGGCCCTCCCAGCGCTGGTCGGACGAAGCTAGGACGAGGATAAATCCGTTCCAGAGCGTTCCGGAACGCTCTGGGAAGGCCGCGGCGCCTGAGACATCTTCGAGAGCCGCCGGATCTCCAGAGCCTCGGGCTCGCCAGGAGGAGAAGGGGGACCCCAGATCGAGTGCGAGGGTGCCCGCACGGTCTTGCTTTCTTCTTGCGCGCTCGTGGCCGGATGGCTCTACACTGCATTTGAGGCTACGCATTAGGGGGTTACTCTTGGGGGCGGTTCGCCAGCGCCGCCACCCACTCACTCGTATACGCAAATGCGGGTGCCACGTATGATTCGTTCAATCTGGGCGGCGTTTTTTCGATGTCGGCCTCTGGTGGTGTCCGTCAGAAGTCCCAGGGGCTATGAGCAATAGATCTGGGACGAAGAACTCCCTCTCGGATGTCCGGCGAGGTGGTTCTCAGTGGCTGTCCACCTCGGGGTGCGTTCCAGCAGCTGCGCCTCGCCGCGAGCGCCCCTTGGGCGCCTGGATCGTCCAAGGGTGGCCGCCGGAGGGTCGAGCTGTGGACCGAGAGCCTCCTTCCTCTTTCCTCCCTCCGTCTTGCCGCTCTCTGTTCTGGACCTCGGTCTGCGGGCTGGGGCCAATCCATGATCCATGACCCTCAGCATCTCTCCCCGTCCCCGTTGTCGTCGTCCGTCGTCGTCGTCGTCGCCGATCGATCGATCGAGATCTGGTGGCTCGGAGGTGAAGGTTTTGGGACTGACTGGCCCCCTCGGAGGCGCCCTGGTGGCCGCGGCCGGCCAGCCCAGGGGAGGAGGGGTGGGTGGGTCTGCGCGCGAAAGTTCAAGCAGTGGCGAAGCGTCTTGGCTCGCCTATAGCCCTACCAAACAATGTTCTACGAACCTTGTGTGGCTTCCACGGAATGTTCTTAGAACATTTCTGGCGGAGTCTGTCTTGTTTTAACGCATCGGGTTTATGTTCTAAGAACATTGTTTCTGTTCTTAGAACATTTTTGAGGTTCCAAGAACATTTCGTGGTGGGACTATAGGAATGCCGGGACGGTCGGTCCCTGCTCACAGAGTGGCCCCTTCTCCGGAGAGGCCCTCGGGTGCGGGCCCGCCCGCAGGGGCCCCCGGATCGCGGAGCGCGATGCTGATGGCAGCGGCTCGCGCGGTCGGGTCTGGCGCCGCGCGCCAGAGGTCACGCGTGCTGAGGGCCACCCTGGCGTGCAGCCGAGAGAGCAGGAGGAGGAGGAGGAGGAAGAGGAGGAGGAGGAGGAGGAGGAGGAGGAGGAGGAAGAGGGGGAGGAGGAGGAGTCAGGCGACGGGAGCAGGCGAGGAGGAGCAGGAGCTGGAGCACGAGCCAGTCTTTTCTTGTGCCCAGGGCGGAGCAGTTGACCGCTCCTTGCCACCTTGGTTTAGCAGCACCGTCGCGTCGCACCAGGACGTTCGAGGGTCGGCCCTAATGACGGCAATGGGTAGCCCCCCTCCTTCCTCGCCCTCGTCCTTTCCATCCTGGACAGTAGATTGGTCCTTGTCCTTGTCGCCCTCATGATTGAGGTGGGGTATACCCAGGATGTCGGCTGAGGCTCCCACGCAGCGAGACCACCATGACACTTTGAGCAGGCGGACCAGCGACGCAGAAATGAGTGCTTGAGCGGTGTGCCCTGAGGCTTGAGATCCCAGCTCACATCTCATTCGCCGTGTCATCCAGGAGGTGAGATCGCTCCCAGCATTGCTCACACAACTCTGAGTTCGTCGATGGTTCGGTTATTCACCATGTCTCGTTCATTCACGAAGCGGTGATTACCCCGTGAGCGAGCGCTTCACTGTTGCCCGTTCTTGCACATGGTTCTAAGGAATTGGATGGGTATGCCGAGGATTCGCCACCGCCCGTCGCTGCTTGTAGGGGTATGCCGAGGATTCGCCTCGTTGCTTCCCATTTTCGCCCGTCGCCGCTTGTGAGGGTATGCCGAGGACTCGCCACGTTGCCGCCTCGTTGCCGCCTCGTGCGTTGTGGGGCTATGCCAAGGATTCACCACGTTGCCGCCTGTTGCGTTGCCGCGGCGTTGCCGCCTCGTGCGCTGTGCAGGTCTGCCAGGGATTCGCTACGCTGCCGCCCAGTGCCGCTCGTGGCCGCCTCGTTGCCGCATCGGCACTGTCTCGTGCGCTGTGTGGACACGCTGAGGATAGGCCACGTTGCCGCCTCCACGCTGCTGCCCGTTGCCGCCTCGTTGCTGCGTCGTTGCCGCCGCGCGCGGTGCGTGGGTATGCCGAGGACTCGCCAAGTTGCCGCCCGTTGCCGCTTGCGGGAGTCTGCCCAGGATTCGCCAGTTTGCCGCCCGTTGCCGCCTCGTTGCCGCGGCGTTAACGCTTCGTGCGTTGTGTGCGTATGTCGAGGATTCGCCACGTAGCAGCCCGTTGCAGCTCGTTGTCGAATCGTTGCCGCTTCGCGCGCTGTGTCTATATGCAAAGGGCGGGCCACGCTGCCGCCCGTGCCGAGTCTTGGTTGCTTCGTTGCCGCCTCGTGCGCTGCGTGGTTACTTCGAGGGTTTCCAAGTTGCCGCCCGTTGCCGCCTCTAGATGCGTGCCGAGGATTCACCACGTTGTTGCCCGTTGCCGCCTCGTTGCCGCCTCATTGCCGCGTCGTTGCGGCCTCGTACGCTGTGTGGGTATGCCGAAGATTCGCCACGCCTGCCACCTGTGCGGTTATGCCGAGGATTCGCCACGTAGCAGCCTCGTTGCCGCCTCGTTGTCGCCCGTTGTCGCCTCGTGTGCTGCGTGAGCATGCCGAGGATCCGCCAATTTGCCGCCCGCTGCCGCCTCTATGAGTATGCCGAGGAGTCGCCACGTTGCCGCCCGCTGCTGCCTCGTTGCCGCGTCGTTGCCGTAATAATGTTTGTTCCGGCCTATTGCGTTGTTTGAGGTCCACGCTGGCAAACATTGGTTCATTATTTGGCCGTGCGATTATTGAGACAGGTGGTCATTGACCACCGCCGCAGCTAATCCATCCTGGCGACCGCGAGGCATTCGACCATTGATGGACCTTCAGTCTTGGAACAGTGCAGCAAAGCAGCGTCCCAAACCCTTGTCGTAACGCGTGGTCCTTCGATATCGACCGCAGCAGTCCGTCGGTTGGGCACCCCTGCAGGCAGATGGACACCAACCCGGTGGAGTATTGGGACGCCCAGGACGCATGCGTTCATGGTTTCCCCCATGATAGATACTCATGGGGTCAGGAGCATTGCAAATACAGTGACGATGCTTGAAATACAGTTCGCATTAGTTTAAAGATGAGTATGCAAGCAATGAGATAGGGGCACAGCCTCGTAATATAGCGGCGGCAGAGGCAGTGGCAGTGACGATGGTGGTCGCAGTCGCAGTCGCAGTGGTAGCAGCGGGATCAGCACTTAGCAGTAGAATGATGCCGTATTAGCAGTCGTAGCAACCTTACTTGCATTGTGCCAGGGCACCACGTTTTGGGTCGCCGATTGCCAAGGGTGCGCCTCGGGGCAACACGTGCTGGAGCCCTGTCGTCCTGGAACCACCTCCGAAGCATCGCGAAGGACAGGGTTGCAGGGTCCGGGGTCATCGGTCGCCCATGGAGCTAACCTTGGAGCTTAGGGTCGGGATGTTTTGCTCCGCATCGTGTCGCGCCGCTGGTTCTGGCCCGCCATGCTTTGGCGCGACAGCTGGCCACTTCCCGGCCCCCAGGCGTCAACGCCTCGAGCTCTTCCCCAGCCTCCCGCCATGCGGAGCAGACTCTGACCTTCCAGAAAGCTATTTTTTAGCACTGGAGACCTAAAAACCTAAAAAACTGAGCCCAACAGCCTAAAACCAAGGCGTAGAATAGCTGTGGGATAGGTTTTTAAGTCGGGTGCTATTTCTTAGCCCTCCTGGAAGGTCAGGGGAGCGACTCGAGAGGGCCATCTGTCGCGAGGGGGCTCCAGCCTCGGGCCACGACTCCTCCCCGCACGCATGCTGCGTTGCGTCGGTGGCCGCAGGGCGCGCGTCGTGGCGGTCGCAGTCCTGCGGCCACAGCTCATCAACAAGAGCGCACAGAGAAACCAATGCTAGAGGTAAGTCGGGCCTGTCCCCCTACAGGGGGATTTTCGATGAAAAATAAAAAAGATACCCCAAAAATAGTCAACAAATAACCCAAAATAGTCCGGGGACTATTTTTTGAGTATTTTTAAACATTTTTGGTGCATTTTTTGAGTATTTTTGATTTTTCGTCGACAATCCCCCTGTAGGGGGACACGCCCGATAATGCTAGAGTTCCGATGGCCCCACGGGGCGCGCGAGGTCTGCTCGGACAGAGGGGCACGGGGAAGCCCCAGACGGTGCGGTGACCGCACCGCGGGATGGGTCGGTGGGGGCCCTGGGCGGCCGCACGGTCCGCTTGGGACGCGGGCGCCTCGGCTCGTGCTCCGAGGGCGCCTCGGGCCGCCGCGGGGGGGGCCCTCCGGCAGCCGCGCCAGGGCGAGGCCGTGCGGTGCGGCGGGGTCTTCAGGGCCGCCAGAAACGCCGCACGGCCCGCCGCCGCGGCGTTCTCCGGGGCCCCGCAGCCGCCCTCCTCCCCCGCAGGGGCGGAGGCAGGAGCGGGCGAGCGGCGCGCACTCCTCCGAGGGGGCTCTCGCCGGGCGCCCCGACACAGCGAGGAGCCGGGGCTCCCCCGAGGGCCCCCCGCAAGGCGGGCGGGGAGGCACGGCCGCGCGCCCGCCGAGCGCACGAGGGCCGAGCAGGGCGTGGCCCCGCAGCCTCGGGCACGAGGCGTGTCCGAGGCTGCGGCGTGTCCGAGCAGGGCGTGTCCGAGCAGGGCGTGTCCGAGCGAGGCGTGTCCGAGCGAGGCGTGTCCGAGGCGCACGAGCCGAGCAGGGCGTGTCCGAGCACGGGTGCGGGGCGCGGGGGCGCCGCCCCCCCCCCCCCCCGCCTGGAGCCCGCTCGTGCCCCGGGCTGGCGCCCCCCCCCCCCCTCGGGCCGGAAGCGGGCACGGAGGCTCCCCACCTCCCTCCTCCCCTGACCTTCCAGAGAGCTATTTTTTAGCATTGGAGACCCAAAAGCCTAAAAAGCTTGGCGAAACAGCCTAAAACCAAGACGTAGAATAGCTCTGGGATAGGTTTTTAAGTCGGGTGTTATTTTTTAGCCCTCCTGGCAGGTCAGGGTCCCCCCCCCGCCTCCCGCCTCCCTCGCGCCGCACATCGGCGTCGCGGCCTTCGCTCGCGTGGCTCGTTGGCGCGAGCGGCACGCGCGCGAGCCGGCGGGGTCGGCATCGAAGCGCGCGGCTGCTGCGACGGAGAATTAAGAGAAGCACCCACGCACTCCCTCCCCCTCGCTTCCGCCCCCCCTCCTCTGCGCGTCCTGGTCCTGGAGGCCTGGTCCTCCCCCTGGGGCCCCGCCCAGGCCCGGGACTACGACGGGAACATCTTCTCCACTATCGACGAGGACGCCGGGGGACAGGCCAACTGCCCGCCCGCACCGCTCCGTGGCTCCTGGCCGAGCCCGGGCCCCCGGAGGTGGGTGGCTGCGCCTCTCTCAGGGAGCCAGAGACGGGGTAACAGCAGACGGGGTAACAGGAAAGGGCTTGTTCGAGGCATCAAATGGCCCTTTTGTTGCAGTGCAGTTTTTTTGTTTGCTTTCGCGTTCGATGCAGCACCTTCCACATGCTGGCTGCGTTGCACATTTTCGGCTGCTGCACTGCAACTTTTTGTTTAAGGCCCCCCTGTTACCCGGTCTGTGGGGCTTGCTTGCAGTTTTTCCGCAACTAGTTGCCAACAAATTGCAGTGCAGTTTTTTTTGTTGCGTTGCAGAAAAATGCAGTTCATTTTTCTGTTCAGGTCGTTGCAGTTTTCTACCTGGATCCCATGGTGGGTCTGTTACCCCGTTTAGGCGTTACCCGGTTTAGTGCTCCCTGACTCTCTTGGGCAAGGCCCGGGCGTGCCCACGAAGTCCTGGGGTCGCCTTGTGGGCACAGTCAACCCACGTAGCAAGGATGGGCACCCTTCCCAATTGCGTGCCCTTGCATCCTGGCCCCTTCAGCCCTTCCTGAGCGACCTTCGCTGGCCGGCCTCGTTCAAACAGCGTTTGCGTGGGCCTCAAGGGCCCTTTTGCAGCCTTACCGCGCGTCCTTATGATACGGGCTGGCTGTATACGAAGTCCTGGGCCCTGGGGTCGGGGTGGGCCTGGTGGGTATCAGCCGGCATCCCCGGCAGGACGTGACGGGCATCATCACCGAGACGCTCGACAGGCACGCCCACGCTCGCGGCACAGGCCCCTCCGCCCAGCACCCGCGCGGGGGCTCCAGGTCGCCGCCTCTGTGCGCCAGGTGGGGAGAGGAGTGGAGTAGAGAGGAGAGGAATGGGATGGAATGGGCCCATCGAGTCGCTCGGGTCATTTCCCCAGCCGGTCGTTCGGGTCAGCCTGTCGTTCGGGTCACGGTCGGGCCTGGGCTACTGCTCGGGCCGCGTGCGGTCTGTGAAGTCTGCCGATGTGCATATCGGGAGCTGGCGTGGGGGAGGCTACACACACCTGTGCGAGGGCAAGGGGGAGAGGGGACGGGGATGGGAGGGGGATGGCACCTGAAGGCCCTGCGGCCTGGATGATCGAGACGGCCACCTGTGCGTCATGTCGTGCCCTTGGAGGGGCAAGCTCCGCCCTTTCTCCGGCCTCCCCCCCCTCCTCCTCCTCCTCCTCCTCCTCCTCCTCCTCCTCCTCCTCCTCCTCCTCCTCCTCCTCCTCCTCCTCCTCCGCCTCCTTGGGACCATTACAGCACTGTTGTTGACGCCTCGCGTAGCTCACCAGCCCCTCTGGAGACGATCCCCAAGCGAGTTGCCTGGATCATCGCGGCGTAGGAGCACGCAGAGGAGCAAAGAGGGAGGGCAGCTGTCACACCGAAGCTCGGGAGCAGCCCGGGCAGACCCGGGAGTCAACCATAAAGGTCGTCGCGGACCTTTCGGCATGGGAGCACATCGAAGACGCGTCGAGGCCATCGTTGGGCGCTCTGGGGGGCAATTCAGGTGGCCGTTAGGGTCTATCTTGGGCTGCTCAATGTTGCCTTGGGGGCCCTCTTGGGACGGCACCGATCCGAAAAAGGTTGGGCATGAATTAGCGTCGACCCGTCGGGGCCCGACACATCCTCTCTTGGTGCCCACTTGGGACGCTCTTGTGCGATCTTGGGGCCATCTTGGGGCCTCTGGTGGGTCCGTCTTGAGGCTCTCTCGGGCGCCCTCGAAGCCACCATGAGCTTTCAGAGCCGTCTTGGAGGGTTCTTGGTCCGTCTTGGAGGCCTCTTGCGGGCATACACGGCCGTCTTGGGCCATCTTGAGGCCAGCTTGGGCCGTCTTGGGTGCATCTTTGGGCCATCTTAGCCGTTTTGACGACCATCTTGGGCGTCTTGGAGGCATCTTGGAGGCCATCATGGCCGTCTTGGAGGCTATCTTGGGCGTCTTGGGGGCCTCTTGGGCCGTCTTCGGGCCTTCTTGGGGCCCTCTTGGGGGCCTTTTGGGGGCCTCTTGGGCCTTGGGTCGATGTTTTGGGCCGCTTGGGCCGTCTTGGCCCGTCGGAGATCTGAAAAGAAGGAAATACGAAAACTTTTCAAACATTCAAGGAACATTTATGATTTTGACCCTTTCGGGCCTTCCTGGAGAACGTCTTGGAGGACTCTTGGACAGTCTTGGAGGCCTCTTGCGGAATCCTTCAAAAACCTACGGAACATCTATGATGTTGGCCTCTGCGGGCCCTCCTGGAGCACCTCTTGGAGGCCTCTTGGGCCGTATTGAGGCCTCTTGGGCCGTCTTGGGCCATCTTGAGGCTATTGTGCGCCATTTTGGGTGCAAGGCCCTCTTGGCCGTCTGGGATGCATCTTGGAGGCCATTTTGGGCCGTCGTGGAGCCGTCTGGACCAGGAAAAACCTTTTGGAGCCGGGGACAAATTTTCGGCATCCTTTCGGGTGGCCGGCAGGACGGGTCGAAGCCCCAGGGGGAGTTCTGTTTGGAAAAAGAACCAAAACCAAAACCGTAAGAATCTAGCACGCCGGGCACCCCTCTGGCAAGCCAACAGGGGGCGGCGGATCGACGCCTAATTACGGCGAGTCACCGCCGCCCCCTGCCCCTTTGGAAGCGCCTCTGTGGCCGACAGCTGGGCCAGAGCTTGGCCAAGCTATCGGGCCAATTGTTCCCCGAGTCGGTTTGGAAAGACTTCGGGGAACGCGTGGGGGAGCAAGAAGAGGAGGAGGGGGAGGATGAGGAAAAATGACGAGGAGGAGGAGTAGGAGGAGGAGGGGGAGGAGGCCTCTTGGGCGCCTCCTGGGGCACTCCTGGAGCCTCCTGTGAGCTTCCTGGGGGCCTCTTGGAAGGTTTTGGGGGGCCTTTGGGGGCTTGATGGGGGCCTTTCTGGCCGTCGGAAGCCGTCTTGGGGGCCTGTCTGGGTTTCTTGGGGCCCTCTTGGGGCATATTAGGGGTTCTTAGAGGCCATCTTGGCCGTCTTGGAGGCCTCTTGGGCCGGTTTGGGGCCCTCTTGGGGCCGTCTTGGGAGCCGTTTGGGCCCTCACGGGGCCATTTTCGAGGCCTCTTGGGCGATCTTGGAGGCCTCTTGCGCCGTCTTGAGCCGTTGGAATCTCGAGAAGAAGCAAATCCCAAAATCTTTCAAACACCTTACGTAGGAACATCAGTCATTTGGGCCTCTTCGTGCCCTCCTGGAAGACCTCCTGGACGCCCTCTGGGCCGTCTTGGAGGCCTCTTGGGGGCCTCTTGGGCCGTCTTGGGCCATCTTGAGGCCATCTTAGGCCGTCTTGGGTGCATCTTGGGCCGTCTGGGAGGCATCTTGGGGCCATGTTAGCCGTCTTGGAGGCCATTTTGGCCATCTTGGAGGCCTCTTGGGGCCCTCTTGGCGCCGTCTTGGGGGCCTCTTAGGCCGTCATGGGGCCATCTTCGAGGCCTCGTGGGCGATCTTGGGGGCCTCTTGGGCCTCTTGGGCCGTCGGAATGCCGAAAAGGCGCAAATGCCAAAATCCTTCAAAAACCTAAGGAACACCACTGATTTGGGCCACTTTGAACCCTCCTGGAGGACCTCTTGGAGGCCTCTTGGGCCGTCTTGGAGGCCTCTTGTGGGCCTCTTGTGCCGTCGTGGGCCATCTTGAGGCCATCTTAGGTTGTCTTGGGTGCATCTTGGGCCGTCTTGGAGGCATATTGGGGCAATATTTGCCGTCTTGGATGCCATGTTGGCAGTCTCTGGGGCCTCTTGGAGTCGAAAACATGCTGGTAAGCTTAGGTATGTGTTACGCTTCAAGCGTTGCCATATCCCAGGCTTTGGCTCATATCGCATGAGCAAGAGAGCGAGACGAAGCATGGGATCTGGAGTAAAGGATAGAAGAGGCATCTTCAATGGAAAAGGTATTTTCCGATCTCAGATACCAGTCGTGCGCCTCGGTGAGGCACAGTCATATATTTGGCCGGGCCCGGCTTGAGCCAGGCACGGCAGCGGTACATGCTCGATTTATACCTCGCCTTTAACCTTCTCCGTTTAAAGTCGGAGGGGGAGGAGACGAGCAGGCACCGCACTTCTACATTACGCGGAAAAACAGTGCTAAGCAGCAGCGGCTGCCTACAAGGCAAGGGCGCGCGAGTAGCCTCGCTACCGGCGAGTTTCCTCGCTACTAGAGCGCACCTGCCCGCGGGTTTCCCCGCTAGCTCGGGAGGCAGGGCCGTCCTGAGACGACCTGCCCGCCCTATACGGAGTATGTTTCTTCAGCTCGTGCTTGAAGGATTGCTGGCCGGCCATTACTTGTAGGAGCAACGCGCGGTCAATACTACCTTTGGTATGACCATCGGCAGTCATATCCCGCGTGTCACACCATTGAACGCTTTCAACGATTCCGCGCTCCATCATCTGGCGGATCCAGCTAATGTGCCCAAGCAGAGTACATTCTGTGGGCTTCTTCAGATCTTTGCTAGACAAAGACTTGAAGACAGACTCGGCATCAATAGTCAGAGTGACTTTGATACATAGACCACCCATTTCCAATATGTTCTTTAACTGTGTGGGGGTCAATGGTCCCGAGTGTAGCTCGTGGAGCGTTACAATGGTCGGGTAGCAGTCTTCCAAGTTGTGGGCTGCTGCCAGTGTTTCCGCAGAGTAGCTCGAACGCACCTGCAGTCGATGAGACTTGCAGTATGCGTCCACCAGGTGCACGACGGGTTTCCCCGCTTGCGTGTGGCCACGCCTCAGCAGGTTAGCCCCGCGGATACCATAGCCTTTGACTTCGTCGTCTTCATCTCCGTTGAGACGACGATAGCCAGAATCGCTATGCAGGTCGACTTCTCCTGTTGGGGTCATAGCTTGATACACGATCTTCTTCGGACCTGCCTGTAGTTTCCTGGTAACCGCGTTTAGTCGTCGTACCTGGATGTTTGTCGGTTCCTGGATACGTTGTAGTGAGACAACATAGACCATCAGCCATACCTGCGTGATCAACGCATAGGCTAGAGCGCCACGAAGACTGACGAACATATCAGAAATCGTCTTTGTCGCTTTGCTCTCAGGATCAGCTCCTGTGAGTTCTGGATGTGTGATAGGACGAAGCTGTTTGATGTATTCGTCCTGATCAAGAGTGACGCTCCCATCATCGGTCTTGTTATACCGAACGGCACAGTTTGTGTATGTGTGCTTGTTCAGTTTGCACTTCCCAAACGTATCTTCAACACACTTGACATACTTGTCAATAGCATCTTCCTTCCCAGTCATATTGATGTCATCAACGTGCTTGGCTGTCAAGAGGTTTGAGCTCATCTCGAACTCTTCGTCGTATGAAGTAGGCTGTAGCCCAAAGCTCCTAGTGATGGACCTGAGCTTCAGCGAGAATGCCCTGGGAGCATCCTTCGTGCCCGTCCCCGGCTTCAGACACCGAAGACAATGCTTTGATTCGTCATATGACTCAAAGCCTGGCAGTGTGCGAAGGACAGCTGCTGACCCAGGAGGTAGTGTGAAGCACACCACACGCTCTTTCTCGCCCGTTGCCGCGGCGAGCTCGCTATAGGTCAGTCCCTTCAAGAAAGCCATGTTGATGTCCAGGGAAGCGATGATCCAAGCTTTGTTGCATGCAGCAGAACTTGCGAGCAGTCTCTGGCTTGACCTCCTTGCCGTGCCAGAGAAGGTTTCGACATCAAAGGCTTCAAGGTCCATGAAGCCACGGAGTACCAAGCGTAACCTGATCGTCCTTTCCATTTCGCCCTTTTCGTTCTTGACAAACTTCCATTTGTCTACGTAGCGTGAAGTCATGCTGTTAGACGCTTTGCGCAAGTCAGTCATCTGAAAGCATTTATTGTCAAGCAAAGTCTTCAATTCTGTGTAAAGGGCTTTGGAAACTTTGACCGGATTCGCTTGAATGTCGGCCTTCGTGAGTAGATCGTCTTCCTTGACGACCACGGCACGTTTGGAGGCAGCACTGACGTATACTCGCATGGTTGTGACGCTGCTGTCATCCAACAATCGGTGTTGCTGCTCGGACAGGACGACTTTGGACATGTCTGCTGTGAAGCAGAGCTCGATGTACTTCCCGTGCTCATCGGAGTCCAGATCATATTTGCTATCCGGATCCGTGGAGCATAAAGGAACGTAGTAAGAAGTGTCCATGTCGTATCCTGGCGGGTGACCCCGCTCCGGCAAGTGGCCTTGCACATCTTCACAGGTCGTAGAGACTAACACACACTGTGTGTCTGTCATGTATGTGGGAACTGTATGCATGACTTCTTTTGTGTCAGCTTCAAGGAGTGTTCTGTCATCCATCAGTTCAGCATACCACGACTTCAAGACAAAGGCATCCAGATCTTCTTCTGTTTCTTTTATGATGGTCGGAAGCCGACCATCGTTCTCCGCAGGAGGCTGCTCAGGAGCAGCTGCTGGAGGTGACTCGCTTGGTGGTGGACCATCAGCGAGCTCCTCAAACTTAGTGAGGTCTCGGTCAAATCCAGCAGGCGGCTTCCTGGATTTAAGACACTGGATGATGCGTGAGTGTGTAGATCCTGTGATGTCGTAGATGTTCAAGGCAGTGCCATCAGCTTCATAGTAATGAAAACCAGGGGTCACATCATTATCATAGTGCACTAGTGTACAGCTGTCTGCATAGGGTGCAGCCGGCAACTTCGTCAGGCTCTTGGCAAGTCGTACAGCAACAACGTTTTCAATACGAAAGTAGTTGCGTATGAGGTACTGAAGAGCCAAGTGCACCTTAGGCGAAAGTCGGCTCGCAGCAGTCATCTGCAGCCGACCCTGTTTCGCTGGTAGATATCCGAAAGTCATGGCGGGTTTCCCCGCTGGCAGACCGGCAATAAAGGCCAATACTGTCCAAAGGGCCGTATTGTCCGATCCTATCTCGCGGACCATAAGTGCTTCGATGTACAGCGTGTGTCGTGTGTCAGGATATTGTACTCGCACCTCGCGACTACCGACCTTCACGATGACCTGGCCTCGGTCAGGTTCGTTGCGGATGACCGGGTATGGACCACTCCATCCACCCCAGTCGTCTTTCGTGGTGGTCGGGCGATGATAGTCCACGAGATCTCCCTCTTTGTAGTGAAATTCACCCGTAGCAGTAGTCTTCGTACGGAGAGCCCTGTTCGTCTTGGCAACCGCAGTGGCCTGCGTGATTGCCTCCAGACTAACCCTCCTGATTGTTTCTTCCCTTGAGTGATCTGATGATTCAGCGGACTGATCATGATCCCAGACAGGGAAATCGGGAAGCATAGCCGGTTGTCTGCCATACAGCGCATTGCATGGAGACACTTCATTGTAGAAGGTAAATGCGTTGCTGGCAAACAAGGCTTCATGTAAAAGACGAGTGAAATTCAGAGGAATATTTAATCTATTCAATTCTTCTCCCATCACGTGTATGAGGTGTCGCAGGATGCCGTTCCTAGCTTCGATAGTCGTGGCGTGTTGGCCACGCGCTCGGATACGAAGCTCTGTTCCCTTAGCCTTAAGGATGGCCTTTGCTGTATCGTTATTCAGTGCTCCTTCCCCATCGGAGTATAAGATTTTAGCAGGGCCATGTTGCATCCAAGTTGTGTGATAGGCATCGAGAACAGTATGCATGGTCTTATCAGGAATCTCTGTGCCAGCTGCCCAGCGAATACAACGGTCGATGATGTGAAAAACAATATGTTCCTGTTTGTAAAAGAAAAGATCACATTCGACTTCCTCGTTGAAACGTCCTGGCAGTGACACAGAAGGCATCACCGTGTTGCCTGGTTTGTCCCAGGCTCGACATTCTCTACACGAGTCGCAAATGCCTTTGATCAGACTCAAACGGGTTTCACCCAGACCAACCTTAGTTAGAATCATCCGCATTTTTGGCTCCTTGGCATGAAACCATCTCAAGTGGAGTTTGCGGAGTTCTCGCTGCACTACAGCTGGGTCAAAGCTGCGCAGGTTTTGGAGGCTGAGCTGAACGTCGAAGCGAGTCCAATCAGGGAGCCTTGGCCTTGGCCTCGGCTCTGCTTGAGGCTGCGGCGGTGGTGGAGGATCTCCTCCCTCCATGCGTCCGCGCCTTGCTGCAACTTGTGGCAGTCTACGGTGATCGTCAGAGCTGCCAGCGCCAGTGTTGCCACCATTAGCCCCTTCGGCTCTGGTGATGTCATGGCTGCTGGCGCCTGCGGTTGGATCGCCCTCACCAGGCCGTGGCGGCCTAGGCGCGCGTATGCGCGCTCTCGCGGCCGGCGCCGCTTTTGCGGCTGGCGCCGCTTCTGCGGCTGGAGCCGCTTCCGCGGCTGGCGCCGCAGGAGCGGCTTGCCCCGCCGGGCGCGGCTGGCCAAAGTTATCTGGCAGCTTCCATTTTTCGGCGAATCTGCATTGGCCAGATATCTTGGCGTGGTGAGGATTACTCTTCTGATATTCCTTCTTACAGCTTGGACAGTCCCAGTAGTATGGTTCAACATCATACCACCGACACATCTTCGGATCCCTGCTGTGCTTTGGTGATTGCTTGTAGTTGTTGTCCACGCAGCCATGGCACCCAAGACCGCCAGGTGGTGGTCGCCAGATTTCTCCGTTTGGGCGTCTCCGGATTGTTGGGTCGTCCAAGTCGTAGCCAGCACTGTTTGTTACGAACGCATAGCTGCGTTCGCGATTCGCGAATGGATCGCGACCGTAAGCAAACAGATCTTTGGCGATTTGCACCGCATCAACGATCAGTGACTGCATTCTGTAGGTATACTGTGCCGCCCTTGCTAGTTCTTTGTTGCAAGCATTGGCGTGCACATGATTACCTGGACAACGCTTGCCTCTGAAAGGTGCCAACAACTTTTCTTTGTTTGCCATCATCTGTGTTGGCTTGCGGATGTATTGTCCAAATGAATCTTTGAGACCAGTCGTGCACTGATCAATAATCGTTTGGCAAGTGACCTTGCGTTGTGCCAGTTCCTTCCATGGCTGGATCTCATCCACCCACGTGCCCATTGGTTGTTCCCTGAGAAAGAAACGTCTTAGGTCGTCTTGTAATAGAGCGACTGTTCCACAGAACGTGATATGAGGCAGGTCCTCTTTGTGGTGTTTAAGCCACGTATCATGATTGACCTGTGCATTGAAATAGGAAGGAAGTCCAGTTGTTCTGCAGCTTGGCTGCAGAATCGTGATCTTGACAAAGCAAGTCTTGAGGTAGTGGAGGACTGCTCTTTGTACTTCCGAGTTTCCAAGGTCAACCATAGATATCTTGTCAAGGTTCCCGCCTGACGAGAGCCCCCTCTTGAAGGCTAATATGGATATACCACCCTTGCCCCCACATAATTCAAGCATGTCCACTTGATTGTTTCTGCCGTAGCATAATGACTGGACCATCGAGAAGACATCAGCATGTGAGTCAGCGGGTTGCCCCGCCGGTAACATAATGAAGATGTCCTCTGATTCGCTGTCCGAGTCCGAGTCGTCAAGAGGAACGTCGTTGAAATATGTGGAGCAGTCAAGCCCTTTGAGGTCCTCTCCACAGTCGTCGTTACCGTCTTCCACTTTCTTCGGGATTTTCTTCGGTTTGATGCCAGCCTCTTTGTCAGCTTTCTGCTTTTCTTTCTGTTTTATCCTGGCATCAGTGGGCAACGCAGTTTCCGCGGAGAGATCCGCTGCGGAGGAATCCGCTGTAAAATCAGGAAATGGCGGAATTTCAGGAAGGTCGTTGGGGGGTCGCGTTTGGCAACGCTCAATCGAAGGGGGAGGAGATCGATCGTCATCGACGATCGTCACACGCTTTGGGCGTGGCCTTCGCGACTCACTGTCGCCGTGAAGAACTGGAGCCGGAGGCTCCCAGTATAACCGAGTACTGATGTTTGTAACCCCATCAGGTAATGGAGCTACATAATTGTACCCAGTTGGCTGATCCTGGATTCTGATATCTTGAACGATCTTATTCGTGTCCAGGTCGGTCGTGACTCTACGAACAACATGGTCCCATGGAGGGCCCTTTTGTGGACATTGGACGTAGTGTCTTACCTTTTTGTCAACGCGAGTACACACACTGAGGTGTACCGCACTCCGCTCATTCCTGATCATGTTGGCTTTATTGAGTTGATCAAGGAAGCGTGCAATAATGATAGCCAAAGTTTTATGCCGAAGCTCGGCACACGTTGCTGATCTTGGCCATACCAATCCAAATCATGCTCCTTGTGTGATCCACAAGTACATTTCCATAAGTTTATCGGTATATGAGGACAAGATGTAGCAACTTGTATATAAGAACCACTGGGATATTTACTGGATCGGTCAAACTTGATACCGAAATGACAGAGTCTCATTCGTATAATGCTTAGCTTCAAATCTTCGATCACATCTTTGATCGGACCCTGTTTCCAGAAATACCCGGGTGGCCCCAGGATGACAATCTGCATTCTCAGAGCACGCGCTTTGATCAGGAGATTTTGTATACGTTGATAGTGGGGTCCCGCCCTCTTTCCTGGAGTACGAACGTACCAATCAGAGGGTGTGGCCACCCACAACATATTGTAGTCTCCTGCCAACAAATTTCCCCAATACTGTGTTCCAGTTGAAGTCATTACCTCATTATGGGTAATCCGGTCGCATATATATCCACGGGTTCGGAGTTCAGCGCAAGCTGTGCGAATATCTTCGATGACAAAACATTTTGAATGATATTTTTCCTCTCGGGCCTCAGCGCGGCCAACGTATGTAGCGAGGAGGCCGGTATTCGGCTTCTCTTCGCAAGCGAGCGCCGCCGGCGCGCCCGCCTGCCCCCGTCAGCGGCGGTCGTGTGACCACGTTGCCGTCTGACTCGGAGGCGTGCTGTTAGCGGATGGCTCCGCAGGAGGCGCTGGTGTGGCTACGCTCACGATCTCCACGCGGGTTGGCCCCGCAGAGTCCGACGAACCTCCGCCCGTGTGGCTTGGTGGTGGTGGCGGTGACGCGGGTGGCCCCGCTTGGTTCTCAGGCGTCCATTTATTCACCGCCTCCTGGACTGCCCAGAATATCTTAGACTTCAGGGCATCCTTCATATGTGGCCAGGTCCCTTCGGGACACTGTTGGCCCTCCCACCAGCTGTTCAGCGTCCTGTCCACGATCAAACGGGTCGTGTCTTCCAGGAGCTGCTTGTCGAGGTACGGTTCGACAATGTACGTATCGGTCGTGACGGTCATGGACTGTCCCGTCGCGGGTTGCCCCGCTGTGGCTTCGGCGGGTGGCCCCGCACTTGCTCCGGCGGGTGGCCCCGCACTGACGGGGTCCTCTTCGTTCTCCGTCTCGGTATAGCCATCTCGACTGCTGCGGATTGTGAAGGCGTTCGTGACCGTCTGGCTTTTAGCCCCGTCATACAAACCGCAGGGAATCGCGAGATGTCCCGAGGGAGTTTTCTTCGCCTTCAGGACCTTGGCGCCTCTTCCCAGCTTCAGGGTGTAGTCACCGCTGGGGAAGATAACCTTCTGGTAGCCTGGCTTCAGCACGATGATCGTGTCACGTGCTTCCATGGCTCCTAGGCCCCAGATGGCCGGGAGATTGGCACCCGAGCCCTCTGCGATGTTGGAGGCATACTCCTCGATACGGGGGCTTGCCTCATTGGCATATTGTACCCCGATCTTGAAGTTGCCCATCTTCCGACATATCGCAGCGCCCTCACCAACACCATTGATGTAGAGGGTCTTGCTCAGGGTGCATATGGCAGGTCTGCGATTGTACCTGGCCATAATCTCCTGGAAGGTTCGCGCCGCATTGGATCCAATGATGTTCACATTGGACCCAATGTCTAGCATGAACGAGATGCAGGGCATACCGTCTTCGTCAGGGAAGAATGTCCCATTTCGCGCTGCCAGAGCCATTGTCCCATGGTCATTGGTGTGGTACGTGATCTGCGAACCGAGTGTACCTTTCAACAGGCGCTGTTCAAGCACCCATTGGCTCATGGTTAACTCGGTGCACCACATCTGCTCATATTGGCGGCGCTCCTCCACGGTAATTGGTTCCTGTTCAAGAACCCAATAATTCGCAGATAGTGTGGACATCCATTCACCTCCTGGCGGCAGCGTGTCCGTGTCGTCACGTGCATAGGTCAGCCCCTCTGTGTCGATCATGAATGTGGTATGGAACTGGGCTGCCTCCGCGCTCTCAGCGCTTGCCCGGCTCCTAGCGCTGACCGGGCTTGCCACACGCGAGGTCCTGGTTGATCCAGTTGGCCTTCGAGTCCCGCCTCCGCTCCTGCCACTCCGCCTGATGTTGGCCTCCATTGCCCTCAGGAAACCTGGATTTGGAGGTCCATTTGCGGGTGGCCCCGCTTTGGCGGCGGGAGCCGCTTCAGCGGGTGGCCCCGCAGCTGGGGGCTCCTGCGCTCGAAGCGTAGGCAGGATTGGCATCTGGATGCCTTGCTCTGGCGCTGGCCAGGGGTATGCCTGCGCAGCTGGGGCACGTGCGGATGGCTCCGCCGATTGTGCGGCTCGAGCCTCCAGCGCCTCCACTGCTTCACGTAGCCGACGCATTTCCCGGGCATCTGCCACGTACCTTTCCTGCTGGCGCGCTTGTTCCGATTCAGCGTCGCGCTGTCCAGCATACGGGAAGTGTGCTATAACTATGCCCGGCCCACGACATGCAGCGCAGGGGGCCTCGTTCGGCGCACCTGGTCGCTGATTGCGGACGTGCTGCTGTGCAAGACGATCCCAGCATATATCGTGAAAGAAGTGCCCACACGCCAGTCTCCACACTATAGTGCCCATCTCGTAGTTGTCCATACAGATTGGGCACTGTGTGAAGTTGTAGTCTGAAATGACTGGAGCAGGCACGTCTGGGCGAGTCCGAGCTTGGCGCTCGAAAGTGGTTTCGCCCTCCCGATATGGCGTCGGTGGCGGCCGTCTATCTGCCGTTCAGCGGGTGGCCCCGCGTCTGCGGGTGTCCCCGCTTGGGTCTCACGCTCAATCCTTCTCTGGATCGCGCGTTGTTGGCGCAGCCTGGTGTTGTCCCGAGCCTGCTGCCTAGATGCCAGTATCGCTTGCTGCGTGTTGTGCACGTCGCGGATGTAGTCTGGCATGCTGCCTATAGCGGCTGGCACCGCGAGACCAGCTGGCTGAACTACGGTCTCGGGGTCCGTCGGCGTGGGCATGTAGGCGTAGTGCGGCATAGACTGCGCATCGACCGCTCGTGTAAACTGCAAACGAAACATCTCATTGGCAAGATTCCGAGTGTAGTCGTTCGCAGGTGGCCCCGCAATCATAGGAGTGTTATTCATCTGCGCGTAGTACTCCGGGTACATCGGCGCGTCCATGGCCTGTGCCTCTGCTGGTCCATGATTGTCCCATCCATATATTGGGTGTGATGCTATTCCTGGAATAAACACCTGTCGATATGATTCGTGGGATCAGCATTTGGAGCATCTTCAGAAGTCCAGCTCCAGAGAGGCCGAAAGTCGCCATGATTCGTAACATCTATGTTGCGGTTCCGCAACAGGCTGGGCTCTCTATCAGCTTGTTGCTGCAGAAAAGTAGCCTGTGCTCTTAAGTTGGCTGCCCGACGTTCGTAGTCTGAACCTTGCTGTCCGTCAGCGGGTGGCCCCGCATGTGCGGGTGGCTCCGCAGGCGTTCGCTCGGCGGGTGTCCCCGCAGCCACTCCTCCTTCACTACCCCTCGGAGTGCCAAAGGGTGTGGTCGCCTGGAGTGCTGCTGCGAGCGCCGGATTCCCGCGAATCGCCTGGAGTCTTTGCCACAAGCTGTTCTCGCTCGTTTCAGACGGCGGAGTCCGAAACGGCGAGCCACCATCTGAACCGCCCATAGGGACAAACCTCGCACCTCCAGCTTGCTGCGGAGGGCGTTGTGGTTGTGGTCCTAGGACGCCTGGTGGCCCCGCAGGAGTGCGCAGGTTCCTCTGCTGTGCGTCTTGGATACCTGTATGCACTGCCCACGGGTCAGCACGATATAGCTGATCGGTCAGTCCAGAAACGTCGGCTGGTGTCAAGTAGCTGTTGAGGGCCTGAACCCATGCCTGCTGATCCGGCCTCCAAGGAGATGCTACCGTTGCTACTGGTGTGACCACTTGTTGCCATGAACCGTCCGAGGTGTCTACCGCGGGTGTCCCCGCACCTGCGGGTGGCCCCGCTTCAGGCATGACCTCGTCTTCCTGGGCATTCATCATGAGGACTGTCTGTGTGTCGCACGGTCGTGGAGCAACATCTTGCTCGGTCATGATCAAATTGAATGGGCGACCGTCCGTCTTAGTCCAGCCCTTTAGGTACATGGCGTGATCTTCCATTACACCCAGAGTTCTGTCACATAATTTAAGTGGCAGGTAGTCATCGGTGCGAATCCTGTCCGCGGGTTGGCCCCGCCTCCGCGACTTGTCATAAGCCAGCGGGTTGCTCCAGGCTTCACCGACCCGATATTTCGCAATGCTCACAATCTGGAGGATATGATCGGGCGGTATTCGGCCGTCGTGGCCCCGTGTCATGACGATGTCATTTGCTGACCTCCATATGGAAAAGCCACTGGACAGCATCTTGTTGATGCTGCAGAATATGAGCACCTCCGAGTCAGGACGGATGCCCGATTGAATCCTCGGGTCGCCCGGGAGGTAGGGGCAGCCGTGTAAAAATTGGCGCCCCCCCTTCCTTTTAGGGTTGTCCTGTGCGAGGCATGAAAGGCCATTAGCAAGGATGTCCTTGACATACTCCCACTGTGTCCCGTGGATGAAATATACTGGGTCGTCTGGTTCTTTCATCCATGTTGTGATCGGCTTATAAAGTGACTCGGGACAGTGGATGCCTGGGCTGCTGTGGCCGTTCGTGGCTCTGATGAAGTACTGTGGCCTGCGTGCCGTTGGTCGAAACCTGGGAGGCAGCAGCATGCTGTCATCAACGCACTTCATCTGGAGCCTGCCCTTCTGCATGCCGTGATGGTCAATCATCTCACAGCAGTTTAGCAGCACCCAATACACGTATGACGTGTGGGGCCTGCCCTTGATCAGCACCCCGTGCATTTCACGATAGCCTTTCCACTGATCATTTTCAGTCCAGTTTGTCAGCAAATCGTCAACAACAACCCAGCCATCGTATGGATCGAAAGTGCTAATCTTCTCGAAGTGTCGGCTGAATCCGTCCTTCCAATACGGACTATGGCGTAGGGCTGTAGAGAACCATATTGACACCTTGGTCATTTGCCCATCGCGCGGCAGAGTCGGATCCATGCCGAACCTCTCCATGACCTTCATGAGCTCTGCCTTATGCTGCGCGACGCGCAATGGCGGCCTGTCTCGCAATATATTTCCCACGGCTTGTTGTTCACGTTCCCAGTCGTTGCGGCACTCGAAGTTACGACGATCAGGGCAATTAATGACCTCGTATCGGTCTGTATCGTCTCGAGTGACTCGTGGGTTTATGGTGCGCTTCGGGCCTTTGCCTTCAATGCCTTGCCAATATTCAATGGCTCCCAGAGGGATGTTCCTGAGAACAGACATCACTGGCTGCCAGCGTGCGGGTGGCCCCGCTAATGCAGCTGGCGCCGCTTTAACGGGTGGCCCCGCAGAGCCTGCGGCTGACGAGGCAGCTCCAGCGGATGACTCCGCGCCAGGTCGCGGGTGACCTTGGTCAGCCACTGCATCATCGGCTAGTTTCTGTCGGTCGCCAAATTCTTTGAGGACTTTGAAGCGTTCTTCTCTTGAGAGAGTGCCTTCTGCGGGTGTCCCCGCTGCTGCAGCTGGCGCCGCTTTAGCGGGTGGCCCCGCAGAGCCCTTGTCCTCCTTAGCCTTGGCGGCTGCTTCTGCCCGCACCGACCTCATCCCAGCTTCGGGCTTCGGCCGTGCTTTCATTCGTGCCGAACCTGGTCGTGGTGCAAGGCGCGGCTGATGCAGAGTTGGAGCCCAGTCACCTCGGAAGGCTGCCTTAGGCTGGTCGCGAACTTCGTCCTTGACATCGCCTTGGGCCGCCGGTGGCATCGGGGTCGATGGTCCAGCAAAAGCCTTCCTCCTCTCCGTCACGGACAGACCGGGAGGATCTACCGGCTCAGGGTCGTCCGTCTTGGCGATCCCTCTGGCCTTCGCCCGCCCCCGTGTGCCTTCGGGGCTCTTGGACGGGTGCCTTTTCGCAGGAGTCGGTGAAGACGAGGAGTCGGCTTCAGGTCTTGGAGGTGGTCTGCTGCCCTTGCCTGGTTGTGGACCAGGAGGGTCTTTAGGAGGGCCTTCTGGCTGGCCATGATCATGGGTGATCTGCCTCATCTGGTCGATGTCGGCAGTGCCTTTTATGGCCAGCTTGTACTTGCCATTTTCGTGGCGGTGAATTACCCTCGTGCAAAACCACTTCTGCGCCGAAGAGCTGTAGTACCAGCAGGCGCATCCATCAGGGAATGGATTCTCTGAGCCGTCTTCCGCCGCCCATTCTTCATGCAGTTCGGTGTGGTCAGTGCCGGCGGCGGACCCAGCAGCAGATGCAACAGCTATCCAATCTTCGTCCGCGGACCCAGCGGCTGGCGCCGCGTCCGCGGGTGACCCCGCTTCTTTGCTGGATCCTGCGGGTGACCCCGCCTCTTTATGGAATCGGCGGTTCCATTCCTTGAGGCGATGGTCATTGGGAAGCTGTACCCAATTTTCCCTGACGATGTTGGCCACCTCTTCTGTCATAGGGACGCGATCGGCTTCGGTGATGCGCTTTCCTCCTCCAGGGACCTCCTTGTTAGGGTCATGGACGTTGCCAGCGTCATCTCCATGAGACCAATTCCACGGGGTCTCACCGTGATGAGGACTCCTGGAGGGGCGGTCCATCGGACAACTGCGCATGTGACCTTTGAAGGGCTCGCACTGACATACTTCTTTCCTATATGTCTTGCGATCGTTGATGATCTCCTGTTTCTTAGCCCTTTTGTCCCAAGCCTCTGGCGTTTTGGTCTTGCCACCCTTGGTGCGTATTATCATGCCAGTTTCGTCCCTTTTGGTGCAGTATTCCTTAGAATACCAGTGGCGGATCACGTCCATCGAGTAGCCGGGGTACCAATTGATGTACCACTCCGGCACGTACTGAGCGGATACACCAACGGAGTGCTCAGTACTGTGCGGGTAGCCCGATGCATCATGTGTAGGGCGTCTGGGAGCTGAACGGCTCCTCCTGCGGGCTGGCCCCGCTGACGCACTACCACGTTCCATTGGCCTTTGATCGTCATGCTCTGAGTCTCGGGGAGGCGATGGTCGTCTGTCCCTCTTGGCGTAGCGCATGTCCTCCGAGTCCTCTGAGCTGTCCTGGACCATGAATACGTGTTGATACGGGCTTCGGAAGTACCCGATGTCGTTTAACTGCTCCATCGTGAGGTCGTTGAGGTCCATCTGATCGCAACCCTGCATAAATACATCCATAGACCAAGCGGGTGGCCCCGCTGTTGCGGCTGGCGTCACTTCGGCGGGTGACCCCGCTAGAGCCTGGAGTGCTGTCAGCATCTGAGGTGCCGACATGTCCGAATCCAGGTATGGACGCAGCCGCGCGGCCCCTGGGCGCGACAGCAGTTCGTTCATGGTTATCTGCTGATGTGCTGGCGCACTCAGGAGCCGGATTGCTTCTGCGACCTGCTCTTGGAGCATGTCCTTATAGTCCTCTTCGGCCTCTTCGGAGTCAGAATACGCGGGATGGCCCCGCATTTCGTCATCAGCGTCTCCCGCTTCCGAGCCAGCTCGCGGAAGATCTGGCAGCAACGGCATGCCAATCACCTGCGGTGCCAGCGCGGCGGCGAGCTCTTCCTCGGTCGCCGGGGCGGTCTCAGCTTCGGAGATCTCGTCGTCGGCGGGTGGCCCCGCTGGAAGACCGAACCAAGCATTGAACGCGACCTCGTCGGCTTCGTCCCAGCCGTGGAACTCGTCGAAGAGGGTCACTGCGTAGTCTTCCAGGGCTACGGCCACTTCAGCGTAGCGGGCCATCACGTAGTACGTGGAGGAAAAAGAATAAAAAGGGAAAATAAAAGGAGACAAAACAAAAAAGGAAAAAAAAAAAAAATCAAAAAAGTAAGAGTGAAAAAGAAAGAAGAAAGTGAGAACAAAAAAGAAAAGAAAAAGAAAAAAAAAAACAGAAGAAGAAGAAAAAAGGAAAAAGAAAAATGGCGGAGTTGTGGGTAGGGCATAAAGAAGAGAAAAAACGAAAAAAAAAAAAAAGAAAAAGGAAAAAAAAAACGTAAAAAAAGCCCGGAAAAAAAGGAAAACCAAAAAAAATAAAAACCAAGGAGACAGAAAAAGGAACCCCCATAAAAAGAAACCACAAAAAAACGTGAGGCCGCTTCTGGATTGACGTAAAACTCGTAGTCAATGTAGTCTATGTCGTCCATAAAAGAATTTTGAGCCAAATGTACGGATCCCTTTCCTTTCCCCTTCGGGCATTGATCGCGCAAGTGCTCTGTGCTACCGCATGTATGACACTTCATAGCATTGCCAGAAGCGTCCCTAGGGTTGCCCCTCCGCCCTTTTCCCTTACCGGAGGTCCGCCTGTGACCCCGACCTTTGCCTCCGATAAGAACTTCTTCAAAAGCCATATCAGATAAGGACGTGAGGAAAGCAGTAATACCCCTACCATGCATACGGCGTCTGCGACCCCCTTTACCACGACCCTTTCCAAATTGTTTGAAATGTCGGCGTACTGCACGTCTCACTTTTCTGACTGGTTTCTTCATAAAGCGCCTCCAACGGCGTTTCGATTTGCGATAAGCCATAAAAGCGGCTTCCGCTCTTTGTTGTTCAGAAAGGTGAGTGTCATCCGCTGGATAGTCATTACCAGCAGAGACTATGCCATTGTGCTCATCGTCAGATGAGGTATCTGTGTCAGTGCCAGATTCAAACGGCGAGGGTGGCTGATACCCTTGAGCGGATGACTCCGCTTGGCCCCAGAGGGTTGTGCCCGAGGGCGGGCTTGCAGTGTAGGCGGCGCCTGGCGAGTAGTTCGACCAGGCGTTCGCCTCAGCTGCCTCTGCCGATGCCTGGCCGGTCTGCCCTAAGAAGGCAGTGGCCTCGTTGGGCATATCGGCTGGGTCAGCCCAGGGATTTGGCTCGCCAGGACCAGCGGGTGACCCCGCAGTCGTGGCGTAGACACCTGCATGTGAGTGGTGCCCTGTGAAGATACCCGCAATGTTGCCAGGAGAGCGCTCGGCAACATGTCCGTAGTTCCTCATCCTGGTCAGCAGCCTGTCATAGTCTGCTTGTGTTCTGGGCATCTGATGATTAAAAGGCTCTAGCAGGTGTTGGGCTCGTGACGCGCCAACGCCTAACGCTCTGAAAAGGATCAGCGTTAGGATCTGAAAGTTGGGGATGACAAAGCCAACAGAGTTAGCCTCGTCACGAGCCATCTCGAATCGAGCTAACACTGAGTCGATTCGCTCGCCCCTTTCGACGCGAAAATCGATAAGGGCAGTGCCAGAGTTGAGCTGGCGCTCATCTTCCAGATTTTCAAATTTGGTGCTCAGTAATTACAGTATATATGTAACTGCATCCGTTGGCTGTCCATTGACAGTTACACCATAGTTGATGATCTGGGAGGGGACCTGCATGGCGATACGACGAGCAAGACCTTGAAGGCCTCGTTGTAGTGCTGCAGCTTGTTGAGGGGGCGTCATATTGCCGCTCGTTACGTTTATCCATGCATGTACTTCGCGAACGTATTCGCGAAAAGGCGTAGTACCGGCAGGGTCCCACGAAGGGCCGGTAGTACGCGTGTCGTCCATCCCCTGCCGCATGTATCCCACAGCACATCCCATTATTACCCACAGAATGCCGAAGATAGTTATCTTAATCCAGTGCATGTGCATTTCGGCTTCGGTGATTGGTTTAGGCTGTGGTTTGTCAGGCTCTGGCGTAGTAGCCGTGAGGCGCCTGACTGGCACGGGATGCAGGTGGCCCCGCTGCGGGTAGCCCCGCAGGGTGACCGCGTTCTCGATCGAGTTGCCGATTGGCATCTGGTGGAAGTCGAGAGTGAAGTAGCGCAGTGAAGTAGGAGAGAGCGTCTCGAGTTCGCGGGTTGCCCCGCTAGCTCGATCGCGGACTGGCTCCGCTCCTCGCAGAGCCGGCGCAACATGGTATTCCACCGTAGTAGTAGTCCACCAAGTTGTGCCGTGGATTACAGGAATCAGAGCGAGAGCCAGCCACACTAGAGTGTAGCCAGCTCCGCTACCAAGTCGAAAACAAGCTGGTAAGCTTAGGTATATATTACGCCTTAGGCGTTCCCATATCCCAGGCTTTGGCTCATATCGCATGAGCAAGAGAGCAAGACGAAGCATGGGATCTGGAGTAAAGGATAGGATGGGCATCGTCAATGGAAAAGGTATTTTCCGATCTCAGATACAAGTCGTGCGCCTCGGTGAGGCACAATCACATATTTGGCCGGGCCCGGCTTGAGCCAGGCACGGCAGCGGTACATGCTCGATTTATACCTCGCCTTTAACCTTCTCCGTTTAAAGTTCGTGCACGTAAGAAGGTGGCAAGACAGAAGGTCAAGAACCGATAGTAAAGATGAGTCCCCATCGGTCGGAAGAAGTAGGTAGAAACATGAAGTACTCCGTGTCCCTCAATAGTTCTGGGTCCCCGGACTACGGGTACCCCCCGGACTACAGGTACCCTCCCCGGACTACAGGTACCCCTCCCCCGGACTACAGGTTCCCCCCCCGGACTACAGGTACCCCCCCCAGGACTACAGGTACCCTCCCCCGGACTACAGGTACCCCCCCCCGGACTACAGGTACCCCCCCGAAGCTTCATGTGCCCCCCGAAGCTACACGGCCACCCGAGTTGTCTACCCCCTCCGAGCCGAAACGGTCCGCCTGGAGTGTTTCTGCCCAGTGCCGCCCATGCTACTTAGGCGCAGTTCGCCAATGCTGGGTCGGAGCCCGAAGCGGGGCACTCGCGAGGGACGAATGGAAATGCAGGGGGGAAGATAACGACAACAAGTAACAGAAAGAGACAGAGCAGGAGAAAGAGGGAGGTATAGGGAGGGGTGTGTATGTATATATATATATATATAGAGAGAGAGAGAGAGAGAGAGAGAGAGAGAGCGAGAGAGAGAGGTACACATATACATATATACCAATTCAAAGCAACAAGAGCGATATCTATATATGAATATACATATATATAACCATAGAGCACCAACGAGCGCGCGCGTGCTCGGGCGCGCGCAATCTTTCGCGCGGGGAGAACGCGCGGCCATCCGCTCGCTGTGCTTTCAAAGGGACTCCGAAACCCGAGCGCCGACTCAGCTGGCCTCTAAGTGCCTCCTCACTGCAGGAATGCTGTCGAACACCTTCCCACCTGGAGAATGCCAATAATAATCAGTCTTGCCTGCTGAATCCCCTGTTTTGCGGATCTTGGAGGACGTCCACCAGCCAGCTGGCAGCTCGAACTCTTGGCCCTTCCCCGCTGGTTTCTTAGACACGGCCGCAGGCCGCTTCATGGCCCCAGCGAGCTTGCCACTCATGGCCGGCTTCGCTCGCAAGACTCCTTGCTCGATGTCGGATTGCTCCTCTGGCATGTGCATGTCGTGGTATTGGTCAAAACCGAGCGTCTCCGGCATGGGCAAGGAGTGCTCGGCAGCATCTTAGGCAAACGATTTTTGGTAGTTCTGGACGGTGCGTTGGATGGCTTTCCGCAGCCTGGGGGACCGAACATATTCCAGGGAATATGCTACATGGCCGGCTGCTTGGATCCTGCCCGAATGAAGAGCGGTAGGCCTCTTTTTTGGGCCGCTGCCCACGTCAGGAGTTCTTGGCGCTGCTTCTCCATCCTCGTCTCCTTCCCCGCCGTCCTCGTCGCCGTCTTCGTCGTCGCCCAGAGGTTCATTGTCAAAGTCCCCCAATTCGACGTCCCAATCGTCGTCTTCCTCTGGAACCCCGCCTGGGTCGAGCAGCGACTCCTCCAACTGGGCGATCGTTTTGGGCCCTTTGCCAGTAGCTTTCAAGTCCATGAGGTTCTGTCGGAACTTGGACAGCTGCATCTTGTTCCATACGGGCCTCAGCTCTCGATGGAGCAGATGGTCCTGTTGGAGGGCGGGGAGGGGGAATTGGAACGGGGAGTGGGGAGGGGCAGGAGGCATCGCAACAGAGGCTCCTCGGATCCATCCAACGCCAGAAGCAGCCCGTTCCGCTTGAATCCGAGGGCGATCTTCTGGAAATCGAGCTGCTCGTGCGAGCCGAGTGCCCATCGGGTCATCTGGTCTTGAGTGGGCGTTGGGAGCTGCACCCCCTGAGCTCTTTGCCCCATCCCCCATGCAGCTTCGTATCGCTTGCATTCCTGCTTGAAGATCCTGTTCAAGTCCGTGTCACATAGTTGCACGTCTGGCGTGAGGCCTCCTGGGATGATGAGCAACACGTAATGTTTCATGTGCGCTGCCTCATGTACCTTCGCACCGAGATGCCCCGAAAACTTGTCCAGGAATAATATTATGCAGGGTGTTTTAGCTGTGATGCGTTCCCCTGGCCGCAGGTTCTTTTCGATGAACTGCACGACGTTTTCCTCCTTGTAGCTGCCCTTGTCTGTGTACTGCACCGTTATCCTTCTGGGCAAGCGTTTGCAACTTTACCCCCACCCCCGGTTTCAACAGCACTCACAGTGCTCCAAGTCATTTGTGTTTTTTGTTGTTGTGATGGGACGGTCGAGGGTCAAGGAACGGAGGGGAGGCGGATGGAAAAGGTCTCTGCATCCTTCGTGTGCGCACCTCCTCCTACTCCTCCTGGTCCTCCTCTTCCGCCTCTCCCCCTCCTGCCCCTTCTGTTCCCCCTCCCCCTCCCCCGCTGGTCTGCCACTGAGCCTACCACGAATGCGCAAGCACTCGAATAACGCCGTTGCTCAGTCAGATACTCGATTCAACCGTTTGCTGTGGAGCTGTTTACTCTTGGAGGGCCAATGCCGAGGGCTTCCCCGAGCCTTCGCGGCAGGAGCTCGAATGCCTCGAGAGATTCGAGGGTACGGAGCAGAGGATGAAGAGAAGGAGGATAGATCAGAAGAAGCGAGGAAGAGTAGGACGGGAGATGAGGGGAGGACAGATCAGGAAAAGGAGTGTGAATTCAGGAGGGGGGCAAAGGGAACAGGAGCAGCAGGAGGAAGGGGAGGAGGAGGAGGAGGAGGAGGAGGAGGAGGAGGGGGAAGACAATGATATAGCAGCGGGCGGGAGGCTGGAAGGAGAAGGGGCGAGATGGGGAAGGCATGGCCCACAGCCATCTGCACTCGCAGCGAAGGCGCCGCCCCAACATACCGCCCGCCGTGTCCGGAAACCTGCCGCAGCACCGATGTATGCGACGGATCCGAAACGCGGGTCGAGTGGAGGGTGCTCCAAATATGTGTGTCTCTTTGTCGTATTCCTTGGCCTCCACGGCTGGCGTCTCCTGATGTCCTTTTCCGCGGAAGACGAACTATTCCCGGACGGTCCCCCGACGCACAGTGAAGGTGCCATGGACCTATGGCGCCTCAGGCGCGCGGGACGATCCAGCCATGCAGCCGACCTTTTTGGGATGACCCCCGTCGCAGAACCCGATACGACGACCACCCCCAAGCCAATGCCACAGAATCCAACGACTTCCGTGCAGCGCAAGCCAGCATCCCAGGGAGCGCAGCGCAAACCAGCGTCCCAGACGATGCAGCAGAAACCCGCATCAAAAACTGCGAAGCAGAAGCCATCGGGACATGTGGTGAAGCAAAAGCCTTCTGCAGTAGATGAGGCGGGAATTCACGACCCAATGGACGACGCGCCGTCTGATCTCCAAGCATCCCTGGACGGCCACCTCCCGCGAGATGAGGGCATGCTCACATCCAAAGCCAAAGATATGGTGAGCCTGCTGAAGGCGACGGCGGCCAACAGCAAAGGTACGAACGCACCAAGCAGGCTTGAGTGGCGAAAACTTTGTGCAGAAGCAGCGGTAGAACTTGGTTACATAAACCAGGCGGTCAGAGATATTTACGGCATCACCGACGTGAACTCTGCGAAATTCCGCAGGGTTCGGGAAAACATCCGCAGCTGGAAAAAACAGTTCGAGGATGGGAAACTGGAGATTGGTGAATCTCCTGTGGGCAAGGCCGCTTCGATGAAAGACGTACGATTGAAGGGGGCCGGCTCTAAGTGGGAAGTCCCCGAAGTACGTTCCAAGTTGCACGAATGGTGGCTTGTTGCTAAGGTCGGCGGCGCGGCAAAAGGGGTCGCAAGAGGGGGGTCGCCCTCTGACAGGGGGGGGGTTCTTAGAAGCCCTCGGCGGCTTCGAAGAAGGCTTGTTAGAAGCCGCCGAGGGCTTCTAAGAAGCCCCCCGCCCTCTAAGAGGACGACCCCCCTCGCGCCACCCCCTTTGGGGCGCCGCTGATAAGGATGCCCTCAAGGTCCCTATCACCACGTCGATGCTACAGGCGCAGGCGAAGAAGTTCTTGCAAGAGTATCGTCAAAATGGTGGGAAGAAAAAAATCGACCTGGATGGTAGCAGTGGCCGTAAATTCGTATACCGCTGGGCGAGATACTACCGCATCTGCCGTCGAACATTGAACAAGCACTACGAACTTTCGAAGTCCGAGCGGGAGGCGAGGCTCAGCGTGATCTGGAGGAACGCTCTGAAGGTGTCTGTGTTTTTCGGCGGGCCTTCAGAAGTTGTGGCCGAAAACTACGATCAGACGCCCCTGCACGTGCAAGAGGCGATAGCAGCGGGCAACCAGAAAACGTGGGCCAGAAAGGGCGAGGAGTACATCACCGCCGTTCAGAACTTTCATGCTTCGCGAAGTCGTTACACCTTCTTCTGCGGAGCCTCCAGCAGGCCTCATACAGCGCCTGCTGGCACCCCCGAGGTGGTGTTCAAAGGCAAGGGGAAGCGGAACGCGGTGAAGCCGCCGAAAGGGACCACAGGGTCAAATGAAGGGGGGGCAGGGGAGCTGGAGGAGGAAGAGGGGGAGCGGGACCACAGGAAGAAGCATGAAAAGGAGGGGAGCTGGAAGAAAGTGCAGCAGGAGTGTCTCGGGCGAGTCTCGGCTTCGGAGGCCCGCACAGCCCGCGCCGCAGCACAACTTGTTAACATCGTCTGATGACGCTTGGCTGAAGGCCGTCTTGGGCCGCCTCTGGGCCATCTCTGGGCCATATTGGAGGCCTCTTGGGACGTCGGGAGGACTGAATCGTATGCGAATGCGATGCCAGCACTGCCGGTAACAAGATCTAAACGAATGCCGTGGTACCCCAAACCCAGATAGGCAGTCTATTGCACCGGTTACCTGCCCAGCTCAACGGTGCAACTGGGCTTGCATCTTTGCTGCAAGCGTGTTGCATGCCATGTTGCTGCCGCTGCGTTGCATCGAACCGTGTAATACCATGTCTGTCCGCCTCCTCCTCCTCCTCCTCCTCCTCCTCCTCCTCGTTTTCCAACTCCCCTTCCGCCCTCCCCCATTCTCCCTGTGGTCCCTTTCGGCGGCTTCACCGCGTTCCGCTTCCCCTTGCCTTTGAACACCACCTCGGGGGTGCCAGCAGGCGCTGTATGAGGCCTGCTGGAGGCTCCGCAAAAGAAGGTGTAACGACTCCGCGAAGCATGAAAGTTCTGAATGGCGGTGATGCACTCCTCGCCCTTTCTGGCCCACGTTTTCTGGTTGCCCGCTGCTATCGCCTCTTGCACGTGCAGGGGCGTCTGATCGTAGTTTTCGGCCACAACTTCTGAAGGCCCGCCGAAAAAAACACAGACACCTTCAGAGCGTTCCTCCAGATCACGCTGAGCCTCGCCTCCCGCTCGGACTTCGAAAGTTTGTAGTGTTTGTTCAATGTTCGACGGCAGATGCGGTAGTATCTCGCCCAGCGGTATACGAATTTACGGCCATTGCTACCATCCAGGTCGATTTTTTTCTTCCCACCATTTTGACGATATTCTTGCAAGAACTTCTTCGCCTGCGCCTGTAGCATCGACGTGGTGATAGGGACCTTGAGGGCATCCTTATCAGCGGCGCCCCAAAGGGGGTGGCGCGAGGGGGGTCGTCCTCTTAGAGGGCGGGGGGCTTCTAAGAAGCCACCCCCTGTCGGAGGGCGACCCCCCTCTTGCGACCCCCTTTGCCGCGCCGCCGACCTTAGCAACAAGCCACCATTCGTACAGCTTGGAACGTACTTCGGGGACTTCCCACTTAGAGCCGGCCCCCTTCAATCGCACGTCTTTCATCGAAGCGGCCTTGCCCACAGGAGATTCACCAATCTCCAGTTTCCCATCCTCGAACTGTTTTTTCCAGCTGCGGATGTTTTCCCGAACCCTGCGGAATTTAGCAGAGTTCACGTCGGTGATGCCGTAAATATCTCTGACCGCCTGGTTTATGGAACCAAGTTCTACCGCTGCTTCTGCACAAAGTTTTCGCCACTCAAGCCTGCTTGGTGCGTTCGTACCTTTGCTGTTGGCCGCCGTCGCCTTCAGCAGGCTCACCATGTCCTTGGCTTTGGATGTGAGCATGCCCTCATCTCGCGGGAGGTGGCCGTCCAGGGATGCTTGGAGATCAGACGGCGCGTCGTCCATTGGGTCGTGAATTCCCGCCTCATCTACTGCAGAAGGCTTCTGCTTCACTACATGTCCCGATGGTTTCTGCTTCGCAGTTTTTGATGCGGGTTTCTGCTGCATCGTCTGGGACGCTGGTTTGCGTTGCGCTCCCTGGGATGCTGATGCTGGCTTGCGCTGGATCCTGTGGCATGGGCTTGGGGGTGGTCGTCGTATCAGGTTCTGCGACGGGGGTCATCCCAAGAAGGTCGGCTGCATGGCTGGATCGTCCCGCGCGCCTGAGGCGCCATAGGTCCATGGCACCTTCACTGTGCGTCGGGGGACCGTCCGGGAATAATTCGTCTTCCGCGGAGAAGGACATCAGGAGACGCCAGCCGTGGAGGCCAAAGAAAATGACAAAGAGACACACGTATTTGGAGCACCCTCCATCCGACCCGCGTTTCGGATCCGTCGCATACATCGTTGCTTCGACAGGTTTCCGGACTCGGCGGGCGGTATGTTGGGGCGGCGTCTTCGCTGCGAGTGCAGATGGCTGTGGGTCATGCCTTCTCCTTCTCGCCCCTTCTCCTTCCAGCCTCCCGCCTGCTGCTATATCATAGTTTTCCCCCTCCTCCTCCTCCTCCCTCCTGCTGCTCCTGTTCCCTTTGCCCCTTCCTGGATTTACACTCCTCTTCCTGGTCTGTCCTCCCCTCCTCTCCCCTCCTACTCCTTCTCGCTTCTTCTGGTCCCTCCTGTTTCTCTTCATCCTCTGCTCCGTACCCTCGAATCTCTCGTGGCATTCGAGCTCCTGCCGCGAAGGCTCGGGGAAACCCTCGGCATTGGCCCTCCAAGAGTAAACAGTTCCACAGCAAACGGTTGAATCGAATATCTGGTTGAGCAACGGCGTTATTCGAGTGCTTGCGCATTCGTCGTAGGCTCAGTGGCAGACCGGCGGGGGAGGGGGAGGGGGAACGAAAGGGGCAGGAGGGGGGGAGAGGCGGAAGAGGAGGACCAATAGTAGGAGGAGGTGCGCACAGGAGGGGGGGGAGGCATCATTCCCCCCTCCGTTCCTTGACCCTTGACCGTCCCATCACCAAAAAAAACACGGTAGACTTGGAGTACTGTGAGCGGGGGGTGGGGGACACAAGTAAAATTGCAAGCACTTGCCCAGAAGGATAACGGTGCAGTACACAGACAAGGGCAACTACAAGGAGGAAAGCGTCGTGCAGTTCATCGAGAAGAACCTGCGGCCAGGGGAACGCATCACAGCTAAAACGCCCTGGAGAATATTATTCCTGGACAAGATTTCGGGGCATTTCGGTGCGAAGGTGCATGAGGCGGCGCACAAGAAACACTACGTGTTGCTCGTCATCCCAGGAGGCCTCACGCCAGACGTGCAAGTATGTGACACGGATTTAAACAGGATCTTTAAGCACGAATACAAGCGATACGAAACTGCATGGGGGATGGGGCAAAGAGCTCAGGGGGTGCAGCTCCCAACGCCCACAAAAAACCAAATGACTCGATGGGCACTCGGCTCGTACGAGCAGCTCGATTTCCAGAAGATCGCCCTCGGATTCAAGCGGAACGGGCTGCTTCTGGCGTTGGATGGATCCGAGGAGCCTCTGCTGCGATGTTATACCTCCTGCCCCTCCCCACTCCCCGTTCCATTCCACCCTCCCCGCCCCCCAACAGGACCATCTGCTCCATCGAGAGCTGAGGCCCGTGTGGAACAAGATGCAGCTGTCCAAGTTCCGACAGAACCTCATGGACTTGAAAGCTACTGGCAAAGGGCCCACAACGATCGCCCAGCTGGAGGAGTCGCTGCTCGACCCAGGCGGGGTTCCAGAGGAAGACGACGACTGGGACGTCGAATTGGGGGACTTCGACAATGAACCTCTGGCGACGACGAGGACGGCGACGACAAGGACAGCGGGGACGGAGACGAGGATGGGGAAGCAGCGC
>CAUYUJ010020705.1:0-30000 GCA_963575745.1 Prorocentrum cordatum
ACTACTTCCACTACGACTACGACTATACTACTACTACTACTACTACTACTACTACGCTACTACTACTACTACTACTACTACTACTACTACTACTATTACCACTACTACTACTACTACTACTACTACTACTACTACTACTACTACTACTACTACTACTACTACTACTACTACTACTACTACTACTACTACTACTACTACTACTACTACTACTACTACTACTACTACTACTACTACTACTACTACTACTACTACTACTACTACTACTACTACTACTACTACTACTACTACTACTACTACTACTACTACTACTACTACTACTACTACTACTACTACTACTACTACTACTACTACTACTACTACTACGACTACGACTACGACGACCAATCAAGAACATAAGATGTATCGATCCCCCTTCGATACTCGAGCGCCCAAAGCCTTGACCGCTTCCTGAACTTGACTGCGCGTGCTACTGATACTGCCACCCTACCCACAGCAGGTTCGTGCCATGACGGCCCGGGCGCTGGTTTCTGACACCGCATGGATCGTCCAGCCTTGCACGATTGGCGGCTTTTCGATCACCAGATCGTTTCGTAATGGACGATTCTGGGCCAACGGCGACGCTCAACTCTGCACGCAAGCGCTGGGGTCCCCGCCGCGTCGACACGACACGAACCTGCCGGTCCGCTACCAACTGGAGTGCCCGACGAGCGGAGGGCAAAGGCGGGCGCCCATCACCGCGTCGGGACGGGCTTGAGCTGCCCCACCCTGGCGCGAGGCGGACAGGGGCGGGGCGGAGGGCACGCAGTTTCGAGGCTGCGCTGCGAGAGGGCGTGCACCATGTGGGATGAGGAGGAGGAGGAGGAGCATCAATATCAGATATGTTCCCCAACAAGTGCTTGCACGTATGGGATCTTACTTGTCTCGTGAGAAACTGAGCATGGCTGTCAGTTCCGCCGCCTTGTAGCCACCCGTCGCCGACCGTCGCCTGGGCCTGGTTGCCACCGTCGCCGCCCGTCGCCGACCGTTGCCTGGGCCTGGTTGCCGCCGTCGCCGCCTCGTCGCCGCCCGTCGCCTCGTCGCCGCCTGGGCATGCTTGCCGGTTCCGCCGCCCGTCGCCTTGGCAGGAGGAGCATCAGTATCAAGTTTGTTTTCTGATGCTCTCTGGCCGTCTAGGGCCTCCCAAAGCTTCCCGCACACCTGGTGAAGTCCAGGGCTCGATGTGCGAGCGAAGGCAAGGAGGCCTCCCAAAAGCTTCCCGCACACCTAGTGAAGTCCAGGGCTCGATGTGCGAGCGAAGGCATGGAGGAGGGCGGAAGATGAGACGGAGGGAGGAGAGAGGCAAGGAGGTTCGGAGGTCTAGACGGCTTCAGCTGGTTCTAGAGGAGTATAAACGGGTTCTGGACGAGTCTGATGGGTGTTTCTGGTGGAAGAGGGGAGACGACGTCATCGTCCCTCATGCATAATTCCTCATCCTCCTATCATCATCATCAGCAGCAGCAACAGCATCATCATCATCATCATCATCATCATCATCATCGTCGTCGTCGTCATCATCATCATCATCATCATCATCACCACCACCACCACCACCACCACCACCATCATCATCATCATCATCATCATCATCATCATCCTAATTACCTCCCTCCTCCCCTCCCTCCCTCCCGCCCTCCCTCCCCCCTCACCTCCCTCCCTCCCGCACTCCCGCCCTCCCTCCTCCCTCCGCCCCCCTCCCCCTCTCACCCCTCCCCATTCCTGCTCCTCCAGCAACTGCTCCTCCTCCTCCTCCTCCTCCTCCTCCTCCTCCTCCTCCTCCTCCTCCTCTTCCTCTAACTCTCCTTCGTTTTCGTCTTACTCATACTATATGTATCCACAAACAAAGCTTGCACTTAGGGGGTCTTAATTTTTCCTGGGGAAATGGACCTACGGGCCAGTCTGCCGGCTGCGTGCTGGCCGTCGCCGCCACGTCGCCGCCTCGTCGCCGCCAGTCGCCTAATCCTGGCGGGACGGTCTGGTCTGGAAGCTCCGTGCTCGCCGTCGCCGCCCCGTCGCCACCTCGTCGCCACCTCGTCGCCACCCGCTGTCTGGTGGGCCTACGTGAAAGTCTGGCGGTTCCGTGCTCGCCGGTCGCCGCCCCGTCGCGGCCCCGCTTTTTCATTGCGCGGCTTTGCCTTGCTCTGCCTTGCTTTGTATCGCTTTGCATTGCATTGCTTCGCATTGCGTTGCCTCGTCGTTTTCCATGCCGATTGCCCCACATAGATTGCACAACATAGATTGCACCACATAGATAGCACCACGTTGATTGCGCTAAATCGATTGCGCATCAGATAGATTGCATCACATAGATTGAAAACATGGGTTGCACAATATGCATTGTAACACGTTGATTCCGAAACATTCAACAAGGATTGCTCCCGAAATACTACACAACTTAGATTGCACAAAGAAAGTAACATGGATTCTCCGGGAACCGATGCAAAACGCATAGGATTCTGACCCAATGTCCATCCTACCTGTGAATTCATACTATCCCAGCCAAACCGGTATTGGGCCCCCCCCCCGCCATCCTGTGCAAAAAAATATGCGCGCACACTCGTTTATCAAAAATCATATGTTTTCAAGAATCCCTTTCAAAAAATGGGACGAAGTGCACACGCGCTCGACGTCGCGCGTGCATGCCGAAATCCTTCAAAAACCTTCGGTTTCGGAAGGATGTCAAAATCGAGTGCATACAAAAACACAGGGTTCCGCAACACTGATGTTCGAAAAAAGCTTACGCGCGCGCCCTGGTGAAATCTTAAGAAAACCATTGGTTTTCAACATTTTCAAAAAATAGTACCCAAACGGGCTTCGCGCGCGCGCATGTCGAATCGTTCGAACGCCCTTGCGCGCGTGCCGTCGCGAGAATCCTCTGCAACAAATGGGACGAAGTGCACGCGCGCGCGTCGTCGCGCGCGCATGCGGAAATCCTTCACAAACCTTCGGTTTCTGAAGGAGTTCAAAATCGAGTGTCCGAAAAACATACAAAAACACAGGGTTTCGCAACATGAGTTTTCAACAAAAACGTGCGCACGCGCTCTTGCGTCGTCGTCGTCGTCGCCGTCCCTCCTCACTAGTCGTCGTCGTCGTCGCCGTCGTCGTGCTGTGTCTTTCCTCGTCGTCGCCGTCCTCTTTGGCGTCGTCGTCGTCGTTTCCGTCGTCGTTGTCGCCGTGGTCGTCCTCCCTCCTCCCTCGTCGTCTTTGTCGTCCGTCGTCGGCGTCTCGTCGTCGTCCCTCCTATTTCGTCGCCGTCGTCGTCGTCGTATTCCCTCCTCCCTCGTCGTTGTCGTCGTCGGCGTCGCCGTCCTCCCTCCTTCTTCGTCGTTCGCGTCGTCTTCCCTCCTCCCTCCTCCCTCGTCATTGTCGTTGTCGCGGTCGTCGTCGTCCCTCATCCCTCGTCGTCGTCGTCTTCGTTGGCGACGTCGTCGTCGTCTTTGTCGTCGTCGTCGACGTCGTCGTCGTCATCGGCGTCGGCGTTGTCGTCGTCGGCGGCGTCGTCGTCGTCGTCGGCGTTGTCATCGTCGTCGTCGTCGGCGTCTGCGTCGTCGTCGTCGGTGTCGTCGTCGTCGTCGTTGTCGTCGTCGTCGAAGTCATTGGAGACGCCGTCGGTGTCGTCGCAATCGTTGTCGGCGGCGTCGTCGTCGTCGCGGTCGCTGTCGTCGTCGGCGTCGGTGTCGCTGCCAAGTGCCATTTGGTACCTACCGTCACGGTCTTAAGAGGTCTTGCGACCCAAGTTGCGGGTGGGAGGGTGGGATGTCTGCACGAGCAGTGGAAAGGAAAGCTTCAAGTTGAGCAAGTGATTGATTGCACCACGTATATAGCACCACGTCGAACATGGAGTTCTCCACATAGTTTGCACAACACAGACTGCTAGAAACCCCGGTTTGGATTTCCAACCTGGCTGGCATACTTATAGTATGCATAGCCGTAGTAATAATAGTACCAGCATTCGAAATATTATTCCTCCTCCACCTCGTCCTCCCCCTCAGCATCATCATCATCACCAGCATCAGCATCAGCAGCATCATCGTCATCAGAATCATCATCATCAGCAGCATCATCATTATCGTCGTCGTCATCAGCATCAGCATCAGCATCAGCATAATCATCGTCATCAGCATCATCATCGTCATCATCAGCATCATCAGCATCGTCCCGCCTCCCTCCTCCCTCCGCCATCATTCCTCCCTCGCTTCATCCGCCTCCTCGGCCTGCCCATGCTCCACTACCACCGTCACCATCACCACCACCATAATCCCCATCACCACCACCATCGCCATCATCAACAACAGCCGCGGCATCACCATCACCATCATCGTAGTCATCCTCATTTTCCTCATCCCCATCATCGTCATCAGCAGCATCATCATCACCATCACCATCAGCATCAGCATCAGCATCCACATCAGCATCATCACTATCACCATCAGCATCATAATCAAGCCAGCATCAGCATCATCAGCATCATCAGCATCACCAACATCACCAACATCATCATCATCATCATCATCAGCAGCAGCAGCAGCATCAGTATCAGCATCAGCATCATCATCATCATCAGCAGCATCATCAGCATCATCATCATCGTGATCATCAGAATCGTAGCCACCACCATCGTTATCTTCATAATTCTCATCAGCAGCAGCGTCATTACTATCGTCGATAATGTCATCGTCCCCGTCCTCGTCATGATGAGCATCATCACCACCATCATCATCATCAGAAACGACATCATCACGATCATCATCACCGCCATCAGCATCATCACGATCAGCATCATCATTATCAACATCATCATCATCAGCATCATCATCAGCATCATCATCATCATCGTCAGTAGCATCATCATCATCACCATCAGCATCATCAGCATCATCGTCACGATCATCACCATCATCATCATCATCATCATCATCATCATCATCATCATCATCATCATCATCATCATCATCATCATTATCACCATCATCACCAGTTCACCGTACATCAACAGCATAATCACAATTACAACGTACTTAGCATTATGATCATGATCAGGATCATCATTGTCATCATCATGAGCAGCAGCATCCTCACCATCACCATGGACATCGCCATCGTCATCGTCATCATCATCGCCGCCATCACCATCAGAATCACCATCACCACCATCAGCATCATCACCACCACCATCATCACCATCAACATCATGATCGTCATCATTATCATCAGAAACATCACCACCACAACCATCATCATCCTCATCCTCATCATCATCATCATCATCAGATCATCACCACCACCGCCACCACCATCATCATCACCCGCATCATCATGATCATTATCAGCATCAGCATCAGCATCAGCATCATCATCTGCATCATAATCATCATCATCATAATCATCATCATCGTCGTCATCATCATCAGCATCATCATCGTCATCCCTCCTCCTCTCCATCTCCGTGACACCCAGTCCGCCTCGTTCCCCGCCTCATTCCTTCTACCACCTCTATCCCTATCCTCCATCCCTCCTCCTCCGCCCGCCACCTCCCACCGCGTGCCCGTGGGGCGAGGGAGGTAATTGGGAGGACAGCAACAGCAAAAGGAAGGGTGAAGGAGAGAGGAGTAGTAGAAGGAGAATCCCACGGGCCAATTTTTTGTGAGGATCCTTTGTGGAGGACAAGGGGTCCGGTTTAGGAGTCCAGCTTCTTACAACCGATGTATATGCATGTCCAGTGTACCAGGCCAACGAGTCATCATCATACTATCACTTGTGTCCACCTCCGTATCGTCTTATTGTTGATCAAAAGCCGAAAAAAAACATACTCGTCAGATTTACGGCCGCAGTCCTGGCAACTCCTCAACAATGCCATCCATTGCGTGCACTACTGGATTCGCTCTTTACACTCAAGCGATATGGCAGAGACGATGTCTTCCATCAAGTACGGGCTCCCAGCAGTATGTATCATGTCCTGTCCCCTCACTTCTCCTCGAAACCCGCCTTCAAGGACACCTTCCTCGCACGGTAGGGTTAAACCACAGAGTCGCACCTAACCAGTATGTGTGGCCTGCACCTACGTATCCTTGTCCCCTGGCTGGCCCTCTGAGGGTCTCGATCATTGAGGCGCCCACGACAGAGGGGGTCTGGAGTTTTAACGCGCGAGGAAGGGTCTGGATCATCAGGCTGGGGCGAGTTTACAGGCGTGCCGCAGCCCAGCCATTCCTGTGCTGTGCTGAACACCTTGGCTGCCGAAGGATTGAGTCGAATCGAGGAGGAGGAGTACCAGGAAAAGAAAGAGGAGGAGGAGGAGGAGATGACGAGAAGAAGGTGGGGGAGCACGGGAAGGGGGAGGGGGAGCAGGAGGAGGAAAAGCGTGAGAAGCGAAAGGAGGAAGGACGAGAAGGAGGAGGAGCAGGAGTACAGTACAGCACTCAACCCCATCAAGCTGCCTGTGGGTCCCTTGGGAAGACTCTTGGTCAGCAGGGAGGAGGAAGGAGCAAAGGGAAAGAGGAAGACAAGGACGAGGGACTAGGAAGAGGAAGTGGGAGAAGGAAGGAGGAGGTGGTGCAGGAGGAAGAGGGAGGAGAAGAGGAGGATGGAAAGAGGAGGAGGAAGGGAGGAGGAGAGAGAAGAGGAGGACGGAGGACGGAGGAGGAGGGAGGAGGATGAGGGTAGGAGATGAGAAGAAGGAAGCGAGAGGGGGGAGGGAGGAGGAGGAAGAGGCGGAGGAGGAGTAGGAGCGAAGTGGAAGCTCCCAGCCTCCGGAGCTCCGAGACTCCGACGCAGCCCAGGATCCAGATCGCGAGCCCGATCAACATCAGATTCATCTCGGGGTCCCAAACGCGGGCGAGTTCCTGCGAGTGGCCGGGTTCCTGCTCATCGCGCTGCTGATCCTACCTCTCTCCATCCTGCTGCTGCCCACCCCTTCCCCCCGGTTCCTCTTTTTCCCCCTCCTCATGCTCTTCCTCCTCCTCCTCCTCCTCCTCCTCCTCCTCCTCCTCCTCCTCCTCCTCCTCCATTCCTTCTCCTTATAGTTAATTCCTCCCTGTCGCACCCCGAGGCCAGTTTTTAGGTCGGGCCGGGCGTTTCGCCTGAGACATCCTCAGCATTTATGATTCTGAAGCTTAACAAGTGACAGCAGTTTCACAGATTGAGGGCGGGTGGTTTTCAAAATGTGGCTCTCGCCTTAGCGCCGCGCACATTCGTTTTCAAAATCTGCAAGAGCTTCACGGATTGAGGGCGGGTCGTTTTCAAAATGTGGATCTCGCCTTAGCGCCGCGCACATCCGTTTTGAAAATCTGCAAGAGCTTCACGGATAGAGGGCGGGTGGTTTTCAAAATGTGGCTCTCGCTTCAGCGCCGCGAGCATTTTTTGACATTTGCAGCAGTTTCACGGATTGAGGGCGGGTCGTTTTCAAAATGTGGCTCTCGCTTTAGCGCCGCGCACATTCTGTATAAAAATGCAAGAGCTTCACGGATTGAGGGCGGTTCCTTTTCAAAATGTGGCTCTCGCTTTAGCGCCGCGCACACTCGTTTCAAATGTTGCAAGAGTTCCACGGATCCCCATGACCAACGTACCAAAAACATGTTTTGGAAGGATTCTGGATTATGCGGGTGCAACAATTGTGTTGATTCGCGGTGTCGAAATCCAAACAATGACGTTATGGCACGATTCAGGATCGCCAAAACGCAGCAGTCAGGTTGATACGTGGCGTGGAAATCCCGAGAACCATATTCTGGCATGCTGCAAGATTTATAAACGTTTGTCTTCCAACGAGGCAGTTCCCTCAATGGAAATGAACCGTTGTAGGGGCATATGAAGAGGGAGCTTGGAAGGAGGGTTAATCCCAACATCGTTGATGAGCCTTGGGTTTACACTGGTCCTCCTCCTCGTCGTCCTCCTCCTCCTCCTCCTACTAATTCTTCTCCTCGTCCTCTTCCCTTTTCCTTCTCCTCCTCCTCCTCCGCTTTCCATCCCTCCCTCCCCTTTTCCCTCCCTCCCTCCTTCACTCAATCCCGCCATCCATCCTTCAATCCCTCCTTCCCTTCATCCCTCCTCCTGTTCCTCCTCCTCCTCCCCCTCCTCCTCATCCTCCTCGTCATAAGATTCCTCCTCCTCCTCCTCCTCCTCATCATCATCATGTTCCTCCCCCTCCTCATCCTCCATTTGTTATTAATGAGTAGATTCGTCTTCTTCGTATGTGTATTATTGTTAGTATTCGTGTTCCTGCTCTTCGTAGTATTGTTCTTATGCTTACTATTAGTAGTATTGCTAAATTATTATCAGTAGTCTTAAATATTAGTAATCGCATTATCATCATTATTCGTGTTAGCAGTATTATTCGTATTAGTACACTTCTTAGCATTATTACATTTCTTAGTATGCATAATATTAGTATTACTGATAGTGATATTCGCATTAATGTCTTAGCAGTATGGTTGGTATTGCGATTGTTAATAGTAGTATCAGTGTTATTCGTCGTCTTCGTATGTTTCTACTTATTAGCGTTAACGCTAGTCGTCGTAACATTATGCTTGTTCTCCGTGTGCACATTCGTATTGTCAATATTATTATTGTTCGTTTTCGCCGTACTAGATTTAATCGTAAAAATAACTACTAGCAAGTGTCTTAGTTGCCTATGTGTTAGTAGTGTTGCTAACCCCGCTTAAGGAACAGTATTCTGGATTGAATGAATACTAGTGTTCGTGTTCGTCTCAGTCAGCTTCTTCTTCGTTGTTGTTCCTGATTGTTATTATTATCAGGCTGGTGGGTCGTTTCAGTCGTGTTCATGTTCGTCTTATTGGTATGATTAGTCTTCTGACTGTTATTATTATTCGTCTTACAACTGTTACTATTATTATGCGCCGTAGTATCATTGTGGTTAGTCTTATTATTAGTATTAGTGTTAGTGTCATGTTTCTTTTTCATCCTCCTCCTCATCCTCATCATCATCCTCCTCCTCTTCCTCCCCCGCCTCCTTCTCCTCTTCCGCCTCCTCCTCCTCCTCCTCCCCCCCTTCCTCCTCCTCCTCCTCCTCCTCCTCCTCCTCCTTCTCCTCTTCCTCCTCCTCTTCTTCTTAGTATTATCGGTATGCTTATCCTTATTATTTGAGTTGTTATTATTCTTATTATGATTATTAGTATTATAAGTATGCATAATAACATTGTTATTGTTATCATTATTCTTATTAATATTATTCCTCCTCCTCCTCCTCCTGTTCCTCTTCCTCCTCCTCCTCTTCCCCTCCCCCCTCAACGCCTCAGAGAGAAAGAAAAAGGCTTGAACATAATTATGGCAACCGGAGACATCAACCGCACACACTTCCCTTCACCTTCCCGTGCAAACACACACACACACAAACGTCGTCGGTGCCGTCGTCGTCAGCATCATCATCATCATCATCATCATCATCATCATCATCATCATCATCATCAGCAGCATCATCATCATCATCAGCAGCAGCAGCAGCATCCTCGTCGTCATGCTCATCATAATGTCTTTTCGTCCCCCCTCCTCCTCCTCCTCCTCCTCCTCCTCCTCCTCCTCCTCATCATCATCATCATCATCAGCATCATCATCAGCATCAGCATCCGCATCATCATCCGCATCAGCATCATCATCATCATCATCATCATCATCATCATCATCATCGTCATCATCGTCATCATCATCATCATCACCATCATCATCAGATTCCTCCTTCTCGTCATCCTCGTCCTCCTTCTCGTCCCCCCCGTTTCACCCCTCCCCGTCTGCATAACAATGGGGTCACCCCCCAAACAATTGAGCTATGTGTCCCCTCCTCCTCCGCATGGTCCCTCGCCTCCAACCCCTCATCCTCATCCCCACCTCCTCCACCTCCTCATTCCCTGCTTCTCCTCATCATCCCTACTTCCTTCTTGTTGTGGCTAGCCCGTGGCAGTCCCTCTTCCCTTCTTCTCCCTCCTTCTCCTCCTTCTCTTCCTCCTCCCGTTCCTCCCCGTCCTCCTCCCTTTGGGGCTGTAGCAAGTCCTGCAGTGCAAGCTGCACGACGGGCTGCAGTAGGAACTGCGGTAAGATCTGGTGTGGGAGCTGCAGCAGGAGCAGCAGCAAGGGGCTCCCGGGGAGCCGCTACAGAGGGGCCTCCGCGACAGCTACGGAGACTTGAAGGGAAGGAGGGAACACTGCTCCACCACAGCCCTCCCCGAAGTTCCACAGGAGCCTGCGGGGACCTGAAGGGCCCGCAACAGCAACGGGAGGGGGGCGAAGGGGCCCTACGTTGCTGCTGCTGGGAAGGGGGCGCGGTTAAAGCGTCGCCAGCGGGTGCGTTCGTCAACGAAGCCATAAACTGCAGTGGCACAAGCTGGAGGCCCTAAGCAGCAACGCAGCATCATTAGGCACAGAGTGCGTGTGCGTGCGTTCGTGCGTGCGTGCGCGTGCGCGGGTGCGGGTGCGTGCGTGTGCGTGTGCGTGTACGTGTGCGTGTGCGTGTGCGCGTGATTGTGTGTGCGTGCGCGTGCGCGTGAACGTGCGCGTGTGCGTGCGCATGCGTGTGCGTATGCGTGTGCGTGTGCGTGTGCGTGTGCATGTGCGTGTGCGTGTGCGTGTGCGTGTGCGTGTGCGGTGTGGGCGGTGTGTGTGTGGTGTGTGTGTGTGTGGTGCGTGTGGTGTGTGTGTGTGGTGCGCGTGGTGTGTGGTGTGGTGTGCGTGGTGTATGTGGTGTGTGTGGTGTGTGTGGTGTGTGTGTGGTGTGTGTGGTGCGTGTGGTGTGTGGTGTGTGTGGTGTGTGGTGTGCGTGGTGTGTGGTGTGTGTGGTGTGTGTGTGGTGTGTGGTGAGTGTGGTGTGTGTGGTGTGTGTGGTGTGTGTGGTGTGTGTGGTGTGTGCGGTGTGTGTGGTCTGTGTGGTTTGTGTGGTGTGTAGGTGTGTGGTGTGTGTGGCGCGTGTGGTGTGTGAGGTGTTGGGTGTGTGTGGTGTGTGCGGTGCGTGTGTGGTGTGTGTGTTGTGTGTGTGGTGTGTGTGCGGGGTGTGCGGGGTGTGCGGTGTGTGCGGTGTGTGGTGCGTGTGGTATGTGGGTGTGTGTGGTGTGTGTGTGTGTGTGTGTGTGTGTGTGTGTGTGGTGTGTGTGTGTGGTGTGCGGTGTGTGTGGTGTGTGTGGTGTGTGTGCGTGTGTGTGTGGGTGTGTGCGGTGTGTGCGATGTGTGGTGTGTGTGGTGTGTGGTGTGTGTGGTGTATGGTGTGTGATGCGTGTGATGTGTGTGTGTGTGTGTGTGTCTGCGTGTGTGTGCGTGTGTGCGCGTGTGTGCGTGTGTGTGCGCGTGTGTGCGCGTGTGTGTGTGTGCGTGTGTGCGTGTCCGCGTGTGTGCTTGTGTGCGTGTGTGCGCGTGTGCGCATGCGCATGCGTGCGTGCGTTCGTGCGTGCGTGCGCATGCGCGTGCGCGTGCGCGCGCGCGTGCGCGTGCGCGGGTGCGGGTGCGGGCGCGTGCGCGTGCATGTGCGTGCGCGCGAGCGTGCGCGTGCGTGGGTGCGGGCGCGTGCGTGTGCGCGTGCATGTGCGTGTGCGCGTGCGTATGCGCGTGCGTGTGCGTGTGCGCGTGCTTGTGCGCGTGTGTGCGTGTGCGTGTGCGCGCGCGTGAACGTGCGCGTGTGCGTGCGCGTGCGCGCGCATATGCGCGTGCGTGTGCGTGTGCGTGTGCGTGTGCGTGTGCGTGTGGCGTGTGGCGTGTGTGTGTGTGCGGCGTGTGCGGTGTGTGTGGTGTGTGTGGTGCGCGTGGTGTGTGTGCATGTGTGGTGCGTGGTGTGCGCGGTGTGTGTGGTGTGTGGTGTGTGTGGTGCGGGTGGTGCGCGTGGGGCGTGTGGTGCGTGTAGTGTGTGTGGTGAGTGTGGCGTGTGGTGAGTGTGGTGTGTGTGCGGTGTGTGGTGCGTGGTGTGCGCGGGGTTGTGTGGTGCGGTGGGTGATGTGTGTGTGCGTGTGTGCGTGCGCGCGGGCGTGCGTGCGTGTGATTGCGCGTGTGTGCGTGGGTATGCGTGTGTTTACGTGTGTGCGCGCGTGCGTGCGCGCGTGCGCGCGCGCGTGCGCGCGCGCGTGCGTTCGCGCGTGGGCGCGCGTGCGCGCGCGCGTGCGCGTGCGCAAGCGCGGGCGTGTGCGCGTGCGCGTGCGTGTGCGTGTGCGCGCGCGAGTGCGTGTGCGCGTGCGTGTGTTTGTGTGTGCGTCTGCGTGTGCGTGCACGCGCGCGCGTGCGTGCGCGTGCGCGTGACCGCGTGCGCGCGCGTGCGCGTGCGCGGGCGTGCGTGTGCGCGTGCGTGTGCGTGCGCGTGTGCGTGTGCGCGTGCGTGTGCGTGAGCGCGTGCGTGTGCGTGTGCGTGTGTGGTGTGTGCGGTGCGTGGTGTGTGGTGTGTGTGTGTGGTGTGCGGTGTGTGTGTGGTGTGTGGTGTGTGGTGTGTGTGGTGTGTGTGGTGTGTGTGGTGTGTGCGGTGGTGTTGGTGGTGTGTGGTGTGTGGCGTGTGTGCGTTTGTGGTGTGTAGTGTGTGGTGTGCGTGGTGTGTGTGGTGTGTGGTGTGTGTGGTGCGTGGTGCGTGTGGTGCATGTGGTGTGTGCGGTGTGGAATGCGTGGTGTGCGTGGGGTGCGCGGCGCGCGTGGTGTGCGTGGTGTGTGTGGTGCGTGGGGTGCGCGGTGCGTGTGGTGCGTGGTGCGTGGTGCGTGTGGTGTGCGTGCGTGGTGTGTGTGGTGAGTACGGTGCGTGTGCGTGGTGCGTTTGGTGTGTGGTGCGTGTGGTGTGTGTGGTGTGCGTGGTGTGCGTGGTGTGCGTGGTGTGTGGTATGTGTGGTGTGCGTGGTGTGCGTGGCGTGTGTGTGTGTGTGGCGTGGTGTAGCGTGTGTGTGTGTGTGTGTGTGTGTGTGTGTGTGTTGTGCGTGTTTTGTGTGTGGTGCGTGGTGCGTGTGGTGTGTGTGGTGTGTGTGGTGCGTGGTGTGGTATGTGTGGTGTGTGCATGCGAAGTGTGGTGTGTGCGTGCGTTGCGTGTGTGGTGTGTGGTGTGCGGTGTGCGTGGTGCGCGTGGTGTGTGGTGCGTGTGCGCGTGTGTGCGTGTGTGCGCGTGTGTGTGCGTGTGCGTGCGCGCGTGTGCGCGTCTGTGCGTGCGCGCGCGTGCGTGCGCGGGTGCGTGCGCGCGTGCGCGCGTGCGCGCGCGCATGCGCGCGCGTTCGTGCGTGCGCGCGCGCGTGCGCGCGCGCGTCCGCGCGCGCGTGCGCGGGCGCGGGTGCGCGTGCGCGCGCGTGCGCGCGCGTGCGCGTGCGCGTGCGTGCGGCGCGCGCGCGTGTGCGCGCTTGTACGTGCGTGCGCGCGCGAGCGCACGTGTGCGTGTGCGCGCGCGTGAGTGTGCTTGCGCGCGTGCGCGTGAGTGTGCGCGCGCGCGTGCGTGCGCGCGTGCGTGCGCGGGTGCGTGCGCGTGCGCGTGTGCGCGTGCTTGTGCGTGTGCGCGGTGCGCGGTGTGTGTGGTGTGTGTGGTGCGTGTGGTGTGTGGTGTGTGGTGTGTGTGCATGTGTGGTGTGTGGTGTGGTGTGTGTGGTGTGTGTGGCGTGTATGGTGCGTGGTGTGCGTGTGGTGTGTGGTGTGTTTTGTGTGTGGTGTGCGTGGTGTGTGGTGTGTGGTGTGTGGTGTGTGTGGTGTGTGTGGTGTGTGGTGTGTGGTGTGTGTGGTGTGTGGTGTGTGTGGTGTGTGTGGTGCGTGGTGCGCGTGGTGTGTGTGATGTGTGGTGTGTGGTATGTGCGGTGTGTGTGGTGTGTGGTGCGTGGTGTGTGTGGTGGGTGGTGTGCGTGTGTGTGTGGTGTGTGGTGCGTGCGGAGTGTGGTGTGTGGTGTGCGTGGTGCGTGTGGTGCGTGGTGTGTGTGGTGTGTGGTGCGTGGCGCGTGCGTGCGCCTGTGCGTGGTGCGCGCGTTGCGCGTGTGTGTGCGCTCGTGTGCGTGTGTGTGCGCGCGTGCGCGTGCGCGTGCGTGCGTGCGTTTGCGCGCGCGTGCGCGTGCGTGCGTGTGTTTGCGTGCGCGCGTGCGTGCGCGCGTGCGTGTCTGTGTGTGTGCGCGTGCGCGGGTGCGCGTGCGTGCGCGTGCGCGCGTGCGTGTGCGTGTGCGTGTGCGCGTGCGCGTGCGCGCGCGCGTGCGCGTGCGTGCGCGCGTGCGCGTCCTTGTGTGTTGTGCGCGTGCGCGTGCGTGAGCGCGCGCGAGTGCGCGTGCGCGCGCGCGTGCGTGCGTGTGAGTGTGCGCGTGCGTGTGCGTGTGCGCGTGCGTGTGCGTGCGCGCGCGCGTGTGCGCGCGCGGGCGCGGGCGCGGCCGCGGCCGCGGGCGCGCGCGCGCGTGCGAGTGCGCGTGCGTGCGCGGGTGCGGCCGCGGGTGCGTGCGCGTGTGCGGGCGCGTGCGCGCGCGTGTGCGCGTGCGTATGCGCGTGCGCGTGCGTGTGAGCGTGCGTGCGTGTGCGCGTGCGTGCGCGCGTGCGCGTGCGCGTGCGCGCGCGTGTGCGTGTGCGTGTGCGTGTGCGTGTGCGCGGGGGTGTGCGTGTGCGTGTGCGCGAGGGCGTGCGTGCGCGCGTGCGTGTGCGCGCGCGTGTGCGTGTGCGTGTGAGTGTGCGTGTGAGCGTGCGCGTGTGTGTCTGTCGGTATGTCTGTCTGTCTGTGTGCTTATGTGCGCGTGCGTGTGCGTGTGCGTGCGTGCGTGCGTGCGCGTGTGCATGTGCGTGTGTGCGTGTCCGTGTGTGTGCGTGCGCGCGTGTGCGCGCGTGTGCGTGCGTGCGTGTGTGCGTGCGCGTGTGTGCGCGCGTGCGCGTGCGCGTGTGCGCGCGTGCGCGTGTGCGTGCGCGTGCGTGCGCGTGTGCGTGTGCGTGCGTGCGCACGTGCATGCGTGCGCATGTGCGCGTGTGCGCGTGCGCGCGTGCGCGTGCGCGCGCGTGCGCGCGCGTGCGCGCGTGCGCGCGCGTGTGCGCGTGTGCGCGTGTGTGCGCGCGTGCGTGCGCGCGTGTGCGCGTGTGCGCGTGTGTGCGCGTGCGCGTGCGCGCGTGTGCGCGCGTGCGCGTGTGCGCGTGCGCGCGCGTGCGCGCGTGCGCGCGCGCGGGCGCGCGCGCGGCGCGCGGCGCGCGCGTGCGGCGCGCGGGCGCGCGGCGGCGCGCGGCGCGCGGCGCGGCGCGCGGCGCGCGGCGCGCGGCGCGCGGCGCGCGGCGCGAGGCGCGCGGCGCGGCGCGCGGCGTGCGGCGCGCGGCGTGCGGCGGCGTGCGGCGTGCGGCGTGCGGCGTGCGGCGTGCGGCGCGCGGCGCGCGGCGTGCGGCGCGCGGCGCGCGGCGCGCGGCGCGCGGCGTCCGCCGCGGCGTCCGCGGTCTGCGGATCGGCCCGGGCAGCTCGCGCAGCGGTGGCGGCCGTCTCCGCAGCTACCACAGCGCCAGCGACCGCGCCGCCGAGCGCGCTGGCCGCGCCGCTGCTGGGAGGCACGTCGTCCGTCTCAGCCGAGAGGCCGTCCAGGTCGATGACGCCGTTGGTGCTCGCACCCAGCCTTGTGAATGGGGCGACAGGCGGCGATGCCCCCCACACGACGGTCAGCAGGTAGCCCACCTTGCGCTGCAGCTCGGAATCCACTGGAGGCGTCGCGCGCGCGCCCAGGGGGGCCGCCGCAACGACGGCCTGCTGGATCTGCTCGATGCGCGCCTCGCCCCGCCTCTGGCCGAGCGCGGTACGCTGGCAGGGCTGGGCGTCCAGCGTCTTCCATCCATCGCTGGGCAGTGGCAGAACGCGTGCAATGGCGGCACGTGACCCGCTGCGCGCCGTCGGCATCAGTGCTGTGGACCCAGTCGTGCTCCGAGAGCAGCAGCTTGGGCGGCACCGGCGGGGGCTCGGGCGCGCGAGGCTCGTCGGCTGGCGCATCCCACAACCCCGTGGCCGAGATGCGGGTGGACGCCCATGTGAAGAAGTGCGCCACCTGCAGGTTGCGTTCGAGCCGCAGCTGCAGGTCCCGAGCGAACCCTTCCGCCAGCTTGACGCACTGCATGGCCAAGTCGGCGAGAAAGTCGTGTGTGTGTGTGTACGCGTGTGCGTGCGAGTGCGTGCGTGTGTGTGCGTGCGCGTGTACGTGTGCGCGTGTGCGGGTGCGTGTGCGGGTGCGTGTGCGTGTGCGTGTGTGTGTGCGCGTGTGCGTGTGCGTGAGCGTGTGCGTGTGCGCGTGAGTGTGTGCGTGTGCGTGTGTATGTGCGTGTGCGTGTGAGTGTGCGTGTGTTCGTGCGTGTCTGTATGTGTGTGTGCGTGTGCGTGTGCGTTCGCGTGTGCGCGTGTGTGTGTGTGTGTGCGTGTGTGTGTGTGCGTGTGTATGTGCGCGTGCGTGTGTGTGTGTGTGTGTGTGCGTGCGCGCGTGCGTGCGTGTGAGTGTGTGTGTGTGTGTGCGCGTGTTCGTGTGCGTGTGCGCGTGTGTGTGTGTGTGCGTGTGCGTGTGTGCGTGCGTGTGCGTGTGTGTGTGTGTGTGTGCGTGTGCGTGTGGAGGTGTGTCTGTGTGTGCGGGTGCGCGCGTGTGTGCGTGTGCGCATGCGCGTGTGTGTGTGTGTGTGGTGTGTGTGTGTGTGCGTGTGCGTGTGCGTGTGTGCATGCGTGTGTGCGTCTGCGTGTGCGTGTGCGTGTGCGCGTGTGCGGGTGCGTGTGCGTGAGTGTGTGCGTGTTCCAGATCGCCAGAGCAGTCACCCTCTGCCAAGACACCGACGGGAAAAAGTGTGTGTGTGTGTGCGTGTGCGTGTGAGTGTGCAAGTGTGTGTACGTGTGCGTGTGCGTGTGCGTGTGCGTGTGCGTGTGCGTGTGCGTGTGCGTGTGCGTGTGCGTGTGCGCGTGCGTGTGCGCGTGTGTGTGTGTGTGCGTGTCGGTGTGTGTGTGTGTGCGTGTGCGTGTGCGTGTGCGCGTGCTTGCGTACGTGTGTGCGTGTGCGAATGCGTGTGCGGGTGCGCGTGTGTGTGCGTGTGCGTGTGCGCGTGCGTGTGCGAAGGTGTGTGCGTGTGCGTGTGCGTGTGCGAGTGTGTGTGTGTGTGTGCATGCGTGCGTGTATGCATGTGCGTGTGCGTCTGAGCGGGGGGTGCGGCACTTGGGCACAGCACGGCACCTTCTCCGCATCCTCTGGAGGCCAGGCATGGCACGGCACGTCACCGCACTCGGGCACGGCACGGCACGGCACCCGACGGCATGCGGGCGGCATGCGGGCGGCATTGTTTTCACACTTTGGATGCCAGAAACGCCTTTTTCCAACAGAACTGGAACTCCTGACAGCACTCCTCCTCCCCCTCCTCCTCCTTCTCCTCTTCCTCCTCCTCCTCCTCCTCCTCCTCCTCCTCCTCCTCCTCCTCCTCCTCCTCCTCCTCCTCCCCCTCCTAATCAGCGCGACCAAAAGGAAGCAGAACTGGGCAAGGCGTGGCCGTTTCGTTCCTGGCTCTGCTCCTGGGCCGCCCGCGACGCCCGGATCCGCTTGTAGGCCTCCTTGGCCTCCACGGCGGGGCACACGGGGCGGGCGATCTTCTCCCCCCCTCCAACACATCATCCTCCCCCTCCATTTCTCTCCCCCTTCCTGCTCGTCCTCCTCCTCCTCATCCATCTCCGCCTCCTCACCATCTTCATCACCACCACCACCACCAGAACCATCATCATCAGCAGCAGCAGCATCATCCTCATCATCATCGTCATCGTCATCATCGACATCAGCATCAGCATCATAACCACCACCAGCATCATCATCAGCAGCAGCAACAGCGTCAGCATCAGCATCACGAAGGGCAGCGAGGGGGCCACGAAGGGCTGCAACGGGGCCACGAAGGGCTGCGACGGGGCCACGGAGGGGAGGCCACGAGGGGCTGCAACGGGGCCACGAAGGGCAGCGAGGGGGCCACGAAACAAAGCGAGGGGGCCACGAAGGGCTGCCATGGGGCCACGAAGGGCAGCGAGATCCCGATTCCTATGTAATCTGTGAGGGAGTCCTAAGCGTGAGCGCGACTCCTGGGTGCCTGGGTGTCGGGAGCGCGGCGCTTGAGTAAATTGCAGGGAATTCCAACGCAAGGGCGCTATTCTGCAGTAAATTGCAAGCAAGTCTCCAGTGAGAACGCGACTCCAGAGCGCCGGGAGAATAAATTCTCAGGAAATCCCAAGCGAAGAGCGCGATTCCTGAATAAAACGCGAGGAAGTCTCGGGCGGGAGCGGGGGTCTTTGCTAAAATGTGAAGACGTCTCAGGCGGGAGCCGTTGTTGTTGTAAACCGGGGGCCAACGACACAGATTGACCCTCAAGACTTTCCCTGATAAAAAAACAAGGTGCGAGCCCCGGGAAGGGCACTTCAATCGAAAAAAACAATGTACACCGGACGGGGGGGATCAACAATAACTGTTCTTCAGAAATAAGAGTTCAACAGCAACAACAGCCACAACCACAACAACAACAAAAACAACAACCAAAAAAAAACAACGATGACGACGACGACAAACACGATGACGACAGCAACATCATCATCATCATCATCATCATCATCATCATCATCATCATCATCATCATCATCATCATCATCATCATCATCAGCATCATCATCATCATCATCAGCAGCAGCAGCAGCATCATATCATCACAATCCTCACCATCACCAGCGTCGTCAGAATCAGCATCAACGTCATTAGCAGCAGCATCATCATCATCATCACCATCACCATCACCATCACCATCATCATCATCATCATCATCATCATCATCATCATCATCATCATCATCACCAGTACACTTGTCATCGCAGTCGTCACCTTATCATCGACCTAATCCCCCCATTCCCCCTCCTGCGCATCCTCTCCCTCCTCCTCCCCCTCCTCCTCCTCCTCCTCCTCCTCCTCCTCCTCCTCATCATCATCATCATCATCATCAGCATCAGCATCCGCATCAGCATCAGCAGCAGCATCATCATCATCATCAGCATCATCATCATCATCATCATCATCATCATCATCATCATCAACCACCACCACCACCACCACCACCACCACCATCATCATCATCATCATCATCATCATCATCATCATCATCATCATCATCATCATCATCATCATCATCATCATCATCATCATCATCATCATCTTTTCCGCTCTTCCCACTTCTCCTCTAACTCCCCCTCCTCCTCTCCCCCCTCCTCCCTCCTTCCTCCGGCCTTGCTCGGGGCAGGTGGCCAGGGCGCTCTGCTAGAGCCAAGGCCTTTCACGCTACCTTTCGCAGGCGTCAGGTTGTGCTCGCATCTCGGTGAAAACTCGTTCACCTCCTGTTCCTCATTATCTTCCTCAACTTCCAACTCTTATAGGATCTGCCGACACCCCTGGGCTGCAGGACGACGATGGCCCAAACTAACGACAAATCGGAAGCAAAGAATGCAAGAAAGAACAGTGGAAGGCAACAAGAAGGGACAGGGAAGGACGAACCTCCTCCTCCTCCTCCTCCTCATTCTGCCTCCTCCTCCTTCTCCTCCTCAGACTCCTCCTCCTCCTCCCTCCTCCTCCTCCTCCTCCTCCTCCTCCTCCTCCTCCTCTTCCTCCTCCTCCTCGTCTCACCATTATACTTCTCATCATCCTCTGTCAATCCTCCTCCCCCTTGTCCTCTTCCTCCTCCTCCCCCTGCTCCTCCTCCTTATTCTGCCTCCTCCTGTCCCCTTCCCCCTTCTCCTCCTCCTCATCTTCCTCCTCCTCCCTCCTCCTCCTCCTCCTCTCCTCCTCCTCCCTCCTCCTCCTCCTACTCCTCCTCTCCTCCTCCTCCTACTACTCCTACTCCTACTCCTACTCCTACTCTACTCCTACTCCTACTCCTACTCCTACTCCTACTCCTACTCCTACTCCTACTCCTACTCCTACTCCTTCTCATTCTGCCTCCTCCTCCTCCTTCTCCTCCCCCCTCTCATCCTCTTCCTCCTCCTCCTCCTCCTCCTTCCTCATTCTCCTTCTGTTCCCTGCCCCCGACGACGACAGCGATGACGCCGACAACGACGACGACGACGACGACGACGACGACGACGACCACGGCCACCACCACCTCCACCACCACGAAGACCGCCACTGCGACGTCAGACGACGACGACAACGACCACGACGACGACAACGACGACGACGGCCATCACGGCGGCCAGAACGGCCACCACAACCACCACCACCACCACGGCGCCGCCTTCGGCGACGGTCACCACCGCGGCGACGGCAGCGATGACGACGACGACAGCCACGACAACGACGACGACGACGACGACGACGACGACGACGACGGCGACGACGACGACGACGACGACGGCGACGGCGACTGAGGACATCACAACCCACCCCCACACCCAGCCAGGACCCCCACTCCCGACCGGATGATCTAGAAGGTCCTGGCTGAGGGTGTGCGTGGTATTTGCCCAGAGAAACCACCATCCACCCCCAGCCAGGACCCCCTGGATCACCAGGCCAAGATTGGGGGTCCTATCTCGGGGTGGGGGTGGGTTGTGCTGCCCTCAGACACGGCGACGGCGACGGCGACAGGCGGCGGGCGGCGGCCGGCTGGGGGGGGTGACACCTCCTTCTCCGAGAAGTGCGCGTTCTTCGCCTCGGCGCGCGGGGATCGGGGGGGCAGGGTCGGCAGGGGCGGCGCGGCGGCGGCCTTTGCAGGGCGCGCCGGACTCCGAGTCCCCCGCCGAGGGCGGCGATCTGGCCATCTGGCCATCCGAACGTCGCCGCGGCGACCCGAGGGGGGGAAGAGCAACAAACAAACAAAAAATGTCAGACAAAAACCACAAAGAGGGCGACAGCTGGTTTTCTTGCCCCCCCACCCGTGACAGAAGGGCGGCGGGCGGGCCCGCCCCACTCTCTGTCATGGGAGGGCGGGGCGCGGACGCCCCGGCTGCCATGGAGGGATGACGAGGTGGCCAGCGACACGGCGGCGATCCCGCCCCCCTCTGGCGCGGAACAGCGGGGCGCGGACGCCCCCGCAGCAGTGGAAGGGCGGCGAGAGAGGCTGGCGAGACGACAGGGAGACAGGCTGGGACGACCTGGTGGCTGAACTGAAGGATTCGGGTGTGCTGGCGCACGTGACGCTCAGTGGTGACCCCTGGGGGCCATATCGCCGAAGGAACTCAAGAGAGGGTCTCGCGACCACGGCGAAGAGGAACTACACAGGCGTGCGGCGGCCCGACAAAACTCGAGGCGGCCGCTGTTGGGCAAGGCACGACTGGGGATGGCAACTCGGCCTCGGGAAGGAGGCCTGATGTCGAGGGGCTCTGGTCTCGAAAACGACGAAGCGCCGGATGTTTGGACGCGCCCCCAGACCGCCCGCCAGAATCCCCGGGGTGGATCCAGCCCTGGCAACCAGGGCACCCAAAAAGTCGACGAAATGGTCCCAAGGAAAAATTTGGAGTCCCGAAACGGCGCGGTGACAGACCGCGCGGAGACCTCGGAACCCCAACAGACATCGCCGCACGGTCCGTCACCGCACGGTCTTGGGACCCCGGAGGCCCCTGTCGCCCGAGATATTCTCGGAGAACGACCAGAGTTCCAAAACCGCGCGGTGACCCCAAATCCCCACCGACTCACCGAACGGCGCGGTCACCATAACGTTTGGGTGCCCCCGGAAAAACTGCCGAGAGGCTGCATTATCCACTGGAAAAACTCTAGCCCAAAACCTCGATCATCCATCCTTGAACCTCGAACCTCGAACCTTCGAACCTCGACGACTCTCTGATGCGAGGGCCATCGGCCCCTTGGGCCCAGTCTGGGCCCAACGGGGACAGGGCGACGCGCAAACGGCGCGCCACCATCAGTACCCCGCGCTCTTCTTCTTCTCGTTGAACTCCTTGGCCAAGGACGAAGCCCCAGGCTGCAGTCCCTTCCTGATCCTCGCGAGGTTATGATTGCCCATCTGCTCGGGCACCTCGCTGCACTTTGCCACGAGGCCCCCCATCCCTTCTCGCCCAGTGCACCCACACAGCGTGCAGTAGCGCAGCCGCAGGGCCCCGTCGCACACAACGTTGCGCGACGCATGCGCATCCTGATGACCGACCCTCGGGTGGCCGATGATCGAGCCGCGCGCCGCGGCCGTCTTGACCCTGGCGCTGCACCCCCCCGCCAGCCACTCGGCCGCTGCAGCCGCGAGCGTGACCGACCCGCAGCGCAAGCACTTGCAGTGCTTCCCCTCGAACTTGATGTTGTGCCTGGTTTCCGCCAGCAGCTTGTCGCGCCTCCGCTTCGCTACGCAGGCCCCCTCCTGGATCTCCACGCTCGGCGCCTGCGACGGTTCTACCTCGATGGACGCCATCGAGGCCCCGAACGCGCGGCCCCTGATCCGCTTCGCCACGCCCCCCGCGAAGCCGACGGAGCGTGACTGCGCCCGCGGGACCTGGACCTGCTCGACGACGCCGTCCACGAAGCTGTCCGCGATCGAATTGCCGAGCCAGTCGATCGGGTTGACGCCCCTTTCCAGCGCCTCCTGCGCCTTCAGGTGGCTCTCCACCTTCACGATGCCCAGCTGCCTGCATTCGATACTCCGCTTGGCCGCCATCAACAGGTCCACGTGCGTCTTCGGGATCTCGCCCTTCACCAGCTTCTGCGCGCCGCGCACCACGTACGACGAGCCCGCTGTGCACCTCACTCCGCTGTAGCCTTCGCTCGCCTCGAGAACGTCGCTCAGCGCCGCGAGCTCGCCAAGGTCGACACTCTGTCCCCATCCAGTCAGGGCGCCTATGCCACCGGCCAAAACCAAGGCCGCGCACGCATCGAACGAGTTGACAACCACCCACCCCCACGCGATCATTCGGAGCCGCGGGCCCGCCGCGCACTCACCTCCCGACGCGTCGCCCGCTGCAGTGAACCACTCGTCCGTCGCCAGCTGCCCCACGGTGCCGACCCTTTCGCACAGCCCCTCGCCTGGCTCTGGCGATGGCTTGGCCTGCGCCCAGCCTTTCGGTGAGATGCCCCTGAGCCATAGACACGGCTGGTTCCCCACCTCGATCATCGCTCGTTCGATCAGATGGTTTGACCTCTCGCAACCCTCGATCGTCTCTTTGCACTTGCACTCCCACACGCGTTGCTTCCATGTCTCTTGGGCCTCGCCGCACCTCGGGCACGTGAGGTCGTCGATCTCTATGTTCAAGTCCACGACGCGCCACCTGGGCCACACACCACCCGTCATGATGGCGACACACGCGCCAGCCTTGTCGCACTCGCCCTTCCCGCGCAGACGCCCCGTTAGCTTGCGCGCCGACCGAACGCCAGCTCCCTCGGCGAGGCCACCCCCTGCGTAGTGCTGCGCAGCACTGTTCCACTACGCACTTCCTCTCGACGGTGCCCTTGATCGCCGCCTTCAGGCCGCTGGCGTCCACCTGCTCGTCGAGGGCGCTCGGGCCGCTGCTGCCGAACTCCTCGCCGTCGTCGGAGGCCCAGTGCCAAGGCCCCAAGGGCTGCCACCCCAGGTCCATCAGCGCGTTCACCATGGCCCACGCCATCAGGGACGCCCGTGACTCCATGCCACCTCCGCTGCCCTGGCTTGCTCTGCATGCCGTCGACGATCCTCGGCCAGATGATGCTGACCTTCCGCCTGCGCCTCGCATCGCTGACGACGCGCACCCACGAGTCCGGCAGCGCGAACGTCGCACCGAAGCCTGGGTTGCTGACGCCGAGCTCCAGCTGCATCAGCGCCGCGAGGCGCCGACCCCAAGCCGTGGAGCGACCACTGCAGCCAACCGACGCCTCCACTTCGCCACCGCGCTGGCCGCCACCCCAAACACCTTGCACGAGTAGGCCGCTCAAGGTAACGACCCGCGCAGCACAGCTTGCCAGGTTCCACCTCGTGCCCTGCGACCACTGCGCGCCATCTTTAACGCCTTGGCCACCTGGCGCTCCGCGTGGGCAGCGTGCCTCGCGCGCTTGCCCTTGCCCCCGCCTACGCCGCGGCCCCCGTCGATGCCCTAGTCTGGGGCCTGACCCTTCACCCTCACCGTGATGACGCGCGCCCCGAACTTCAGCGCGATCTCCTTCACGACCTCCACGTCGTTGCCGATGACGACCGACTTGCTGGACAGCTCGAGCGCGCCCTGCCGCGCACCAGCTGCGAAGTCGGCGCCTGCTGCCGCGAGCTGCCTCGCGACCTCGCGACGGGGCCCCATCCCGCCTCGCCGCGACGTCGTCGACCCACGCGCGCACGAACACCGTCTGGCACTTGTTGCTGATCCTCCTCAGCGCGGCGCACAGCGCCACCCCGCCGAAGTCGATGCGTCGGCGCGCTCCTGCGCAGATGGAGCGCCCTGGGGAGATAGGAGACGCGTAGGCCGCCCGCCCCCTAACTAGCCGCGCGCCCAGGCGGCCCAGGATCTCCAGGTGCAAAGTGCGAGCTGGAAGCCCGTGCCTGCGCCTCTCCTCCAGGATGAGGGGCGGCTGCAGCGCGTCGTAGAATGCCGTCTGGCCCCACGGCGAAGTAGCCGCGCACACCTCCATGGGCGCCCACTCCAGCACCGTCGGCGAACGACCGCACCAGCGCCTCCTTCAGCGCGCTGGCTGTTGCCTGCCACCGCGGCGCCCCACTTGCCTGCCACGTGCTGCACCCACTCGTTGGTGCACTCGCCCCTGATCTTAGACCAGGCCCCCATCACCTCCGAGAGAAGCCCTAATCGCTCGATCGCCTCCAGCGCCCTTCCGAAGTACACTCACCAGCGTGACCATAAGCTGCCATGGCCACGCCCCCTCGCGCTCGATGCTGACCCAGCATGCTCAGCAGCTCCTGCCTCGCGCTCGGGGGCAGCCACTTGCACGGTAAAGCCTCCATCTGCTCGATACCCTTCGCCTTGCACTCTGACATGCTGCCGATCGCGTGGTCGACGATGGTGATGGGGGCCCACTACTCCTCGATCGACGCCGCCCTGCTGTCCCCGACCCTCGCCAAGATGGCGGCCCCGCTGTGGCAACTGGTCCACTCCTGCTTCCACTGAGCCTCTTTCGCGCCCATGTACTCCACCATTTTGGCGGACATGTAGTCGCCGCCCCTGACCTCGTTGTCGCACCTCGGCTTGTCGCGAGTGCCACGGCGCAGCCTGCCGCCGCCAAGCGCCTCCTGCCCTTTCACCCAGCTGGCGCAGGCAATCAGCGCCTCGTTCACCTCGGCGCGCTTCCCCTATCTCGCCGTTGCCAAGGCTGCGACGCCGAGGGCATGTAGTTGGTCTTTGCCCATGCTGCGAACCCCGACTTGGATCTCGCGCACTTCCTCTTCTGCTTGATCGTCATCTTGATGATGCCGCCGCTGGGGTTGACGGTGGCCATGGCCTGGATTCGCTCCTTCAGGCGTTGGCCACGCTGCCCATCACCTTCGCATCGCTGCAGCTCCACCAAGCACGATGACAGCGCACCCCACCAAGAGATCGAGCCGCCCATCTCGCGCGACACTGCTCCCTTCCAGCGCAGAACCTTCATGGAGAAGCAAACGGCCCCCACCCGCCCGCTGTACATGCGCCTCTCGCTGGGCGCAATCTCCAGCATGCTCAGGTAGAACTGCTCCGTCGCGTGGACCCGCGCGCCGAACTGCGCGCCTAGCTAGTTGGCTCCGCTGTGGTCAAACTCGCATGCTGCCGAGTCCTGGGTGCGTTCTGGGGGAACCCTCCAGCGCCCGCGGCCCTCCTCGAAAGCGCGCTCTGCCTTCGGGGGCCACGGCTGGTCGCGCTCCTCCAGCCCGATGCCGAAGATCTCCTCGACGGTGGCCTTCGGCCCCCTCACCCCCCCCTGCTCACCGTGGTCGCCGATGCGGCCGAGCTCCTCGCTGGACTCGCACTCGCCGAAGAGGTCGTCCAACACCCCGCCCACGACCTCGCGCTCACCCGGCAGGGCCTCGCAGCGGACGGGCTCGAAACCGCCGCCGCTCGCACCCGGGCGGGCGGGCCCCGGAAGAGTCGGGGGCTCTGACCCTTCTGCAGCGCACCCTAGCCCCTCGTTGAAGCTGCGCTGCTTGTGCTTCTCCTTCTGCCTGGACCTCTTGCCGCTCGGGCCCGCCTGTTTCATGGCATGCCGGGCAGGGGAAGCGGTTTGGGGGGCCAGGCATCCTGCGCGGAGCTGCCGTCGCATCTCCATGAAGATGAAGCCGAACTCCGCAGTGGCCCCCAGAATCGCTCTGGTCCGACTCCACGCTAATCAGGATGCACTGGAACGACCCCCAGCACAGCGCGCAGTCCAGCACGCGCGCGGGGTTGCGCGCGCAAGTGCAGCTCACGTCTGCGGGCGCCCGCGCCACCGCACCCAGCAGTGACGACCAGCCAGCCTGTTTGATCTCGCGCGGCTCCGCGCCCCAGTCACCGATGGCGACCCAAGGCCCAGCGCGCCCGCGCACAAGCGCTGCCAACCGCGCCTGCTTCGCCTGGCCCCCGCCTGTCACCACGGTGGACGGCGCGAGGTAGATGCCCGCGACGAGGATCGCCTGCCCTCGCCACTTCCACGCGACCGCTGCCATGTCCTGGAAATCGATCGGCCCCGGCGACCAATCGGCGTCGAGTTGACGCAAGCCAAACGCCTGCTGCTTCTTGGCGGCGAGGCCCCGCAGAGACTGCACGGAGCACTGACTCCGAGCTGAGAGCCCAATGCCTCCAGAAAGATCCGCTCTCTTGCTGCGCTGGGCAGGCGTGACCACCGCCTTCCAGCCCTTGAAATCCAAAAACTCGAAGGTCTCGTTGCTCCCGTCTGCGCCGACGTGCGTCTCGGGGAAGATGAAGATGGAGTCCTGGTTCGCCTCGATTCGCTTCTTCAAGCGAGAACCCCAGTTCGAGAGGTTGTGCATGTAGATGGTATGGCTGGAACTGCTGCGCGCTACCACCCGCCTTGGCACGTGCTCTCGCGGCCTCCACTGCGGCTGCGAGCTCATTTTTCTCCTTGCTCTCCTTCTCCGCGAGCGCCTCGGCTGACGGGGTCTGTGGCGCTGCTGGTGCCGCGCCTGCGCCTGCACTCCCGGCTGCATCTCCTGGTGCACCTGCTGCTGGAGCACAACCAGCGGCTGGCGTGGCTGGGGCTGCTGGAGGCTGCTCGCCGTCCTTGGCGTCCCCCGCGATGTTGCGTTTCTTTTGCCTGCTGCTTCGCCTGACGGAGCCGTTCCGCTGCGGCTGCGAAGGCGGCCCTGGCGGCGCTCTTTGCCGCGTCGACGAAGTCCCTCTTACGCTTTTCGATGTCCTCCTTGTCGCTCGCCGAAATGCCGAGCCCCCCGCTGCCCTCGAAGAAGGCCCCGAGGTCCACGTCGATGTCAAGGTCCTCCGAGAGCGCCCCGATGGGCAGTAGGGCCGACCTGACTTGGCGCGCGCCTCCTGCTGCTGCTCCTCCGAGTGGGCGTCGCTGAAGTTCCGTTTTGACTTCATTTTCTGTTGCTGCAACCTCCGCGCTGCGGGCTGCCAGGTCGCCCTCTGGTTGCTGCAGTTCGTCACGAAGCCGCTCACGCTTCCTGTAGACCTTCGTTTGCGCCGCCTGGGCCTTCTGGACACGATCCTCTGCAGCACGAAGCACGGCACGTGACCCAGGGGCGTGTGGAACTGATGCTGCTGGGGCTGGAGCGGCCTCCGCCAAGATCTCGCTGAGGATTTGTTTGTGTTTGACGTCCACCTTGGCTGCGGCGAGCTCCAGCAGATTGTGCAACGGAATGTCCGTGAGCGGTTGGTCGTAGCCTCCTCCGTGTCCGCCCTGAACTCCAGACCCTTGATGAATGGAGAACTTTTTGCGTTTGTTGCCGCCGCCGCTGAGAATTGGCCAATCACCACTGTCCCATTCACGTGAAGTTCCTGGTCCTCTTGGTGGTTCCGACGACGACGACGACGACGACGACAACGACGACAACGACGCCGACGACGACGGCGTCGATGACGACGACGAAGCTGCGACGACTTGGAAGCGGCCGGGGGGGTCTGCGCTGGATGGGCCCCACAAAACCGATCAAGAAGAGGGGACGAGGGCAAACACGCTCAAGATCGGTCCTCGGACCCCTCCCGAGGTGGAATCGGACTAGTTTCTTGAGCCGCGTCCAGTCGTGGCGGCGAGGGGGCCCCTTTCTCCTCCCCGCCTGCTGGCTGGAACCAGTGTTGGGCAGCCTCAGACCCCAGCCGGCTCCAAACGACGACGACGACGACGACGACGACGACAACGACGACGACGACAACGACGACGACAACGACGACGACGGCGAACGGCGAACGGCGAACGGCCGCGTTGGCGGCGGTGGCGGCGGCTGCGGCGGCGGCGGCGGCGACGACGACGGCGACGACGAAGACGATGACGACGACGACGACGACGACGACGACGAGGACGACGACGACGAGGACGACGACGACGACGACGACGACGACGACGACGACGACGACGACCCGCCCGCGGACACGAGACGGGCGACCGCGCCTCCCAGAGCTCCTTCGCGCCCGGGTCCACCGGCAGAACAGGCTCGTCGCCCGCCTGGGCGCGCGGGGTGGGGGCGTCAACCCCGGTGGCCAGGACACGAGCTGAACAGTGTTAGCTCCCAATCCTCACTCTCCTCCCTTCTTTTTCACTGGCCACGCAGAGAGTCTCGCAGGCCGCCCCCAGCCCCCGGAACGGGGCCAGAGCGGAAAGCCAAGGACAGGATGCGCAGCGGCCCCACAGCGAGAGGTGAAACACAGGCGCGGGCGGGCGGGACAAGCGGCCCCACTCTCGACCCCCAAATGGCGCCAGACACGCTGCAGGGCGCACGCGCGCGCAGGGAATTCAGGGGGCGGTGAGAGTCTAACTTCGCTTCATCTTCGTGAATCCGAGTTAGCTCCCACTCCTCACCCTCCTACCCTCTTTTTCTACATCGGCCACGCAAAGAGTCTCGCAGGCCGCCCCCAGCCCCAGACCCCTCGAGCCATAAAAGAACGACAATAGGTTTTTGCTGTTTTCGGCCTCCAGGGGCCCTCGCCAGGCCCCGGGGCCGTCAAAGGACGACTCGGGATGAAAAGCCAGTCCCAGGGAACGAATCAAGACCTCTGGGGCACGACGTCGGGGGTCTGGGATCGCTTCATTCAAAACGCTTTCGCCCGGTTTCGGGTGCCCCCAGGGCCCTCACAGATCGATGCAGGTCGAGGAATGCCGCAGAAATCGGGCGCACGCCAACATGGATGACGGGTCAGTGGATCCGGAGCGCGAGCGCCAGATCCACGGATCGGGGAAGGCAACCCCGAAACAGATGGCCACTGTAGTCAGAGTTGGCGACAGGGCGCGTCGAATCTGCACGTTCTTGCCACCTCGACGAGAGCAGGACCAAGGGACTTGTGCGTCTACCAACTTTTCGGAGCCTCAGGTCCTCGTCGCCACTGCCCACGGCTGGATCCGCCTTGACATCCGAGTCAGAACGCGCCCCAAGACAGGCCCGGGAGCCGACTACTCCAGAACCGCTCTGGCTCTTTCTTTGCAGCGGCCCCTTCAAGACATTTTGCAGAGCGCGGGTATACAGCGCCCTTCTCGTCAACGCTCTTCTGCCCTCTCGGCAGCCTGGTGCCCGACGCGTCTTGGCAGCTCTTCTCAAACACCACCCCAGAGTCATAGGATGGCCTCCTAGCACGAAAAGTGGGACACCGACTGCTGAGGCAGGACACCCGACACCCGGATTCGCGCCTCGCGCTGCGCGAGGGGCGAAGCGCGATTCCGCTTGTGTTTCCGCGGTGTCCCCCCCCTGGAAGCGCGCGGCTCTCCGGCCCCGGCCGCGAAGAGGACAGCGCGGCAACCTTCGCGCTCTGACGGGCGCAGGTGTCATCTCTCGCAGGAGGGGCAGGGCGAGGGGAAGGAAGTCTGAAGAGAGGAGAAAAAAACGCGCTGTGTGGGCGCTTGCTTGAAAAAAACCGTGGACACGTCGAACCGCAGCCCCCCTAATGTGAAGTACCAGGGGAAACGGGGAGGCACCCCTCCCCCCAGGACACTGGGCTCTCAACCGCCCCCCCACCCCCCCCACCCTCCCCTCCAAGAAGGGCGGGTGCCAATCGCCCTCCCCCCCTATCCCAGG
>CAUYUJ010020705.1:35000-67500 GCA_963575745.1 Prorocentrum cordatum
CAAGGACGACGACGACGACGACGACGACGACGACGACGATAGACGACGACGACAACGACAACGATGACGACGGACGACGGGCGACGGGGGACCGTCGACTTACGACCGACGACCGACGACGACCGACCCGACGACCAACGACCGACGACCGACGACCTACGACGACAATGACGACCGACGACGACGACGACAGACGACGACGACGACGACGACAATCACGACGACGACAACCACGACCACGACCACGACGACGACGACGACGACGACGACGACGACGACGACGACGACGACTACAGCGACGACGACGGCGACAGCGACGGCGACGGCGACGGCGACAGTAAGGGCGAGGGCGAGGGCGGCGGCGGCAGCGGCGGCGAGGGCGGCAACCACGGCGAAGAACACAACAGCCCTCAGGTCTGTCCAGCGGTGCGCTCTGGTCAGAATCTCGAAGGGTAAGCAACCATTGCGGCGAAAGTGCCCCAGGACGATTGACGACGCCGCCACCGCAGCCGACGACGACGACGACGACGACGACGACGACGACGACGACGACGGCGACGAGGAAGCAAGAACGGCGGCGGCGGCGAAGAAGGCGAAGAAGGCGAATGCGAGTGCGAATGCGAAGGCAGAGGCGAAGGTAGGCGGCGGCGGCGGCAGCTGCGGCGGCGACGGCGCCAGCGACGTCGACGACGTCGACAACGGCGGCGACAAGGCAACAAGGCGACGACGGCGGTGAAAAGGCGACGAGGCGCCTGAGGAGCGACGTCCGCAGGGCCCAAGCCCCCCACCGCGTGCGGGCGCACTGGGGCCTCCGCCGGGCCGAGGCCCTCCGGCGCCGCCTGCGCGGGGCCGCGGCCGCCGCCGCCGCCGCCGAGGCCCGTGGCCACCCCTTCGACCGCGGACCGTGCCGCCGGCGGACCGCTTCGCCGTCGAGCCGATTCGCTGGCCGCTCCGGTCGTCCTCGTCCTCGTCCTCGTGCCCGCTGGCCTCGTCATGGTCCTCGTGCTCGTCCTCGTCCTCGTCGTCGTCGGCGTCCGCGTCGTGCTCGTGCTCGTCCTCGTGCTCGTCCTCGTTCTCGTACTCGTTCGTGGTCCTCGTCGTCGTCTGTGTCCGCGTCGAGGAAGCGAGTCGCAACGGGCGTGGCAGGCTCGAGGGGCAGGTCGGTCGTGCGGGCACAAACCGGCGGGTCGGGCGGGCGACAAGCAGGGTCGAGCGGGCAAGACATTGAAACGGGCGGGCTGGCTTTCAAGCACGCAAGCGTGCGGACCCTGACGGGCGGGTCGAGCAGGCCGACCCAAGGGACAGCGGCGAGGAGTGACGAAGTAGACGGCAACGATAATGACGATGACAACGCCTACAAGTAGACGCTACGAGACGACGAGAAAGACGACCACGAAGACGACGACGACGACGACGACGTCGACGACGACGACGACGGCATCGGCGACGGCGACGGCGACGGCGACGGCGACGGCGACGGCGACGGCGACGGCGACGACGGCGGCGGCGGCGACAGCGACGACGACGATGACGCCGACGACAAATGACGATGACGACGACGACGACGACAGATGACGACAGATGACGACAGCGACGGCGACGACGACGGCGGCGGTGGCGGCGACAGCGACGACGACGACGACGAGTAACGATGACGACGACGACGACGACGACGACGACGACGACAGCGGCGACGACGACGACGACGAGTAACGACGACGACGACGACGACCACGACGACGAAGACGACAACCACGACGACGACGACAAACACGACGACGACGACAACCACGGGCATGACGACGACGACGACGACGACATGAGGACGATTGACAACGACAGCGACTGCGATGGGTGGGTGAGGCGGGAGCCGTGATGGTCCGCACAAGCCGACGCACGCCGCCGTTCTGCCCGCCGCTGCCGCCGCCGCGTCTGCGAGCGGCGCGGCGCCCCGCGCAGGGCGCCAGGTCTGCAGGAAGACTGCCGCGCGCGTGCGCGTGCGACGCGGAGCACGCGCAAGAATGCGGTCGCGTGCACAGATGCTTCCGCGTGCGCCCGCGCCCGCGCGTGCACGCATGCCACTGTAGCACATGGTTCCGCGCGCGCAGGCGCGCGCGCGTGCGCGCCCACGCGTGTGCTCGCGCGTGCATGCTTCCGCGCGCGAGCCCTGCCCTTCAGCGACCGCATACGCCGGCGCGTCCATGCCGGGCCGCTGCGGCCTCCTTCTCGGGAACCGTATCCCACTCCAGGTCGTCCTCCATGTCGCCCGCCTCGGCGAGAGCCCACAGTCACTCAAGAGGGTGTCTGCATGGCGAGGCGCGTGTACATCTCTACGTGGCTGACACTCTTGTGAGGGCCGGGAAGGGGATGACAGCGGCAACAACTGCAGCAGCAGCAACCTCAGCGACAGCAGCGCTCGTGACAGCCACGGCAGCAGCCATGGCGATGTCCACAGCTAGAGAGCCGACGGCAACGGCGAAGGCAAAGTCGGGGGAAACATTTCGACGAGGAGATCCAGGCCTACCAGGAACCTGGGGATAACGTGACGCACCCCCCTAACACGCCAGGGGTGCGTTACCCCACCCCTCCCACTGCGTCGCAGCCCTGGGCACCCTTTGGGTGCGCTATCCGCCCTTGTGCGGACACGAAGCGGAGGGTAGGGGGGGGTGCACACAGTGCATGTGTACACAGCTATGCCTGTGTCCGCCACCACAGCTGCTGCTGCAACAGCATCTGTGTGCAACACAGCGCCTGCTTACACCACTGTGCCGTTGTACAACACAGCAGCCGTGTGCACCGCAACGCATGTCCACACCAGAGTGCCAGTGTACACCACAACGCCTGTGAGCACCACAGCTGGTGCTTCGGCACCATCTCTGTGCACCTCAGCGCCTGCGCAGCACATTGTGTACACCGTAAAGCTTGTGTGCACCTCCAGGCTCCCGACGGGACCCAAATCCAGAAAATCGCGGGCAGGGCCAACGAAGTATCAAATTCAATGTATGGGGTAGTTTTAATTCTTGATTTGCCTGGATCGGGTACGGTCCCTTGTGTACACCAAAATGCCCATGTGCACCTCAATGCCTGTTTACAATGCAATGTTTCTGTGCACCACAGGTGCTTCAGCAGCATCAGTGTATACCACAGCGCCTGTGTATGCCACAGCCCCGTTTTACACCCCAGAGCATGTGTGCACAACGATACCCGTATAAACCACTATGCTTGTGTACATCACCATGCCTGTGTAAAAACCACAAATTCTGTAGCAGCAGCAGCAGCAGCAGCAGCAGCAGCAGCTGTGTGCGCCAGCGCTTGTGTACAACACTTTGCATGTATACACGTACGTGTGGTGTGAGCCGCAAGCAGTGTGGTGTATTTTCGCATTGATGGCTCAACATTCGGAGGGACCGCACCTGGTCCGAAAAAACAAGAACCGCAATAAATTCCATATTGAACATGATACTTTTGCCCACCGCAACCCACCCTGTCCAGATTTTGGCCCCATCGGCACCTCGGGGGCGACCACACGACGGCGACGATGACGACGACGACAACCTGCTTGCGATCACAACGAACGAACTTGCGAGCACCCCAGGGCGCCTATGAACAAGGGCAGCGACACAGCGCCAAGCGGCACCGCGGGCACAAAATTGCCAGGAGGCTGTCAGGTTCAAGCCAAGAGGGAAAGCGAGAGACACCCCGCACTGAGACGAGCGTGCACGTCTGGGCGGATCACACCTTCGCGTCCACGACCCGCCTCTGTGACAAAATGAGCTAGTTGCGTCTGCATGCGTCAGGCCCGACGTCATCGACATCTTGATGGCCACCGTCGTCGGCATCCACGTCGAAGGGCCAGGGAACCTGGCCATCACGTCGTCGACGTCGTCGTGGTTGTCGCCGTCGACCACAACATCCCCACACCCCCGACGTCGTGATTTTGTAACATCGCGGACCCCCAGACCTCTCTACACCTCCCCCAGGGCCAGCGTTTCATCCCGAGCCGCTTTTCGAAGGTCCCAGGGCCCAGCGAGGGCCCCAAGAGCCCAGACATGGCCAAAAACCTTTCGTTGGCTTTTCTTCCACGACGCTGCGACTTCTGTCATGGACTCAACAGATGGCTGCGGAAATGGGTAAGCGCTGCTGCAAACCCTCCTCTCCCGCCGGTGCTGATCTGTGTATGCACCGATCTTGCCGGACACCGAATTAGGACCGATCTTCACATGATGCTCGAGGCAACGACGATGGGAACACACGTGTGCACCTCTGGAGTTCCTAAACGACGCTGCTGCAACAAGCTGGGGGCCTGGCTCCAGGGGTCGAAGGTCGGGTCCAAGGACCTATCCAAGGGGATGGCCTTGAACAGAAGTCTCACACGGGTCGGGCGCCAAGGCGGCGGGGAGCCGTCACCGGGAGGCCTGGCGAAAGCAAGAGGCATCGAAGACCTCGGACCCTGAAGGCCCCCGAAACTCGGAAGCCGACGACTACCACGACGTCGTCGTCGCCGTCGCCGTCGCCGTCGAAGCCCAAGTTGCGAGGCGGGGATGTGTCGGCATCGATCTGCGGGGACCTCGGCACCCCCCCAAAGGCCAGAACAGGATCCCTGCCCACGGCCTGCTGAGCCGGAGATCGATCCCCCAGGCAGGCCAGGTCAGGTCACGCCGAGGCGGCAGCCCATGGGCGCGTGCATAGTGTCAGGTCGGGCATGTCCTCCTACAGCCGGGATTTGGGTGAACATAAGAACGACCAAAAAAATACAACAATTATGCTAACGGGGTTCCCCACATAAAGATGTTACGGGGTTCCATTGCTTCTTGTCTGCGCTCTGGTGGGGCCTCCCTGGAGGGGTGGGAGGGGCACGAAACCTGATGAATAATATGGTGTGCGAATACCCTGCCCGCTCTGGTGGGGCCTCCCTGGAGGGGTGGGAGGGGCACGAAACCTGATAAATAATATGGTGTACGGATACCCTGCCCGCTCTGGTGGGGCCTCCCTGGAGGGGTGGGAGGGGCACGACACCTGATAAATAACATGGTGTGCGAATACCCTGCCCGCTCTGGTGGGGCCTCCCTGGAGGGGCGGGAACGGCACGAAACCTAATAATAAAATATGGCGTGCGAATACCCTGCCCGCTCTGGCGGGGCCTCCCTGGAGTGGCGGGAGGGGCACGAAACCTGATAAATAATATGGTGTGCGAATGCCCTGCCCGCTCTGGTGGGGCCTCCCTGGAGGGGTGGGAGGGGCATGAAACCTGATAAATCATATGGTGTGCGAATACCCTGCCCGCTCTGGCGGGGCCTCCCTGGAATGTTGGGAGGGGCGCGAAACCTGATAAATAACATGGTGTGCGGATACCCTGCCCGCTCTGGTGGGGCCTCCCTGGAGGGGTGGAGGGGCACGAAACCTGATAAATAATATGGTGTGCGAATACCCTGCCCGCTCTGGTGGGGCCTCCCTGGAGGGGTGGGAGGGGCACGAAACCAGATAAATAACATGGTGTGCGAATACCCTGCTCGCTCAGGCGGGGCCTCCCTGGAGGGGTGGGAGGGGCACGAAACCTGATAAATAACATGGTGTGCGAATACCTTGCTTGCTCAGGCTGGGCCTCCCTGGAGGGGTGGGAGAGGCACGAAAACTTATAAATAACATGGTGTGCGAATACCCTGCTCGCTCAGGCGGGGCCTCCCTGGAGGGGTGGGATGGGCAGGATACCTGATAAATAACATGGTGTGCGAACACCCTTCCCGCTCTGGTGGGGCCTCCCTGGAGGGGTGGGAGGGGCACGAAACCTGATAAATAGCATGGTGTGCGAATACCCTGCTCGCTCAGGCGGGGCCTCCCTGGAGGGATGGGTGGGGCAGGAAACCTGATAAATATCATGGTGTGCGAATACCCTGCTCGCTCAGGCGGGGCCTCCCTGGAGGGGTGGGAGGGGCACGAAACCTGATAAATAACATGGTGTGCGAATACCCTGCTCGCTCAGGCGGGGCCTCCCTGGAGAGGTGGGAGGGGCACGAAACCTGATAAATAACATGGTGTGCGAATACCCTGCTCGCTCAGGCGGGGCCCCCCTGGAGGGGTGGGAGGGGCACGAAACCTGATAAATAACATGGTGTGCGAATACCCTGCTCGCTCAGGCGGGGCCTCCCTGGAGGGGTGGGAGGGGCACGAAACCTGATAAATAACATGGTGTGCGAATACCCTGCTCGCTCAGGCGGGGCCTCCCTGGAGGGGTGGGAGGGGCACGAAACCTGATAAATAACATGGTGTGCGAATACCCTGCTCGCTCAGGCGGGGCCTCCCTGGAGGGGTGGGAGGGGCACGAAACCTGATAAATAACATTGTGTGCGAATGCCCTGCTCGCTCAGGCGGGGCCTCCCTGGAGGGGTGGGAGGGGCACGAAACCTGATAAATAACATGGTGTGCGAATACCCTGCTCGCTCAGGCGGGGCCTCCCTGGAGAGGTGGGAGGATCACGAAACCTGATAAATAACATGGTGTGCGAATACCCTGCTCGCTCAGGCGGGCCCTCCCTGGAGGGGTGGGAGAGGCGCGAAACCTGTTAAATAACATGGTGTGCGAATACCCTGCTCGCTCAGGCGGGGCCTCCCTGGAGGGGTGGGAGGGGCACGAAACCTGATAAATAACATGGTGTGAGGAAAGGCATGGTATGGTATGGGATGGTGGATGCATGGTATGGTATGGTAAGGTATGGTATGGAATGGCATGGTATTGGAATGGTATGATACAGTATGGGATGGTGGAGGAAGCGGGAGGAGGGGGAGGAGGAGGAGAGGATGTTCTGGGAAAACAAGAACCCCACTCAGGATGTGGGGAAAAATCGTCACTATACGATTATGCTACTACTTTGGAAGATTCCTCCTGCAGAGGGGCAGGCCCGACTTACGCATAGGGTGACCAATGAGGCATCACTTGTCGGCATCAGCTCTGCAAGCTGCGTGCATCGATGCAGGTGGAAAAGAGAGGCCGCACGGCCCACGAAGGGAAGAAAGGAGGGGCTACGCGCGAGGACAGGAGGCGAGGCCGAGAGAGAGAGAGAGAGAGAGAGAGACAGAGAGGGACGGACGACGAGGGGGACGACAGGGGAAACGCGAAAGAGAAGACCCACAGCGGCGGTGGTTGTGGATAGATCCCAGCCTCGGACAGGGAGGGGCAGGGAATAAGACGAAGCCAGGACGAGGATAAGCCCAGGTGAGGACAAGTCGAGCATCTCTGAGATCGAGCAACTCTGGAGGATGTCTCGGGCGCCACGGCCTTCTCGGAGGGTTCGGGCGCGTTCTGGGAGCGTTCCGGAACGCTCTGAAAGGATTGATCCTTGGGACGCACAGAGACGGACTAGTACTATATATACATATATAGATCCTCCTTGGAGGCGCGCGTCCGACCCGAACATCTACTGTAGCCATCTTGTAGCATGTCGTTTCCCGAGCGGTGCGGCCAGAAAGCGCCCGCCACGACGAATGTACTATTAAAATTTCTCGGTGCTCGCGTCGCGGGGGCGACGCACATATAGTACAAGTCTGCTGGGGTGACGCGGAATCCTCGTCCTGGCCCCGTCCGAGGGACGGGAGGTGGGGGGAAGCCTTCGGCAGCCCGGGCGGCTGTCGGGGCACGGCGGCGGCCCGCCGGGCGACCTGCTCGGGCGCGCAAGAAGGAGGAGGAGGAGGAGGAGGAGGAGGAGGCGAAGCTCCTTCCGATTCTCCTCCCCCCCCTCATCCTCCGTCCTCACCTCCTCCTACTGTTCCTCCTACTTTTCCTCCTCCTCCTCCTCCTCCGCCTCCTCCTCCACCCTCCTCCTCCTCTTCTTATTATTATATTCTTAGTGTTATGGATATGAGTATTCTTACGTCTCTCCTTATTATCATGTGTAGTATTCGTATTATCAGACGGATATTAGTATTATTAGTGTTGATATGATTCGTCTTCTTCTCAGTACGATTATTATGGTTCGTAAGGGCATTCTTTCTCTTATAGGTATGAGTATTAATATTAATAGTGTTGGTAATATTATTTGTCTTGTGCGTCGTGTTAATGTTATCATTATTGTGTTTCGTCGTCTTATTACCATTATTATCATTCGTACTATTATGTTGATGTATGTGTATCACTATTCGTGATATTATCCTTCGTAGTATTACAGTTCTTCTTATGGTCATGATTAGTATTATTCGTCACGGTATGACTACGACTATTCTTCTTAGTATTATTAGTAGTCGTAGTATACGTCTTAATCGTCTTCGGATTAGTATTCGTATGCGTCCCCGCTTCCTTATAAGTAAGATTCTTCGACTCCGTAGCACTGTTCTTCTTATGATGCGTATTAGTGGTAGCCCTCTCCGTCGCATCATGATTGTTATGTTTGAAGTTTGTAGTATAATAGTATCCGTCGTAAAATAGTCGGATGTGTCGTATTGCTGATCTGAGTCAGATGCGTGTTGTGCTTATTATTATGCTTAGTATTATGGTTAGTAGTGTTCATTCATGTTCGTAGTATTGTTAGTCTTCTTTGCTTCGCAGTAGTAGTAGTAGTAGTAGTAGTAGTAGTAGTAGTAGTAGTAGCAGTAGTAGTAGTAGTAGTAGCAATGCGCTGCTGCTTCGTCTTCCCATCCTTCAGATTAGTTGTGTGCGTCTTCCTCTGGTTCAGATTCTCCTTGTGCACGACGATTGATGGCATTAATAGTATTACTCGTCTTCTTCTTTTTCCCAACATTAATATTAGTATGTCTCGTATTCCGCCTCCTCCTCCTCCTCCTCCTCCTCCTCCTCCTCCTCCTCTTTCTCCTGCTCCTCCTGCCTCCCTCCCTCCCTCCCTCGCTACCTCCTCCCTCGCTCCCTCCCTCCCTCCCCTCCGTCCCCTCCTCCTCCTCCTCCTCCTCCTGCTCCTCATCCCTCCTCCCTCCTCCCTCCTCCCGCCTCCCTCCTCCCACCTCCCACCCACCTCCTCCTCCTCCTCCTCCTCCTCCTCCTCCTCCTCCTCCTCTCCTCCTCCTCTTCCTCCTCGTGTTCTCCTCCTCTTCCTGTTTCTCCTCCTCCTCCTCCTCTTCCTCCTCCTCCTCCTCCTCCTCCTCCTCCCCCTCCCCTCCCCCCCCCTCCCCTCCTCCTCCTCCTCCTCCTCCTCCTCCTCCTCCTCCTCCTCCTCCGCCTCCTCCTTCTCCTCCTCCTCCTTTAACATAATCATCATCATCATCATCATCATCATCATCATCATCATTCATCATCATCATCATCATCATCATCATCATCATCATCTCATCATCATCATCATCATCATCATCATATCATCATCATCATCATCATCATCATCATCATCATCATCATCATCATCATCATCATCATCATCATCATCATCATCATCATCATCATCATCATCAGCATCATCATCAGCATCATCATCATCATCATCCTCATCCTCATCATCATCATCATCATCATCATCATCATCATCGTCATTATCATCATCATCATCATCAGCAGCAGCATCATCATCATCATCATCATCATCATCATCAGCAGTATCAGCATCAGCATCAGCATCATCATCATCAGTAGCAGCAGCAGCAGCAGCATCATCATCATCAGCATCAGCATCATCATCAGCAGCAGCATCATCATCACCATCATCATCAACGGCATCATCATCATCATCATCATCATCATCATCATCATCATCATCATCGTCCTCCTCCTCCTCCTCCTCGAAGGTAGCCATCTTAGCTCAAGGCTGCCATGTGGGCTCCCACGCGCGCGGGGGCGCGCGGCGGGCGCATCCATCTGGCCCCAGCCTGTGGCCCGACGGCGGGCGCAGACGATCTCGCAGCAGCGGGCGGCCTCGGGAGGCGCGACCCGTCGCCTGCCTGACATCGCCGCCTGGGCATGCGCCGCGCCAATGCGCGGCACACGCTCCGCGAGGCTGCCGTCAGGCGGCTCTTGCGGTCGCACCACGGCAGCGCCTCCCCAGACGGCCCTGAGGCTATGCCGCCAAGGGAAGGAGAGGCATGGCCGTGCAAGGCGACCAGGCAGCGCGGGTTCCCCAACAAGTACGCTGCGTGGAGCAGATGCCGGGCGCGCGGCCGAGACAGAGACGGCAAGCCGTCGGCCGCCCCCGAGCGCACGCCCAGCGCAGCAGCACGCAGACGCCAGCCCTCAAGGAGCCAGGAGGCGCCCTGGCGCGATCATGCTGACCATGCTGCCGATGCTCCTCCGGCTGCTCATGGTGCGTCACCACAGCAGTCAGCCGCTGCCAAGTGCAGGCGGGTCTGGTTGGCCTGAAGGCGGATCTACGGCGACGAGCACGACCTGGCCATCGCCGCCAAGGCCGACCTCGACAAGGCGGAGCACGCCCTCCGTGCTCAGATGGACCCCTTCGGACCTGTTGCGGAGTGCGGGAGATCGGTGGACGGCAAAGAAGACGGAGAGAGCAGACAAAGCCGCCCAGGTCGACAAGCTAGAGAAGAAGCTCATGGACGCCAAGGAACAGCTCACCAAGCTCGAGGGAGATGTCGCGGGTCTCAGCGCTGGGGTCGCCCAGGCCCAGGCAGCGGCTGCGGCAAGCGCAGCGAATGGGGCGGCCCCTGGGTTGGCAAACGTTTCAAAAGCAGCTCGAGCAGGCACAGAAAACCTCGACGGCGCCCAGCTCCTGTCCACCATCGAGCAACAGTCCACAAACATCGGGACCGTGGCTACTTCGGGCAAAGCCCCGCCTACGACAACATCGAGGCCGCCTGCACCGACCATCGGACAGCCAGCCGCTTTTCGTGCCTCAGCAGAGTTGCGCGACAGCATGCCAGTCGATCAGGCAGCCTGGGAGCACGCGGGCGTCGAACAGGACTAGAGCACCGAGAGGATCCAAGCGTAAAGATATTGCAGTCGCTATCTTCAACGGTTCATGCTGGGAGTCGTGCAGCAAATGTTTGATGGAAGGTACGGAAGGGGTCAATATCGCATGTGCGCAAGAGTTGAGACTCGATGACGAGCGCCTCTCGCAGGCGCAGTCCTGGGCCCATCGCAATGAATGGCAAGCCTTTACCACATTATGTCGCAGGCTACCGACAGGCATGCCGAGCGCGGGAGCAGGGGTCCTTGTACGCTCTCACATTCCTGCCACTGTTGTCGAAGGACCCGATGGCAGATCATCTCATGAAGTCACGCCAACCTGCCTGGGCAGTTGCCATACACGTGGATGTCGGACTCACTGGGGGGCTGGTGGTGGGATCAGCTTACATGGAGTGTGAGCGCAGCGCATCATGCCTCTCTGTCAACTACAGGCGTTACCTCACGCTTGCCAAGTTCCTCAGGTACATGGATAAGCCTTACACCATAGCGGGGGATTGGGACATCTAACCCCAGGGCTATCAGTTGTTGGGCTTACCTGAGATACTCCCTGGCGCCCTGCTCTATATACCAGAGAAGAGGGCACCTGTCGCACGTCGAAGGGCAACTAAAGAAACATCGACTACTACATAGCGTCGCCAGGTATTGACACTGTCTGCAGTACATCTACCACATTGCCTACTTGGCCAGCGCGACCTCACAAGTCTGTCATCACATACATCAAGGCTGAGCCGGCGACCACGCAAATCCTCTCCATCACGGCACCGAAATGATTCCCCAAGGGGCCCCCTGCCACGGAGGGCTGCAATCCCCTCCAGGGGCCGATGGATAGATCCGCCAGCCTACTTACGCAGGACGAAAGATTTTCCTCTTGACGTCGAAGAGGACCACCCCCGTCCCCGGTAGAATCTTAACACGGGGGGGCCTGCGGTCGATGGATTCCATTCTTGTCGGTTCCGGGAACGAATTTAATCTTATAAATTCAAAACGTGGTAGACATTGGATCCGCCGTAGAAAATGGGTTCCGACGAGGATCCCGAAAATCAGAAATGGATCCGCGCGCACGGAAATGGGATCCGCCGCAACTTGACGATTACGGTAAGGTAGGAAATCGGATCCGTGCGACCCTCAGTGGGTTCGCCGCTATGATTTCCCAGAGGGCCCGTGCACCGCGTGGGACCGCGAGGTTCAGCGCCAAGAGGAAAAAACTTTCGGCCTGGGGAAGTACCTGGAGATTGCCGATAGGGATGCTCAGAGAGGACCTCCGACGACCAAGGAGGAAGCTGCAGGGCGCATGGATGCCCTATATAGTCAGTTCATCAAGCACGTCGAAAGCGAGATGATGGACATCTATCAGGTTGACGAGCCCGATGCACACCGCGGACGTGCAGATGGGGCAACGTACACACGGAGGCCGATAGGGGGCCCCAAGGCGGGACCTCACCCTGTCGGGGGCAGTGAGCCTCGCTACCTTCGCGCAGTGGGTCAAGCGGTTCTTGACATGGTCGCGGATTTCCTCGACGAGTACGGCGTGACATCCCTGCAGCAGCTGGTTGACGACGCGAAGAGCACAGTGAAAGGGATCGCTGGCAAGGTCGTCGAGCAGGATCATCTTCCATCGAGCTCTACACCTGCAACATCGGCGGGGAGCACGAACAGGTCGACGGGCACACTCACTGCCCCTGAGAAGGTCCCCCTCCCACAGGCGCGTCACCTGGGAGAATCGGGCAGGAGATCCCCTTCTCCGCCCTCGCAGCCACAGGGAGGACCCCGTGACAGGGCCGAGCTGGAGGGGCAGCAGAGGTGGCAACAGGCAGAAGCTGATTCACGATTGCGTAGGGTACCTGGTCACGACGCAGCTGAGGATCTGTCTAGAACGCATGCCCCTGCCCCTCGACGCCAGGGCAGGGATCGGTCGCCCCACGTTTTGCTGCGCGGGAGCCAGCCTGAAGCATCTCAAGGCAGAGAGCCAGGCGAATCCAGAACGCAAGTCCCTGCCCCTCTACGTTGGGGCAGGGCTCAGTCGCCGAACGCTTTGCCGTTGACGCCCCAGCCTGAAGCACCTCAAGAGAGAGAGCCAGGACGTCTGCGACACAGTGCGGGCGACAGCATCGATGAGGTTGTCGGGTTGCCCGTGGGCCCCCCGAGTGCCGCGAGCCCTTGCACGAGGGTTGCCGACGGCGCAAGGGGCGGGCAGCGTGCCGCGACTGGAGGGGCAGCGCGGGCGGGCCTCGACATCCTCGAGGGGCGGCGCGTTGGACAGGGCAGGGCGGGGCTCGACATCCTCGAGGGGCGGTAGCTCTGCGAGCACCCCAGGGCCCCGCCCCCGAGCCAGGGGCATCCGCGCGACCGCTCCAGGTGGCGGGGCAGCAGGCACCGACGGCGACAGGGGCTCGGTGATTGGCAAGGGCGACGGCACCCACAGTGGCACAGATCAGGAGATCAAGGAAGCTGCCGATCCAGGGGTACGTGGTGCACCTTGTCACGATGGAGACGCAGGTGCGGGATAACGCGATGGCGAGAGGAGAGCAGGTGGAATTTCGCTACACGGGCACCCATCACCAAGACGAAGGGCGCGATGGACACATCTGGCCAAACTGCTACGTCCAGGACACAGGAAGGACGTCCATACCTCCACGGGCAAGGTATGATTCGAGGGCACCTGGGACATAATACACTTCGCCTGCAAGCAGCATCCGATATGGCGCATCGTGTGCCTGCAGGCCTTTGCTGACGCTCTGCTTGCCCACGTTGACACGTTGGACAGAAAGCTGGATTGCTTCAAGTCACAAGTTCAAGGCATGGGCGAGAGATGCAATGGTCACAGGCCCAGCGCAGGTACACTCGATCACAAGGATCCAGCCATGGGCTCACGCACAGATCAAAGCTGGACAAGCCGCCACATCGCACCCGCAGACTACTGCAGCTAAACCAAGTGGACAGCTGGCGCGACATCTGGGAAGGGGTGCGACTGCCTGCGAATGCCCTACCACCACCCCTGGCAGAACATGAAAATGCAGGGGCAGGGCTTGTGCGTGCCACCGGTCACCTTCCTCCAGCGGTGCTACCAGTGCCTACACTGGCACAAGTACGATGGGCTGCTACAAAGCTCAAGTGGCGCACTGGACTGGGAGGCGGTGCTCCGCGCACCCCCAGCACGGTCCCGGCGAGGCACATCTGCTGGCAAGCCTCCCGGGGTGAGAACACCGTCAGGAACCAGGAGAAACTCCCGAAAACCTCCGACGCGGGGATGGCGGTGTCGTTTTTCGTCCGCTGCGTTCCGACGTTCGTCCGCTGATTTGCTTCGGGGTCCTAACACCGTGTGGTAACGGACTGCGTGGTGACCTCGGGATCCCCCACGGCCTCGCCGCGCGGTCCGTCACCGCACGGTTTTGGGACCTCGGAGGCCCCAGTTACCCGAGGCGTCCTCGTAGGACGACCCGAGTCCCAAACAATGCGGTGACCACGAAATCCCCACTGGCTCACCACTCGACGCCTGGTGGTTTGCGGGTCATAACTCGAGCCTCAGGCGTCCGTTCGGGACGATCCCGGCACCCTCGGAACGCCCTCGGCGTGGCCCAGCTGCTGGAACGCACCCCGAGGCGAGAAAACCGCCAAGATCCAGGGAAAACTGCGGAACACCAGGAAAAACCTCTGGCGCCGTCGCGTGTTCACCACACCGCTCGGGGGCCCCCCGAGCTCTGGCGGCGGGCGCGCGGCCTCGTCCGCTGGAGGGCGGCCCTCGCCGGAGGGCGCCGCCGACGGCTCGGCCGCCGCGCCGGCGGGGCGCAGCGCGTCGCTCAGCGCCTCGGCGGAGTGGCCCGCCGGCGCGCCGGCCGCGGCGGCCCCGGCGGGCGGCGCGTGCACGTCCTTCGGCGGCGAGGGGGGGGAATGCACTCTGGGAATCTTCATGAGCGTGGGGGAAGGGGTACCCCCCCCCCGACGGGGGTCAACCTCGCCGCGTCGTCGCGCCGCGACAGGGGTCGGAGCGCCTTCGGCGCGCGGTGGCTGCCCGCGACGGGGTCGATGATGGGGTTGTCGGCGAGGGTGACGCCCCCCCGACGCTCAGTAAGAGACTCGGAGTATCCAGATCCACCGCCTGTGGAACCGACGTCCTGGGACCCCAGAGGGCGGAGGATAGAGACATATCCAGCCTCCCCAGGGCCCGAAGACGTCTGTATCCACCGCCTGTGGAGCCGACGTCCTGGGACCCCAGCGGGCTGTGGACATAAACATACAGTCAACCCGTAGAATAAGGACGCACGACAAGGATGCAAAGGCCTTGAAGGCCATATCGACACTCTGCGGGCGGGGCGCTGCCAGCGGAACCGGCCAAGGATGGGCCGAAGGGGAAGGATACAAGGGTAACCTTGGAATGTCGCTCATCCTTACGATGCGGGTCGACCGTCTTTGGCCTCCCCAGGGCCCGAATACATCCAGACCCGCCGCCCGCCGACGTCCCCGAAGGTCGGCCCTCCAGGCGGTGGTCATGGATGAATCCCCGCCTCGGACTGGCGGCAGGATCCGTCAGTCAGCATCGATCGGCGGCGCGCCTTGGGGGGGGAAGCTTCTCCCGCCTGCCCGGAGGCCTGGGAGTCGGCTGGCTCCCCCAGAGCGTGCTCGACAGAGATCTGCGGGGCCCGCCCGCTCGAGAACGCCGCACAAAACTGCCGCAGAACAGGAAGCTGCGGGCACGAAGAGGACGTGGCGGCGTGGAGTCTGGCCTTCTGAGACGTTTGCTGGGCCTGCCCCGAAGGCACAGAAGACTTCTCAGAAGGCGCAGGGGCTTCTGAGAAGCCCCCACGCCTTCTGAGAAGGCTTGCTCCTTCTCACGTCCTACCGGGCACGCCGCCGAGACCTGGGGCAGGACCCGTCAGCATCGAATCGGGAAATCGGATCGGATCCGGCCGTGCGTCGGATCGGGCTGCACTGGCACGGAATCGGAATCGAATCGGATCGGCTGCGCCAGGATGTACAACGACGCTGTGCAAGAGCAGGGCCGCATCGGATCGCCAGGAAATCGAAATCGGATCAGATCGGGCCGGGAGAAGTCGGCATCGAATCGGATCGAAATGGACCCTGCTGGCGGGGGGGCGCACTTCCCCAACCCCAAACATCCGACGGCACCATCCTCTTTGTCGGGAGTTCCTCCTGGCCCTTGACGGTCTGCTCGCCTCGGGACGCTTGCCAGCAGCTGCGCCTCGCCGAGAACGTTCCTGGGGTTCGCGGATGGCCCCGAGCGGCCAACGGAGGCCCGAGGTAACCCGCAAACCACCGATACCAAGGCCGCGACGATACGTCTTGTTGACTCTGGGCGCTGTTCCATGTGTATCGGCCTCTGGGGCCAGGGTGCCCCCACAGGAGCGATCGGGAGCTGCGGGGCCGAGTTTCGAAACATAATCAGACCGCGGGTTCTTTATGTTTCGCGGTAACGCCCGTGACTGGCCACGCCCCCCTCCCCCCCTGGTCGCGTCACGATTCACGCTGGCGCCGTCTGGAGACTAGCCGTTCCTGGGCATTGCCTGACCATACCGGCGCGAGTCGTGACGACCGGCCCCCTCCCCTCCCCCCACCCACCCCAGGCACGCCCGTAATCGCCAGATTTGGTGGCAACTCACGCCTCCCATGCCATCCTGCTGGCTCTTGCGCATCGACACGATCCGACGCGATCCGACGCGAATCGACGCTAGCCGACGCGAAGTCGGCGCTAATTCGGCGATTTCTCATCGGCCGCCAGACGCTAGCGCACGCCAGTTCATCAAGATGGCGGAATTCTGGGACATAGCTCCCACGACCTGCTGCCGAGCCTGCCCCCCCCCACAAAATCCTGGTCATGCCCAAGATCGTCAGGGGGTAAAATTACCCCTGCGACATACCCAACCCATCTGCGTTAAATGACAAGAAGAGCTGGTCCATAATAGTATGGCTGCTGACAACGCAGGATCTGCCACTGTTTGTGCAAGCTATATGGGAAGCGCGCGCGCTCTGCACGACTCACAGAACAGCAACAGAATGACGAGGACTGATGCTCCAGGTTCGAAGAGGAAATGGAGGTGGGAACGACGGGCAAGAAAAGAACGGCATCGGAGCCGACAAGTTCACGCGGCAGCAGCAGTGAGACGGTGAAGGAGGAAAAGGACGACGGCGAAAGAGGCAGGATGAAGAGGGAGGGTGGCGATCATATCTTACTGGAGCGCTGAACAGGCAGCGCGGCCCGCGCCGTGTCGCCCTGGCGTTCCAAGGGACCGGCTGCGCATAGCGAGTGCAAGAAACGAGCGGGGCCGAACTCGCCCGCCGGGTTCTCAAATCCCACCAGCCCTCTGGGCGACAGGTGGTCTGACGAGGGTCTCTCCTCTTCCACGACCCCTCTTCCCTTCGGGGAGGGCAACCCTCCCCCTCCCCTCCCTGGGTTTTTGGGGGAGGGGGCCCGATGTGTCAGAGGCTCTTTTTTCGGCCCCTGGGAGGGTCACTTTTTGACACCCCTCACGGGGATCGTGGCCCTCGAGGGGGGGCGCTACATTTAGGACCCCCCTCGTTTGACCGACCGCCTCCAAGATTGCCCCCAGAGGCCCCCACAGGGCTCCCAAGAGGCTCCCAAGAGGGCTCCAAGAGCGCCCCAAGAGGCCCCGAGAGGCCTCCAAAAGGCACCCGAGCGGCACCCAGGAGGCCCCCGAGCGGCCTCAGAGAGCCCGAGATGACCCCCAAGATGGTTCAAGATAGCCCAAGCTCTCTCCCCGTCACTTATCATGGGCATTGTTTCTGGATGGGCTGATGGGGATACACGAAGCGTAAGAATTCCTTCCTGCACGGTCCAACGCAGGAGCTAAACGCCCGCAGGCGCGCCGCCAATTTTCCAGGCGGCCCGTGGGAAAGGAAATCAAGGCTGCGACGTCGCTATGCTGGCCCCGCAACCCTAGAAAGTGGCGACAGTTCCGCAGTTCGCAGCCACCCAGGAATCGCGAGGTCGAATCTGAATATGCGTAGCGCGTCACTCACCTGGACCCCCAGCAAACTCCGAAAGTGGCGACAGCTTCCCAGTTCGCAGCCACCCAGGGATGGCGAAGTCTAATCTGAATCTGGGTAGGGCCCCACTAGTGCTGGGCCCCCAAGCAACCCGCGAAAGAGGCGACAGTTTCGCAGTTCGCAGCCACCCGGGGACGGCGAGGCCTAATCTGAGAATGGGTCGGGCCCCCACTATGCTGTGACCCCCGGCAACCATCGAAAGTGGCGACAATCTGGCAAATCGCAGCCCCCCAGAGGTGGCGAGGTCTAATCTGAATCTGGGTAGGGCCCTCACTATGCTGCCCCCCCAGCAGCCCTCAAAAGGGCGACTGTTCAAGGATCACAAACCCCCATGGGCGGCAAGGTCGAATCTAAGTCTGGGTCTGACCCCACTGTGCTGGCCCCGCCCACAACAGCCCTCGAAAGTGGCGACAGTTTCGCAGTTCGCAGCCCGCCAGGGGTGGCGAGGTTTATCCGAATATGGGTAGGGCCCCACTGTTCTGGAGGGTGCGCCGCTGGATCTCCCCAAGGGGGGCGGGGTTGGGACACCCCCCCTTCCTCGATCCGTCGTCGGGGAACCCCCCCCGCTCCCCCCCTTCCCCGATCCGTCGTCGGAGACCCCCCCCTTTCCTGGTCCGTCGTCGGGAACCCCCCCCTCCCCCCCTTTCAAAAGGGGAAGGGGGTCCGACCCCCCCCCCTCCCCCCCTTTGGCCGCACCCCCCCCCTTCCCCCCCTTTCGCCACGCCGCCACCTGACTCCCGACCCCGACCCCCGCCACCCCTACCCATAACCCTCACCCTAACACAAACCCCTAACCCGAACCCCAACCACTGACCCGAGCCCCAAAGAGCACTCACTACTCATTACTCACTACCCACTACTGACTACTCGCTATTCGCTACTCACTTCTCACTACCCCCTACTCACTACTCACGACCCACTACTCACTATCCACTACTCACTACCCAAAACCCACTACTCGCTACTCACTACTCCCTAGTCACCACTCCCTCCTCCCTACTCACAACTCACTAGTCACTCCTCACTACCCACTACTCAATACTCACTATTCACTAAGCACGACCCACTGCTCCCTACTCACTACTCACTAATTACTACTCGTTACCCACTACCCACCATCCACTACTCACTACTCACCACTCATTGTCCACAGATCACTACTCACTACCAACTACTCGCTACTCCCTACTCCCTACTCCCTAGGCAATACTGACTACACAGTACTCAGTACCCACTACTCGCTACTCCAATACTCGCTACTCAATACTCACTACTCACTACCCGCTACTCACTACTCAATACTCACTACTCACTACCCCCTATTCACTAGTCACTACATAGTCTCTAGTCACTAGTCACAAGTCACTAGTCACTAATCACTAGTCTCTAATCACTACTCACTACCCACTCACTGCTCACTACTCACTACTCACTACTCACTACTCACTACTCGCAACTCCCTGGTCGCTAGTCACTAATAACTACCCCCTACTCACTACTGACTACTCTCTACTCACTACTCACTACTTACTACGCCCTACTCGCTCCTCACTACTCACTACTCGCTACTCTCTACTCGCTAACCCACTACACACTACCCACTGCCACTACCCACTACTCTCTATACATCACTACTCACTACTCACTACTCACTACGCACTACGTACTACTGAGTACTCACTACTCAAAACTCACTACTCACTACTCGCTACTCACTACTCACTACTCACTACCCACTACTCACTACTCACTACTCACTACTCACTACTCACTACCCACTACGCACTACGCACTACCCGAAACTCGCTACTCACGAATCACTACTCGCCACCCACTACTCACTACCCACTACTCACTACCCGCTACTCACTACTCCCTACTCCCTACTCAGCGCTGGGGACGCGGCGGGCTCGGGGCAGAAAGCCACGGCGCGGGGGCCTCACACTGGCGCTGGGGACGCGGGGGGGGGGGGGGGGGCGCGGGATAAAGCGTTAGTGGCGGAAGGGGCAGTGGGCGGGGCCCCCACTGGGGCGCTGGGGACGCGGGGGGGCTTGGGGCAGAGAGCCACGGCGCGGGGGGCCCACTCTGGCGCTGAGGTCGCGAGGGGGGGGGGGGAGCGACGCCGAAATAAAATGGTCGGGGCGGAGAGGGCGGCGCGCTGGGCTGCTGGGGAAAAGGACAGGGGGGGGCGACGACGACGCCGAAATAAAGTGGTCGGGGCGGAGGGGGCAGCGCGCTGGGCTGCTGAGGAGAGGGAGAGGGGGGGGCGACGACGACGCCGAAATAAAGTCGTCGGGGCGGAGGGGGCGGTGCGCTGGGGTGCTGGGGAGCGACACATAGCGACACATGTCGACACAACGCCGAAATAGGGCGACGACGACGCCGAAATAAAGTGGTCGGGGCGGAGAGGGCGGTGCGCTGGGCTGCTGGGGAAAGCGACACATGTCGACACAACGCCGAAATAGGGCGACGACGACGCCGAAATAAAGTGGTCGGGGCGGAGAGGGCGGTGCGCTGGGCTGCTGGGGAAAAGGACAGACGACGACGCCGAAATAAAGTGGTCGGGGCGGAGGGGGCAGCGCGCTGGGCTGCTGAGGAGAGGGAGAGGGGGGGGGGCGACGACGACGCCGAAATAAAGTGGTCGGGGCGGAGGGGGCGGTGCGCTGGGGTGCTGGGGAGCGACACATAGCGACACATGTCGACACAACGCCGAAATAAAGTGGTCGGGGCGGAGGGGGCAGCGCGCTGGGCTGCTGAGGAGAGGGAGAGGGGGGGGGGGGGGGCGACGACGACGCCGAAATAAAGTCGTCGGGGCGGAGGGGGCGGTGCGCTGGGGTGCTGGGGAGCGACACATAGCGACACATGTCGACACAACGCCGAAATAAAGTGGTCGGGGCGGAGGGGGCAGCGCGCTGGGCTGCTGAGGAGAGGGAGAGGGGGGGGGCGACGACGACGCCGAAATAAAGTCGTCGGGGCGGAGGGGGCGGTGCGCTGGGGTGCTGGGGAGCGACACATAGCGACACATGTCGACACATATCGACATATAGAGACATATATCGACACACACACATATCGACGCATAGCGACACACAGCGACACATAGCGACGCACACGCACACATGGAGACGCATAGCGACACGCAGCGACACATATAGCGGCACATGAAGGGCACAAGGCACACAGTGACACATATAGCGACACATGAAGGGCACAAGGCAGCTGGGGGGGAGCGACGACGACGCCGAAATAAAGTGGTCGGAGCTCTAGACACCCTGTGCAAGAGAATAAATACACACAAGTCCGCCGATCTGGCGTGAGAGCTTAAGGAAGCTACAACCTGAATTTCAGCACTGCTGGGGGGGGGCCGGGGTGGCTTTGCCAGGGTAGGGAGGGGGGGGGGGGGGGGGGCTCATGGGGTCCACCCTTTCTTCCCCCCCCCCCCCCGGGAATCCCAAACCGCCCCAAGACGGGCCAAAAGGGGCCCAGGAGGCCACCAAGACGGTCCAGGAGGCGCCCGAAACGGCCCAAGAGCACTCCTGGACGCCCAAGATGGCCTGAAGACGGCCCAAGAGGCCTCCAAGACGCCTCAAGGAGATCCCAAGAGGACCCCCAAGAGGGCCCGGTACAATAGTAGTATTGCTAATAGGTTTTGAAGGATTTTAACATTATCGTTTTTTCCGTCTTAGAAGCGCCGAAGACGGTCCAAGAGGCCCCCAAGATCGCCCCAAGACAGCCCAAGAGGCCCCCAAGAGGAGCCAAGACTCAAGACGGTCCAAGAGGGCCCCAATATAGCCCTGGAGGCCCCCCAAGACGACCCCGAGAGGCCCCCAAGATAGCCTCAAGAGGGTGAATCCGAACGGACCCTTCTAGTCCTCCACCCCAAGATGACCCCAAGAGCCCCCAAGATGCCCCCGAGGCGCCCCCAAGAAGCCCCCAGAGGCCCCCAAGAGGTCCCCAAGAGGCCCCCAAGAGGTCCCCGAGAGGCCCACAAGAGGCCCCAAAGGCCCCCAAGAAGCCCCAAGAACCAAGAGGCCCCAAGAGGCGCTCACTCGCGTGCTGCCAGGCCAGAGGTGCACGGCCTGATTTGGTATTGCTCGGAAGCGAAAGCGATGAACGAAGAGCCTTCCACCCGTCGCCGTCACCAGTCGTCGTCGTCAGTCGTCGTCGTCAGTCGTCGTCGTCAGTCGTCAGTCGTCGTCGTCGTCGTCGTCGTCGTCGTCGTCGTCGTCGTCGTCGTCGTCGTCGTCGTCGTCGTCGTCGTCGTCGTCGTCGTCGTCGTCGTCGTCGTCGTCGCCGGTTCGTCGTCATTAACTCCTTCGTCGGTCGTCGTCGTAATTATCCCGCTCGTCGACCGTTGGTCGTCCGTTGTCGTCGCCATCGTCCATTTCAACAACAATAGCATCAGGAGCGCCCCGGATCGGCGGCACTGGCCGGAGGCCACTACAATAACAGGATCCCCCATAGTTTCCCATGTTTTCTGGGTTTTTGTCTTCCCCCCACTTCCCGTTATTTTCCCATATTTTCTGGGGAATCGACGATTAATTGTGTCTGTGTGTTTCTTTCCCTCCTGAAAGAAAAACGGCGCGGGCACTATTTCTCTGAGAGCCGCGCGGGATTGGATCGGCGATGACACCCCCTCCCGCCAGGGCGGTCCAGCGCCGATCCAAGAAACCTGTAAGGACCTGAGAGGAATCATGTTTCTGCAGCTCTGTGTTCCACTCTCACGGCTCTGATCTTGCAGACGGGCTACACTGAAGATCGGCCCTGGGTTCCTGCAAATGAGACACCCCAAAAAGGCGAGCGAAACACGTGGTGAATTTGAGGTGAGGCCGTTCAGTCTCATTTCCCGACTAGACAGAATCCGCTCGCAATTCACAACAGAATCTGGAACGACATGATGAACAAAGAAATTCTGGGCTCATACTTTTGCGATCGAAGTCCGCTCTGCGAGGTTGGCGCCATGGCTCCTCCCCCTCCATGGGCGGTGCGCAAGAAGTGCAGGATCAGCCGGCTAAATTGATCAAGAGGAGGAGGAGGAGGAGGAGGAGAAGGAGGAGGAGGAGGAGAGGAACCAGCATCGAGTCGGGAAACCTGATCGGATCGAAACGCGCGTGGGATCGGGCTGCAACGGCACCGAGTCGGAAGCGAGTCGGATCGGCTGCGCTGGGATGCACAACAGCGCCACGCAGGCATCGGGCCGCAACGGATCGCCAAAAGATCAGACCCCCTCCTCTCGCTGGAGCGCTCTGGAGCGTTGTATGCTCCTTCTGGGTCTGCTTGACGGGCGGCACCCCACGCTGCGAGCGGAACCTCTCTAGGTGAGCGGGACCATTCGAGCCAGCCTCGAACCGAATCCCCAAGACTGACGAGCCTAAGGCAACTACAATCTCAGGGATGCGTCCTCGGGAGCTGAGGGTAACCCGCTGTCCTTGCATTTACCATGTTTGAGCTGGCTGATTACTTGGTGTACTTCTTCCGGCGTAAATGGTGGAATTTGGATGGGCTTCGTTTCGGCCACTGACTACCTACCAGACCACCCCAACCCAACCCGAAGACCCGAATTTCGGGTTGAGGGGGGTAAGGGTTCCACGCGTGTTTTTTCGATGTTTCCCGAACCCCCCCCCACTAGAAATCGAGGGTAAATCTGAGCCTTCGGGTTGGGTTGGGGTGGTTTGGTGGGTGGTGAGCCACTGGGTTCTCGCGGCAGGGGCGGCAAGTGAGCGTCGAAGGTCCTTTACTGGAGTCCTGCTGTCGGTAGAGTTGTTGACAGAACGCTGCGAAAATCCGCCGACCCTTCGGCGTGTGTGCGACGGTGTCGTCGTCTTCGTCGTCGTCGACGTCGTCGTCGCCAGTCCAAAGCGAGAGAGAGAGAGAGAAAACAAAAAAAAAAAAAAAGCAGAGAAAAGAAACGTCATAGTTAAGTCGACTCCCTCCCCTTTTTCCAATCCCTGACAAGGAGGGGTACGGGGGGGGGACAATTGGGGGGGTAGGGGTCAGGTTACCGCCCCCCTGGGGTCCTGGCGCATTCTGGGGGGCCCCCCCCTGAGGACAGCGGAGCCTGGGGACAATCCCTTCCGGGGGTCGCCAACGGGGTCCCAGGGGAGATCCCGCCTGTGGTCCGGGAAGGGGGTCCCGGGTCCAAATACCGCCCCCCCTGGGGTCCCAGCGGGTCCCAGGGGGTAGCGCCAGCAGTGGTCCCAGTGGAGGTCTTGCTTTCAGGGTCGGCGGCACCGACCACAAGGCCTTCACACTATTACCGATGCTTTTTCGGTCGGTCTCGTCGTTGCCGTCTTGCCCAGTCATTGATGGTATCATGTATTTCGTTGTTCTGATGCCCGCCAACTTCCGTAGGCCTTTGAAGTTGACGATGATGTCCTTGATTTGCTCTTGCTGTCGAGCACGTTTGATAAAACGCAGTTCCTTGAAGGTCTCCTTGCCGATAACCTTGCGGGTCGTAGTGTCTGCCTGTTGCACATTGCGCCGTTGTGCGATGAGGTCGCGGAGCTGTTTAGCGCGTTCGTGGTCGAGTGCTTGATGGTAGTGGTTGGGATGGGCGTTTTGCGTCTCACATTAAGGGCCTCCTCAGAAGGCGGCGGTGCCTCTCAGAAGCCCCCACCTTCTCTGCTGTCCTCCGTGCCGTCGGGGCAGGCTCAGCAGACCCCTCAGAGGCCCGAGGTCTCCCGAGCCTTCCAAGAAGGCCCGCCCCCCCTCCCATCTGCCCTGAAGAAGAAAAAACGGCACAAAGATAAACTTTTGGCGGTCCGCGCGGGTTTCTTGGGTCTGCGCCGGAGGCGCCGCGGGGGGGGCCCAGAGCAGATCCAAGAAATCCGAGCGGAGCGACAAAAGCTTAGGCTTACGTCGTTTTTCCTCTTCGGGAGAAGGCCCGCCCCCCCTTTCCACCTTTCCCCCCCTGGGCTCGCCGCCGAGAGAGAGGGGGAAGAGGGCAGGGCAGAGCCGCCGCGCTGCGCCGAGTCCTGGCCCGCGGCGGGCGGCTGCGCGGCCGGCTCGTCCAGGCTCGAGCGCTCGCCGTCCTGGGGGCGCCCCCCCCCCGGCAGGGTGCCACGGCGCGGCTGGGCACCAGTCGGCGGCGCGCCGATGGGGGGGGAAGTTTCGGGTGCGAGGTCGATGGTGTTCGGCAGTTGTCGTTGATGCTCAGCGGTTTTCCAGACTCGGGGTGCGTTCCAGCAGCTGCGCCTCGCCGAGGGCGTTCCAGGGTTTCCAGATCGTCCGGAACGGCCGCTGGAGACCCGATCTATGACCCGAAGGCTCGACGACGAGGATCTTGGAAAAGTAAGGCCTTCTCAGAAGGCGGCGCAGCTTCTGAGAAGCCACTTGGCCTTCTGAGAAGCCGTCTGTGGCTTCGGAGCAGGCTCAGCAAGCTTCTCAGAAGACAGGAGGCCTTCGGAGGCCCGCCCTCTCTGCCGACCTCCCGGGCGCGCCGCCGAAACAGTGCGTGATACTAAAAAGCACCAGAAGCCCAGGGCACCACACCTCTTGCAAGCGACCAAGCCACCGCCGGGCCTGGAAGCAGTGGAGCACCACGCAAGCCGCCCTACAATATGCGAGTTCGTCGATGAAACGTAGCCCAGGAGGAGCTGAAGTTTTTTTGGAACCACATAATGGCCGTTATGTGCCTGGGTGGGTGGGTGGTTTCGCTGGTACGTAACATAACACAGTCGCGCGTGGCCGCTCGAATGTATTTCATGTTGCGAACATTGCACCTGTTGTTATTGCTGTTGGAGCTGATGCAACGAAGGGGCCCAGCAGCTGCGAGAGCCGCAAATATTATTACTAATACTAGTACGACAACAACAACAACAACAACAGCAGCAACAACAACAACAACAACAACAACAACAACAACAACAACAACAACAACAATTACTAGCACGTGGGGACACTCCGTTCTCACCAGTGCCAGGGTTTTCATAGGAGGCGGGCAATACCCCCACTTTGTGGGGGGGCCGGTTCAAGCTCTACCAAATTTCCAAACGACTCTTCGCCACCACCCACACCCAGCTTCCCGCCCTATGACGTTCGGACACTTCACTTCGTGGCATGCGGACGACCGTGGCTACTATTCAGGGCCCCGCGGCCGACGACGACGGCGTGCGCGCGCGAAGAAAAAACGAATGTGTCCCGCATGGTATTATTTGACAGGGATGATGGCCCTGGCAGGTGCGCAACCGTTGTTGCAGAAGTTCGAAAAAGTTGCTCGCAAAAGCCCGTTTGACAGAAATGTTTAAAAAGTGTTGGGTTTCCTACGAATCCGCAAGAGCGCGCGGGATGAAATTTTGACATTTTTTTTTGAAAAACCATTGGTTTTTTGATGTTTTTATGTTAAAATCGCTACGAACACTAAGGTTTTGGAAGGATTTCGTCTTGCGCGCGCGAATGTCCACTTTACCTTATTTTTTGCAAGGGATTCTTGAAGTTTGGTTATGTTAGAACAAGAAATGTCCACTTTAGCTGATTTTTTGCAAGGGAAAACGGGGGACAACAAAACAACCGGATCCGGACACCCACGTTTTGCCTGAGACTTCCTCACGAAAATGATGAAAATGTGGCTGCGGCCTAGGCGCGGCGAGGGGGCCGCGCACCAGGGGCCCCAACAATAATTATTCTTTAGAATAAAGAATGTTCAACTACCACCACCACCCACCACCACCACCACCACCACCCACCACCACCACCACACACCACTACTACTACACTACTACTACTACTACTACTACTACTACTACTACTACTACTACTACTACTACTACTACTACTACTACTACTACTACTACTACTACTACTACTACTACTACTACTACTACTACTACTACTACTACTACTACCACTATTACGAATCGTTCCGTTACAGGCCCCAGGAAGGCCCCCAAAAAGGCCCAGGGCGCCTGGAGGCCACAGAGTCCACGCATCGATACCGGATTCAAAGAAACTCCAATCGTTCCGTTCCAAGCCCCCGGAGGGCCCAGCGGCGCCCTGAGGTCAGAAAGTCAAGGAATCGGTACCGGTTACAAACAACTGTCATCGTTGCATCCCAAACTCCCCCTCCTCGTCCTCCTCGTCCTCCTCGTCCTCCTCGTCCTCCTCCCCCCCCCCTGTCCTCCTCCTCCTCTTCCTCCTCCTCCTCTTCCTCCTCCTCCTCCTCCTCCTCCTCCTCCTCCGCACTGCGCCTGTGAGCACCGCGGCGTTCCCGCGAACGCAACATTATATGCCTGTGGGCATCACAATAGCGCGAAGCGCGCGGGCGCGCCTGTGGGCCCCACAACAACCTGCGCGCGCGATGCGCCCCTACAAGCCACAGTCGTATGTCTGCGCACACTGCAAACACGCTGTCGTCGCACTACGAGCAGCATACGTAACTATACGCTACACATCGGGCACTGCTGCGACGAGGGTGGGTGGGGCGGCGGCCGTTATGTCATGTACTGGGTGGGCGGGTGGGTTGGAGGCCACATAACGCGCATTATGTGTTTGAGTAAAAAAAACTTGAGCTCGAGACAAACAAAACTACCTGGGTTGCGCGTCGCGCCCCGCGGTGCGCGACAAGCGATTATGTTCCCGCCCTCGCGCCGCCGCTGTGGGAAATAGGCACCTTCGCAGCCCAGGCAACGCGGCGCGAGGCGCGGTTATCTTCGCGCCCCTGTAGGGCGACCTAGGAGGCAGAGATAACGATACGAGCTGTGCAGATACGTGGGCACCAGACTGCAAGGCCCGCGACTGGCGGCATAGAGAGGGCAGCTTGGCCACACCTGTGTTGCAGCTCGGCAGGCTGGCAGCGCCATTTCTGCAGGGCACGCTCAGGCAAGGCCTCAGGCCGTCAGAACCTCAGAGGAGGAAGCGTCACGCCAAGCTGGCGGCGCAGCAGCACACTGTCTGCCATGGGCTTCGGACAACAGGAAAAGTGTAGAACCCACCCCCAAGAGAAAAAACAGCTGCCCTTTGGGCGTAGATGGTCTAACGAGTTCTTTCCTCTTCCACAACCCTCTCTTCACTTCGGGAAGGGGTACCCCCCCTCCCCTCCCGAATGTCTTTTGTTGGGGGGGGCGAGAGGTGGCAGAGAGCCCTTGTTCGCCCAAAAGATGGCTCCAAGGGGGCCTCCGATGATCCAAGATGGCCTCCAAGGCGGCTCAAGATAGCCGAAGGTGCTTCAAGATAGCTTCCAACATACCTGCAAGGAGCCCGACGAGGGCCACAAGACGGTTCCAAGTACTCTCAGACTCTCAGACCCCCCAGGACCCCCCCAAGAGGCCAAAACCTTCAAAAACCTAAAGGGAATCAACGATTGCTGCCGTATCGCCGTTTCGCTTCCGATGCGCTGCTGGGATCTCAAGATTGCCCCAAGATAACCCCAGCGAGAGCCTCAAGAGGGGCCCAAGAGGCCCCCCAGACTGCCCACGCCCCAAGAGGGGCCCGCCCGAGAGGGCCATAAGAGGCGATTTTGAGAGCCCCAGAGGGGGCGAAACTATGAAGCCCCCCCCTTTGATCGACAGCCTCCAAGATGGCCTCAAGAGGCCCTCCAGGGCTCGCAAGGAAGCCCCAAGAGAGCCCAGAGAGCGCCACAAGAGCGCCACGAGGGCCCCAAGAGGCGGTGTGCCCCCTCCTCCTCCTCCTCCTCATCCTCTTCCTCCTCCTCCTCCTCCTCATCATCATCATCAGCAGCATCAGCATCAGCAGCAGCATCAGCATCAGCATCAGCATCATCATCATCATCATCATCATCATCATCATCATCAGCATCAGCATCATCATCATCATCATCATCATCATCATCATCATCATCATCATCATCATCATCATCATCATCATCATCCTCATCCTCATCATCATCAGCATCATCATCATCGTCCTCATCATCGTCATCGTCATCATCATCATCATCATCAGCAGCATCATCATCATCATCATTATCACCATCACCATCACCATCACCATCACCATCACCATCACCATCACTATCACTATCATCCTCATCATCATCATCATCATCATCATCATCATCATATCATCATCATCATCATCATCATCATCATCATCATCATCATCATATCATCATCATCATCATCATCATCATCATCATCATCATCATCATCATCATCATCATCATCATCCACAACAACATCAACATCATCATCACCACCACGAGCATTAGCAGCAGCAGCATCATCATCAGCAGCAGCGTAATCGTCAGCAGCAGCAATGTCATCATAATCATCATCATCATCATCATCATCATCATCATCATCATCATCACCATCGTCGTCATCATCAGCATCATCATTAGCAGCATCATCATCAGCATCATCATCAGCATCATCGACATGATCGTCATCATCATCATAATCCTCATCATCATCAGCATCGTCATCATCATCAGCATCATCATCGTCATCATCATCATCATCAGAAGCAGCATCATCAGAATCAGCATCATCATCAGCATCATCAACATCAGCACCACAGCATCATCATAGCCATCAACCTCATCTTCATCAGAAGCACCATCATCATCAGCATCATCATCAGCATCATAATCAGCATCATCATAGTCATCATCATCAGCATCATCATCATAATCAGCATCATCGTCAGCATCATCATCATCATCATCAGCATCATCAGCAGCATCATCATCGGCATCATTATAGTCATCATCATAATCAGCATCGTCAGCATCATCATCGTCATCAGCATCATCATTAACATCAGCAGCACCATCGTCATCATCAGCATCATCATCAGCCTCATCATCGTCAGCATAAGAATCGTCATCAGCATAAGCATCACCGGTATCAATATCAGCATCATCAGAAGCAGCATGTGCATCATAAGCAGCATCATCACCATCTTTAGCATCATCATCATCTGCAGAATCAGCATCATCAGCATTATCATCATCATCATCATCATCATCATCATCATCATCATCAGCATCAGCATCAGCATGAGCATCATCATCATCATCAGCATCAGCATCATCATCATCATCAGATCATCATCAGCATCAGCATCAGCAGCAGCAGCATAATCATCATCGTCATAATCATCATAATCATAATCAGCATCATCATCATCATCATCATCATCATCATCATCATCCGCAGCAGCATCATCACCACCACCACCAGCATCATCATCAGCAGCATCATCATCATCATCATCAGCAGCATCATCATCATCATCATCATCATCATCATCATCATCATCATCATCATCATCATCAGCATCATCATCAGCATCGCCATCATCATCATCATCATCATCATCATCATCATCATCACCACCAGCAACATCAGCATCATCAGCAGCATCAGCATCATCATCATCATCGTCATCAGCATCGTCATCATCATCATCATCATCAGTCGTCAGCATCATCATCAGCAGCAACATCATCATCAGCATCAGCATCGACATCAACATCACCTCATAGACAGCCGAGAACCGTGGACCCTACTCTCACCCCCTCCCCCAGCTTAAACCTCACAAACCCGCCCCATCATCAGCATCAGCATCAGCATCAGCAGCGGCAGCAGCATCATCATCACCACCACCACCATCATCAGCAGCATCAGCATCATCCTCCTCACCATCATCAGCATCGGCATCGTCCTCATCATCGTCAGCATCAGCATCATCACCAGCAACAGCATCAGCATCGTCATCACCACCACCAACACCACCAGCATCATAATCAGCATCATCATTATCATCATGATGAGCATCATCATCACGTCTTCATCTTCACCCTCTCGCTCCCCCGCGGGCCCCAGGGATGACCCGAAGAGGCCCTCCAAGGCCAGCCCCTTACTCCCAGAGATCCCCTTGTTCATCCTGGTTGCCCGCTTTGATGCACTATAAGTGTCTCTTCGGCCCTTCCCCATCAGCTCTCATGCGCAGGGTGTCTGAACGGGCTGGTGGGGATACGCGAATCGTGAACACTTATGACAGACATGTGGCATGGCAGCAACCTTGGCTCAAGAGAAAATGACATGCTGTTCGTCTGGCTGCGTCAGCACAGCAACACACAAACGGACAAGATATACATCGAAGAAAAAGAGCGAAGCAGGCACTCGCTTCACCGTGTCCTGGCCCACAGCGGGCAACTCCTTCATGGAGTACTTGTTGGACACGGGATCCTTATGCGGTGACTGCGCACCCCCATCGACGCCAAATGCGTCAATGCCAAGTGATCTGCTGTCGCTGGCTTGCTTGCGTGCTCTTGCGTGACTCAGCACGTTTGCACGTGATTCATTTTTTTGTCTGCGACCTTCGCCTGCTAAATAATTGCTTTGTCTGCGACCTGCGCCCGCCAAGTCGGTCTACCAAGACGCGAGTCGGCGGGGCAACTCACACGCTTCGTCGCTCCATAGGGCGCTCCACCCGAAGGCCCCAGTGGCAGCGCCCGCATGGCACCAACGCGCCCATATTGGCACACCCTTGCACGTTTCGTGGCCCCATGGAGAGCTCCACCGACGGCCCCAGTGGCAGCGCCCGCATGGCACCGCCGCGCCCATTTCGGCACACGCCTCACATGGTTCGTGGCTCCATAGGGTGCTCCACCGAAGGCCCCAGTGACAGCGCCAGCATGGCACCGCCACACCCAATTCGCACATCCTCACACATTTCGTGGTCCCATAGGGAGCCCCACCGAAGACGACACCCACAACCGCGGCACTCACAACTGCATATGGTTGGTTTCTTCGCGGCGACGAGGCGGCGACGGGGTGGCGACGGCGATGACATAGCCGCCAGATCGCCACACAGGCCCAGACGACTGGCGGCGACGAGGCGGCGACGGTGCGGCGCCAGCGACAACATAGCCGCCAGACCGCCACACAGGCCCAGACGACGGGCGGCGACGAAGCGGCGACGGCGCGGCGACGTCGACAACATAGCCGCCAGACCGCCACACAGCCCCGGTTCCTCAGACAAGAAATAAAAATCCCTAAGTGCAAGCAGCGTTTGGGGAACAGCCGACAAGTTACAACACAAAAGCCAGCAATTACCCAGCGCAACAACAGCAAAAAAAATGCCATTCGCATGAAGAAAAAACATGGTGTCGTATGAAGATTGCCACGGGCAGGCGCCGTTCCTGAAGAAATCCACGGCGGGCAGATGTGAGTGACTTTTCATTCCAGGGGGCGTTGGTGATGCACGAGGGAAGAGCATTTGCATCAACCTTGCCCGACGTTGTGCTGCTTCATGGAACGGTGCCTGCAAGGAGAATATGTACGTTCTGCTCAGACGTATTGGTTGGAAACTCAGCCGCACGGAAACACGCGTACAGCGGCACCTCGATGCCAGTCCTGGACTCTGGGCCACAAAATCTGTTTTGATCTTGGATTATTGTGGCGTAAACATGTTGCGTCGGCGGCTGGGCAGGGGACGTCTGCGCTGGCAATGGGAGGCCTGAACGGGGATGCCTGTGAAGCGGATTGTGCCACCATGTAAAAGGAGGAGAGGGGGGAGGCGCGGCCGAAAATGGGGCGGACGGAGCGAGCGGCTCAGGGGGGGACGAATCGCGTTGTGGCGCGAACATAGGACAGCAGATTGGGGAGGTCACCGGCCCCCATGCTCCCCGAAGTCGGTCGGCGTCGGGAAATCCTCCCCCTCT
>CAUYUJ010020705.1:72500-151913 GCA_963575745.1 Prorocentrum cordatum
GTGGACTGGCTCGGGGAAGGGGGGCTGACATCGACCTGGAATCGGGGATACGTCGCCGACAGACCAGCGATAGACCACCGATAGCGAATCTGCACGTTCCTGGGCGGGGCCGTCTGTCCGGCCCCCATCGGCGCTGAATGATAGGCGATCGGGGGCCGATGCGTCCCACTGTCATCCTAGCTCCCTTGAACTTTGCTTTTGGCTCCCCCTCCTCCTGGGAGGCACTGGCGAAGAGGGTGCGAAGTGGCCATCGGCGCGATCTACGCGCCGCGGGGGTTGTGTCCCCGCCGCGGCCCCGCAGCGGCCGCACGCCGCCAGGGCTGAGGGGCTCGGAGTCGCTGAGCTCCGAAGGTCCGCCTGGCTCCAGTACTGGGAAATGCTGCGCTGACCATGCACCTCCTCTCCCCCTCCTCCTCCTCCTCCTCCTCCTCCTCCCTCCTCCTCCTCCTCTCTCTCCTCCTCCTCCTCCTCCTCCTCCTCCTCCTCCTCCTCCTCCTCCTCCTCCTCCTCCTCCTCCTCCTCCTCCTCCCCCTCCTCCCCTGCCCTCCTCCTCCTCCTCCTTTTCTTCCTCCTCCTCCTCTTCCTCCTCCTCCTCCTCCTCTTTCTCCTCCTTCTCCTCCTCCTCCACCTCCACCTCCTCCTCCACATCCACCTCCTCCTCCTCCTCCTCCTCAACCTCCTCCTCTCCTCCTCCTCTTCCTCTTTCGCCTCCTCCTCCTCCTCATCCTCATCCTCATCCTCATCCTCATCCATCATCATCATCATCATCATCATCATCATCATCATCATCATCATCATCATCATCATCATCATCATCATCATCATCATCATCATCATCATCATCATCATCATCATCATCATCAGCATCAGCATCAGCATCAGCATTACCATCATCATCAGCATCAGCATCATCATCATCATCAGCAGCAGCATCCTTCCTTCTCCTCCTCCTCTTGTTCCTCCTCCTTATCCTCCTCCTTCTCCTCCTCATCAGCATTAGTATTATCATTATTTGTTTATCCGAATTAATATTAGTACGCTATTGCTAGTATTACTTGTATGATTAGTAGTATGTTTTATTAGTGTTCTTCTTAGTCGTGTTGATATTGTTAATACTATTCTTGCTGTTAAACATATGATATGCTTATTATTAGTATCCGTAGTAATACTCTGAATAGTAACATTATTATTATTATTATTCGTGTTAGTAGCCTTCTTGTTGGTAGTATTATACATCTTGTTGCTAGCACTACTACGATTATTCTTCGTATGCTCATTATCATTATTGATATTATTAACTCGCCGGCCCAATGGGCCAGAGGAGTGCTAAGATCTCCGGTAACTGGTTGACAATATTTCTAGTTCGCGCGCGCGGAGAGGCCCCTGGGGGCCCCCGGACGACAGCTACCCCGGCAAGGTCCTGGGAGAAGCCACCAGAGCACTCCAGGGGAGGGCCATTGTTCGACACCTCTCACGAGGATCGTGGCCTCCGAGGGGGGAGCCGCAATCGACTACCCCCCTCCCCCCCCAAGAGGCCCCCAAAAGCCCCCTAAGAGGCCCTGGGGGCCCTCTTGACGCCGCCAAGGAGCCCCAAGAGACCCCCAAGAGGTCCCCAAGAGGCCCCCAAGAGGCCCTAAAGAAGGCTCCAGGGCCGGCGGAATGAGCGACGCGATTAAATAATAGCATTGGTGTTATTACTATTACCTAACAGCTTTTGCTGATAGGTTTCTAGTAGGGTCAAAAGAGAGCATCATGACTCCTCAGGGGGGTCTGGGCGGGTGCCGGGGAGGAGAACCGGGAATCGTTTTTCGCCAACAGTCACACACTTCGTGCTCTTCGACCTCCCAGAACTCCATTCCCGGGCCACATTCTGGAGAACCGGGAACAGAGCCGGGCTCGCTTTTCGCCAACAGTCACACACTTCGTGCTCTTCGACCTCCCAGAACTCCATTCCCGGGCCACATTCTGGAGAACCGGGAACAGAGCCGGGCTCGTTTTTCGTCAACGGTCACACACTTCGTGCTCTTCGACCTCCCAGAACTCCATTCCCGGGCTACATTTTGAGTGCCCGGAGCCAACTGTAGGCCACTTCGTGCTCTTCGAGTTCCCAGAACTCCATTCCCGGGCCACATTTTGGATGCCCGGAGCCAACTGTAGGCCACTTCGTGCTCTTCGATTTCCCAGAACTCCATTCCCGGGCCACATTTTGGATGCCCGGAGCCAACTGTAGGCCACTTCGTGCTCTTCAAGTTCCCAGAACTCCATTCCTGGGCATGATTTTGAATGCCCGGAGCCAACTGTAGGCCACTTCGTGTTCTTCTAGTTCCCAGAACTCCATTCCTGGGCCACATTTTGAATGCTGAGGCAGGCTGATGCTGCGGCCGAGGCAGGCTGAGGCTGAGGCAGGCTGAGGCTGAGGCCGAGGCTGAAGGCAGACTGAGGCTGAGGCTGAAGCAGACTGAGGCTGAGGCTGAGGCAGGCTGAGGCTGAGGCTGAGCAGGCTGATGCTGAGGCAGGCTGAGGCTGAGGCTGAGGCTGATGCAGGCTGAGGCTGAGGCAGGCTGAGGCTGAGGCCGAGGCTGAAGGCAGACTGAGGCTGAGGCTGAGGCAGGCTGAGGCTGAGGCTGAGGCAGGCTGAGGCTGAGGCTGTGACTGCGAATGCCGTTGCCGCTGCGACTGTCATCGCGAATGCGACTACGACTGCGAGACCAGCAGAATTATACAACTGAATTTTCATCTGAATAGTAAGGGGAATGCTTTCAGATATGCTTCTACATATCGCTCTTAGGTTGCTTTGCCGGGATAATTATTTGCCTTTATTGTTATTCTTATTAGCATTATTATTATTACTAGTATTAGTATTATTAATATTAGCATTATCAATATTATTATTAATAATATTATCATTGGTATTATTAGTAGTATTATTAACATTAGTATTATTCTTACTCTTATTATTATTATTAACATTAGTAGTATTATTAAATTAATAGTATTGATATTATCAATATTATTACTATCATTATTATTATCATAAGCATCATTATTAGTAGTATTATTAGTCGTATTATTATTCGTATTATTATTAGTAGTAGTATGAGTATTGTTATTTCCAGCATTCGTATGTTTATTAATATTAGTATTACTATTATTAGTATTACTATTATTAGTATCATCATTGTTATTATTCGTCTTATTATTATCCGTATTGATATTAATGTTATTATTAACAGTATTCGTACTAGTACTAGTAGTAGTATAGGTATGAGTATTAGTATTACCATTATTATTCTGCATAGTAGTATTCGTATCAGTCTTTTTGTTCGTATTATTATGATTAATCGTCTTTGCTTTCTCCTTACTAGTATGTTTAGTCCCAGTCGTTGTACTGTTCTGTTTCGTCTGAGTGTAAATAGTATTGTTACTACTACTCGAATTAATAATATCAATTGCATCATGATGTGTATTTTTCTTTTTGTCCTTCTTAGCACTATTATTATCATTCCTCTTCCGTTTTTTCCTCCTCCTCCTCCTCCTCTTCCTCCTCCTCCTCCGCCTCCTCCCCCTCCTCCTCCTCCTCCTCCTCCCTCCTCCTCCTCCTCCTCCTCCTCCTCCTCCTCCTCCCTCCTTCCTCCCCCACCTCCTCCTCCTCCTCCTCCTCCTCGTCCTCTCCTGGTCCTCCTCCTCTTCCTCCACCTCCTCCTCCTCCTCCTCCTCCTACTCCTCCTCCTCCTCCTCATCATCATCATCATCATCATCATCATCATCATCTCGTTGAGGACAAGGCAGCAAAGAACCCAACATCGCCCAAATATACCCAATGCCAGGCCTCATTCTGCACCTTCCATGTTGAAATATGTGGACTTCGTCTCTGGACGGCCTCTGCAGGGGAAAAACGGCTGAACGTCATGTGTGAAACACTGGCTTCCCGATATTAGTTCCAAATTGAAACGCCGATCATCACTTCTCTGTGCATGGCACTCAGCGCTCACATCCCGCGCAGCACACCACTGCGCGCTGCGCACACGACCTATACCCATGAATTCGCGCATCCAACTAGTATGACCGAATCAAGCGCGCCCTGTGGGAATCTCATGATCTTCACTAGATGTTGACCTGAAAACAGACGCCGAATCATTAGCGTGGGATACCCGGATGGCCAGACCACATACTTCTCGAACGTCTCGCAGCACCTTCAGCGGCAATGGGCCGGCCGGCAACTCACGCTAAGCGACGAGCGTGAAACGCGCCTCGTCTAGGGCGCGGACGGCCGCCAGCTCTCCCGCTGCAAAACTGGACCGCACCTGAAGTCGATGAGACTTGAAAATGCCGTCGCACCAGTGCACCACGGATTTGCAATTTGGCGAGTTTTCTCGCCAACGCAGACTTGCTGTTCTAATGGCGCAGCCGTTGGCCCTATCGCCCTCACCTCAACCCACATCGCCCGTTGGGCGCATTCGAGGATAAGCTATCGTCCTCGGATCGCCCATGAAATCCCTCGCTAACGCGCCCAGGCGAAGCACCTGGATCTCGGCGGGACTTCGCATCTGCTGGAGAGAGACCACATTGACCATAAACCCGGCCAGGCCGAAGAGCGCATAGGCTAGGACCCCCCGCAGGCTGATCAACATGTCGGAGACAACTTTCGTCGCCTTTCCTTCCGCGGGCGCGCCAGTGAGCTTGATCAGAACTACGTCAGCATCGTCGCGCTCCGAGCGTCGCCCAGCGCGATTCGCGCAAGTGCGCATGCCTAATCTGAATTTGCCGAATGCTTGCTCGGCCCGACGATCGTAGTTGCCAACGTTGTTTTCGAGCCCCGGCATGTATATTTCGCCCGCGTGCTTGGCGGCGACCAGATCAAGACCGCAATCTACTGCAGGGTCGATTCGCAACTGAAGCAAGATCGCCCGAGGGGCGCCCTGGCGCCCTTTGTCATACTTGAACTACTTGGAGCGTGCACGGCACATCTGGGCCCCCCTATGGCTGCGCAAAGTACACCTGGCGAGTTCCCTCGCAGGCCACTGCAGCCAGTTCCCCGCAGGTCAAGCCTACGCCCAAGGGTGTTTGGGATCCACTCACACCTACCTGCCGCCAGTTCCTCGAAGAACCTCTACCAACGTCCATAGATGCTGCCATTCACGACGACACGCTGCGCCGCTGGCGCGCAGTCGCTGCGATTGACGGCGGGCATTGCCAGGGAAAAACTCAACGCCGAATGCTTCTATGCACGTGGGGCCCCTCCGACCATCAAAACAAGGTGGACGGGCGGTCCGCGCTTGCATGCCAGGTTCGCCCCCTACATAAATAAAACTGCACACGCACCGCGATGTCACGGCACTGGAAGCGCCAGAAAGATCAAAAGTCTAAAAGCACTTGATAGCAATCCATATGTTCAACTATGTGCACAAGGCTCCACCTACTTTCTTTGGGTTACCCTCAATGTCCGCCAACGAACTAGGCCCCCATCCATGACTGCCACTGCTCGTTTCGCGGCAACCGATACGCACGCGCGCATGGTCGCGACGCCCCTGCCTGCGAGGACAAGCATCTGCGCGGGTGCGAGAGCGGTTTTCGCCATCTCGGTGCGGCCATGCACAAGTCCATAGACTTGCCCTCTCCGTCGTCATCCATCTGATAACCATAATCAGAGCCAGCAGAGCAAATCAGGCAGGGCAAGCTTCGCCGCAATACGGCTCGACCCCAAGCGAGGGCTCAACCGGGCACCCCGTAGGTCGCCGCAATCGCCCGCCCCCGCAACGCGCGCGCACAGATCAGGGGCCATAGCGGCGGGGGCGCGATAGACAGCGCAGACGGCGACTGGGCGAAGGCACCAACGTAGTTCGCCATAACTACCAGTCGAAGACTCGCCGCCTGACGAATCCCCGGCCTGCCCCCCCCCCACCACCACCGCCACCACCGCGCCCCACCACCAACACCAACCAGCCCACCCCACCCCCAACCCCACCTGCACCTTTGGTCCCCGCACGCCACGGCCAGCACCTGAGCCCCTTCAAGCGGGCGCCGCAATGAATACTCAAGCCAGACCAATCTGCGCAATCGGCACGCTATAAAAACTGCCGCAATGCCGAACTTCCCCGGGTCGCGTTGGCGGCGGGATCTGTCTGGATTTGATGAGGGACCAGCCGATTTCTGGAATTTAACCAGGTCTCCATCGAAGCTCGAGGTCTGGCTTGGCTTGCTCCCATTCCGTTATCCCCGCGCATCCTCCCCCGTCAGATGCCCACCAGCGCGTTGCGACAGCATGCCCAGCTCCAGGGTTAGCGACGAAGGACACGATCGCCCGCCACGTCGCCCATTCCCAGTTCTCCCGCAAGAAGCGTTTCCACATTGCGAACGCGTCGGGCGCCGGATTTTGGCCCACTCTCCGCGGGGCCTGCTTTGACTGCGAGCTGCCCGGACACGGTCCGCCGCTCGTCGCCACCGGTCCGCGGCAGTCCACGCGGGCCACAGCGCTGCACAGGCGCGCCCAGCCAAGGGCGGCTCGCGCACGCATGGCGCGGCTCGTCTCCGAGACAACTGTAGCCCGCGCGAATATCTCCCAGACGCGCGTCGCGAATGCGCGTTCACGCTCGCGCCCCGGAGTCTCGCGAGCCTCCAGCAAACTGGGAATGTCCAGGCCGGGCAGAATGGCAGGTCGCCCAGCAGTGCACGACCGAAATGGAGACACGCCGCTGCGAAACGCCAACGCGTTTCATCCAAAGTTCGGCTCTGAGAGCGCCCGTTTAAAGCTGATGGGGAGACTGTGGCGCTTCAGTTCTCCATCGTGCATGCGCGGGGTCGCCCAGTGCACACCGGCGCGTGGCTTGATGGTTGCGCCAAGCAAGCTGTCCAGGCGCTCGAACTTTGAAGGCGATTCCGAATTGCCTGAAATTGTGGGCGGCTGCCCCCGCCTTTAACGCACCCTCGACGTCGGCGCGCGGCGCGCTGCGAGCACCGCGCGGCATGCGCCAACTGCAGTAGAAGACCACAATGACCCATTATAGCTCTTCATCGCGAAGTTCTACTCTTGCGCTCAATCGAATAACGCGACCGACGATGTGGAATATGCGCATGGCGCCCTCATAGAACATAAAGTCACACCCACATCCCTCGCTGAACTTATCCGGGGCCTTAACCGATGGGAGAATTGACTTGCCGGGGTTTCTCCAAGCCCTGCAGTCCACGCAAACGTCGCGGACTTCCGTGATCACGCAGAGCCTAAGAGCGTCAAGACCAGCGCTAACAATGATCGCGCGGATCCTTAGGTCTCTGGCGCGGCGCCACCGCAGGTAAAGTTTCCGAAGATCTTTGCGCGCCACAGCTGGGCCGCAGCCACGCGGCTCGTGGAGGCTACCTTACGCGAAGAAACGCGACCACGCAGGGGGCCTGGATGGACGGGGCCCGGCATTGACTCGCAGCCCGCGCGCGGCGCGACCCGGGTCGTCGGCGGGGCGGCATCGGGAAGCGCGTCGGGTCGCGGGGCCACAGGCTGGACAGGGCCCTTCGAGCAGGCACCTGAGGTGGGTCAGCGGATCCGCCGGCGGGCGCGCTTTCGCGCTCAGACGCAGGAAGAGCATCGCGCATAAATTCGCGGCCCCTCGCCCCTGCGGCGGGGCCACCATGGCCGCGCGCCCCCAGGCGCGGAGACCCGCGGCGAGCCAAGCCGCCCCGCGGACGAAAGAAGATTGGGCGCCTCCTGGTTTGGGGCCAGCGGTCGCGTAGGCATTGGGAATGGAAAGCCGCCGCGAAGAGCGGCCCCCCCACCTAGGTCGCGGCCGCCCGGCAAACCGAAGGGCATTGCAAAGCGGCGCTTCCCGGGCAAATCGCGCGAGCAGCCCCTGGCCCTCTTGGCGCGCCACTTCTTGCGCGGAGGGCGCGGCCGGTCGGCCGGGATCGCGTCGCGCCGGAGACCCCGCGTCAGGCCGCGGCCACGCGAGGGGCTGCCCTCTCGGACGTCGTCGATACATGCCAGGCGCCCCTTTGCACCAGGAAATACCCTCGTACCTCGCACTTCCCACTGCACCGACCTTGCAGACGTGCTGCAAGAGATTTTTGCGTGGATTGCTGTCAACGCAAAACTCCGAAACGGCAAATGAAAAACGCGTGGATTTGGGGGGTCTTCATTTCCTGGCTGCGAATTTCCCGGGACATTCCAGACCCATCCTGTCGTTTCCCGAATGAAATCCGCTCTGCGACGTTGGCGCCGCGACACTTCGGCCACGTATCCCAGCGGATAGGTCGCCCGACCCGGCCGCGGCATCGGCAATGGACGGAAAGGCGGCGCGCGCTTCCGCGCCTGGGGCCCGGCCACTCAGCCTCGGCACCCGCCGCCACGAACGCCGGCTGAAGGCGGTTCGCGCAGAGCGCAAGTTTCGCTAGCTCTCGGAGCCATGGGCGCGCGCGACAACGTGCACCGTCACATTTGCACTTCGCAATGGGCGCGAGCATATACTCACCTGCGCTGGCACGTCCGCGGGATGCCCGATGCAGCCCCCATGGTCGCGTTCACACCCAGTAGCACATCCGCAGCACCAATCGCGATAACACGCACGCCTGGAAAACCCCTGCGCGCGCGGGTTGGCCCAGGGGGACGCAGCGCCCCATGCCATATAGCGCCGCAGCAACCTGCCATCAACACGCGATACGCGGCAGGTCTTCCGCGCGGCGAACCCCCCGGGCTTAGGCGTCCGCCTTCGCGTCGAAATACGCCGGTGGCACTTGCCCCGCAGCTCGGCCGCCGCGCGGCCTCCGGCGCAGCGCGCACCCTGGCGGCAACTCAACGCCGGTCGAACCACGGGCCCTCCAAAATCGACTTTCGCCGCCGCGCCGAGGCCCCCCCCAAAGCGAGTTCGCGCGAGAAAAACCATGGAAATACGCAGCAAGACCCCCCGCGCGACTCAGACACGTCGACGCGATTGTCCGCGCCGCGCCACGGCGTCGCCACGACGGCGAGACCATTGGATGGCGCTTCTGCCACAGCCAGCGGCAGCTTCGCCAGCGCAATCGTCGCCCCCCTCTCCACTGTACTCCTTCATGCAGCGATGCTCTGTTGATGCTTCGATTTTTTCATTGTGGTTCTTCTTGGAGACGAGACCCCGCCGGGGAGCGCGCGCGCCCCCTCCTCCGCCCGGGCGCTCACGCCGCGGTAGGTCGCGCGAAGAACAAACGGGCGCCCCCGCGCGCCTCCGAAATCGGGCGGGGGGAAATAACCGCCCACGACGATGCGCGGGCGCTTCCCAGGTGACCGACGCGGCTCGCGCCCGAGCAAAATCTCGCATTCGAGCCCCCCTGCATAGTCGCGCACTGACGCCGGTGACTCCGACGGGGGGCGCGACGCGCAAGTCGCGCCCGACTGGCCGGCCCGCAACGCAGACGCTCTGGACCGCGCGTCGCGCGCCCAGGTCGCACGTCGCACCGACGCGCCACATCAGACCACCTCGGGCCCGTGGCATTCGCGACGACGCAGTTGCGCATATAGCTATCGACACGCGCGCAGATCGCAAGATGCACTACCCCCTGCCCTGGCGACGGCGCTCGGGCGCAATTGCCGACGCCCCCCAGCGAAGTGCCCTCGGAATTATCCCAAGCGCCGTCGCGCAACGCCCGCCGCGGCCCCGCGTCGACGCCATGCCGCGCGAGCGCGCGCGGCAGGACTGCACGCGCGCCCCCGTCGGAAACGTCGCGCGCGCCAGCGTCGGAGGCGCCGCGCGCGCTGGCGCACGGAGCGGCTGCGCACGGCACCGGAAGCGCCGCGCGCGCCGCCGTCGGAAGCGACGCGCGCGCGCCAGCGTCGAAGCGTCGCGCGCGCCAGCGTCGGGAGGGGCGCGCGCGCCGACGAGCGGCGCGACCAAGCACCATCCGCGCGAATGGCCGGGCAACCCCCCCACGAGAGACGCGCGCAGCGGACGGCGGAGCAGGGGTCGGGCCCCGACCACCCAGACACGGTAGCCTGGCAGGGTTCGATCCGATCACGGCGGTCGAAACTGCGCCGGACGACTCTGACGGCCCTCCTCCCGCTGCCCCCGCCATCATCCTAGCCCTGCCCCTGCCCCTCCCCCCAGCCCCCCCTCCGCCCCCCCCCGCGCCCCCACTCGGGACGGCCCAGGGCGCGCCGGTTCGACGCGGCCCTGGCAGGACTGGACAAGTCGGCGCAAACACGCCCGTCGACCCATGGCTCGGCCCAGGGGTCGGCGACGGCGCCGGGTAGGACGGAGGCGGGGACGGGGCGGATGATGACGATGAGGGTTTGCGGCACGCCCACCAATTTCTGGACCACGCGTAGTCGGCGCAAACAGCGGAGGCGGCGGGCGCCACAGAAGGGGCATCTCCAATTTCCTCTCGCACCAGAGGCGGCGCGCTGCCTGACAGAGTCGCCACGGAGGGAACACGCCCATTCCACTCCGCACCAAGGGTTGAACCGCAAGAAACCGACAGCGGCGCCGACGCCAAGCTGCCGTGGAGCGCGTCCTGAATTTGGCACCAGCTGCTGTCGAAACCCACGAAGATACCCTGGCCGACGTAGCTCCAGAAACTGCCCATGCCGAGTCTTCCCCGTAGACTCCCACATGCTCCTGCTGCGGTTCCGCTGATCACGCCCCTGGGGACGGCCCGCGGCTGCGCCATCATCGCGTCGCCGACGTCGACGTCTCCCACTGGCCCCCGCGGTCCTCGTCCTTGCGCTTCTGCGTCTGCGGGCGCCAGGGCCGCAGTCTCCTGCCGCCTCTCCACCTGGTCCTGCATCTCCTTGACCATACACACGCTTTCCGTGCCTATCCACAGGATGCCCTCTCCCCACGGGAGCTCGTCTCTTTATATTTGGCGACGACGGGCACTCACGGGGGGAAGGGGGCCGGGGGGGAGATATAACGCAACGCCCCCCCACCCAGCCGCGCCCGCGCGCGCGACGACGACGAACGACGAGCGACGAGCGACGAGCGACGACGACGACGACGACGACGACGACGACGACGCGAGCAGCATGTAGGCGGCGGCGGCGACCTGCCCCACAACGCCTGTGCACACCACAATGTTCGCATGCACCACAGCGCGCGCGTGGCCCTTGTTGCAACGGCCACGACCCTCGAAAAACGCCTTGACTTCCTCGTCTGGGACGTGCTCCCACGACGCGAGGGTGTCGCGGATGAAAAAGCCCTTCCGCGGCTTGCCGCCAGCGCACCTTGGCGGCCCGCTTTCGGCGCACCCCTCGGCCCCAAACTGCCTAGCGCGGGTCTCGCGCTTTGACCCGAAGCGACTGGCGGCGCCGCGGCGGCGCCGATATGCCTTCCCGGCCCCGCACCGGAGTGGCGCGAGGCAGCGCGAATCGACAAGGGCAACATGCCGCCCAGCGACAAAGCGATCCCGCGACCACGGGCCATCCACTGTTTCCCTGCCCCGGCGCCCGTGCTCCACCCGCCTTGATGACGTCGTCCTCGTCGTCACCTGTCGCTCCCGCGCCGTAGTAGACGCCGTGGCCCCCGCGGGGCGGCGTCGCCGTTGGCGAGCTGCCGCTGCCGCCGGCCTGCCTGTAGCATTCGTTGGCGGTGGCGACGCACAGGGGCACGGGCTCCACTTCGATCGACAAGTACAAACCTGCGCGGGTCTTTGGCTGGTGAGATCAGCAGCGAGAAATGTTGACGTCGTCCTCGATGGTGCGATCCCAGAAGATACGTTCCCATTCACGAGGCGATCTGGCCGCTTTCCTTCAGGATGTCCGCCCACTTCCGAACATGGAGCCGCAGCAAGCTCAACAACGTCCAGGTGCAAAACGGGATGCTGATCCCGAGTTGGGCGGCGCTGCTCGCGCGGTCCAAAAGCATGTCACAACAAAAAACATGGACCTGATATATTCATCATGAGCTGGTATAAGAGTGAAGGGGCCACGGCCTGTTCGCCAGATGCCAAACTCAGCACAATGTCAGCGTGTGATTAACAAATCCGTGGCGTAGGTGGCGCATTTCTGACTATAACAATAACGAGCGCATGAACAAAGGAATGAATGAATCAATACAAAGATCAAGAAACTAGTTACTTGATGGCACGACGAATAAGACTAATAATAATAATACGAATAATAATGATAATAACTAGAATACGAAAAATGACGACACCTATGATACGAATAAGACATATATACATATACATATATATATATATATATATGATTGTGATGTGTAAATATAAATATATAGCCACAAAAAACTAAATACGATATATATGAAGATATTGTATTAAACAAAAGAAAGAATCCGAAAAAAACAAGCAAACAAACAAACAAACAAACAAACAAAACACAAACAAACAAACAAAACAAAAAAACTCCACTGCTCGGGCGAAATCGCGGGGGTGGCGCCCGCCAAATGGAAACACAACGGCGGCGGCGCTGGCGATGAGCGCCGACGCCCAGCCGCCAGCCACAACGCGACAGAAACAGCACTGACTGGGGGAGGGTGAAAGGAGGGAGGCACGGGCGGCAGAAGCAAGGGCCGTGAGCCAGGGCGACACCTGTTCGCAATGAAAGAGAACTGCTGTCGGCGCTCGCATCCGCACTTCCCATGCGCTTGTCTGTCGAACCGATGCGCCTCCCTCGCCCTGGCCGCAACCAGGGGGACGCCAGCTGCCTCGAAGGCCAGCGAGCAAACCGGGCTGGACGAAAGGAGGGGGGCAAAGGAGGGGGGCGTGGCCAAGCGGCGATTTGCCAAGCAACTCACATAGTAATGTTCCGAGCGCCTGCTGGCGTCGAAAGCGGCCACGCATCGAGGACTGCCCCTCGGCGGGGCGACCGAAACCAGCTGCGCGCAGCAGGTTTCGCAACCCCCCGGTCCTTTCCCGGCCTTTCGTCCGACCCGAGCAAGACGGGCAGTCCTCGTCCCCCCGTCTGTCGCGGTCTGTCTGTAGTCGTCGACGACGACGACGACGAGTAGGCCCGGCGTAGTCGTCGACGACGACGACGACAACGACGACGACCGTCGTCGTCGACGAACACAAAGGGAACGACGACGAAGACGAGGACGATGACGAGGAGGACGAGGACGAGGACGAGGACGAGGACGAGGACGAGGACGAGGACGAGGGGACGAGGAGGACGGACGGCGGACGGCGACGGCGACGACAACGACGACGCCGACGACGACGACGACGACGCACTGCGGATGCCATACGGCGGGGGGGGTGTTGCGCAGGCCCGCCGCTGTAGTCGACGGCGCCGACGACGACGACGACGACGACGACGACGACGACAACAAATGACGATGACGACGACGACGACGACGAATACAACGCACTGCGGATGCCGCATGGGGGCGGGGAGGGCTGCGCAGGTCCGCTCTAGCCGACGACGGCGACGACGACGACGACGACGACGACGACGACAACGACGCACTGCGGACGCCGCACGGGGAGGGGTGCGTAGGCCCCCTGTAGTCGACGACGACGACGACGACGACGACGACGACGCCTGAGAGGGGGAAAGCCTCGGTTGTAGGCGACCCTTATAACTACATCTAAACTAAAGGCTACCGTTTTGAGGCCGTCATGCAGGGGGGTACACGATTCCCTCACGCGACGACCCCCTGTCGCTCGTGATTAAAGAAATGCTTCGCGCCCCGCGGGGTCTATTCATGAGCGCCCGGGGGGGGCATGCCTGATGTTTAATCACAAGCTGACATTCTGGCGGGAATTAGAATTGCAAGATCGACACCAAGATGTCGACGCCCGCGCGCCTACGCACGCCGGCCGTCCTGTATGTTCACTTCTGCTCGGCGCTGCAGGACGTGGGTGGGATCTCGTCTGCTACCGCTTTCGCGGCTGTTGCCACCGCCAGTGAGGAGGAGTGGTCCTATTCGTTCGGATGCGAGCTTCGCGGCTGCCTGTCACTTCCCCACGTCCTTGGTCCACTCTACCACGCTGCATGGGTAGGTTGGGTCCGCATCCAGCTCTGGAGACAGCGATGGAAGAGTCTCCGCGGTGGCCACGGCTGCGTTCTGCCGGCAAAGCAAGGGCTGGGCGCCGTACTGTCCACTAGTGAGGCTGTCATCGTTTCTCTCGTCTGTGAAGAATTAAGAAAGAAAATGGCCGTTTTTCTCGTCAGCGACGAAAGCGAACGGCGGTAAAGTGGGAGAGCTCGACCAATCTGGCGTCGCCGACTTTGCTGGCGAAGGTGAAGGCTCGGGGTTTTCCTTGAACACGAGTCCCGTTTACAGTCTTACTTGAAGGCGGCAAGTCCCCGAGAGGGTTTCCCAAGGTGGGCAAGCGTAGGCCAGTGTGACCCGCTCGTACCCCACCCGGCATGACTGTGAAGTGCCTTTTCTTGCCCTGACGCGCCTTCTTGCCCATGCAGGGCGCTCAAGGAGCACTTGCCGTGGATCTTCGCGTTGAAGGCGAAGCACTCACTGTTCAATGCCATGAGCGGCAACGGAGCAGGGACTTTTCAGTGCCCGCTCCGCTACCAAGAAATAGGGCACCGGACAGTGCCCCAGAGAAAATGAAACAATAAGAATATGACTCAAGATGTGGAGAAAATACAGAATGTAGGGGAAAATGCTTTGCAATGAAAGCATTGCAGTCTGCTTTGCAGCCGCTTTTACCTGGAAGCTTGAGCCGGAGGCGGCGGAACGCACAGCAGAAGAGATGGGGGATTATGCGAATACCACCTTCGACGAGGATCGCGCCAAAGAGGAGGTGAAACTAGACCGAACATGGGAGCCGGCCGCACGAATGGGGCCGGCTCCGCTACCACGTCGAAGACAACGTGGCGACGTCACACGGTAGATCGCAGGCAATATCATAGGAATGGTATTGCAAAGGTGACGGTGAGGATGGCGCGATGCTCCTTTCTTCTTCTTTTTTCCACCTGCAACGGACTGTTGTGTCAGTGCCCTCTCCACGTGTACTGTACAGTTGAACGGTTGAGGTATGAGCTCATCTTGAGCCAAACGCCCACCGGTGGGGGGGGCAAATGGTAACCAGACGCCGCGCGACTGCTATCCCACTACTAGGATGGCGCGATGCTCCTTTCTGGTGGGACGCATGTGTCCATGCGTCGACATTTGGGGCGCGCGTGCCCTGAGCCGAGGCAGCAGCGGAGCGCGTGCCGCGTCCCCCCAGACGCCTCCCTTTAAAAGTCCCCCTCCCCTCCTCCTCCTCCTCCTCCTCCTCCTCCTACTCCTCCTCCTCCTCCTCCTCCGCCTCCTCCTCCTCCTCCTCATCCTCCTCCTCCTCCTCCTCCTCCTCCTCCTCCTCCTCCTCCTCCTCCTCCCCTCTGGGGCACCCGCCCCTCCACAGCACGTGGTGTGCCCAAAACTGTTGTTGCCCAGTCGCACTCGCAAGGAGCCATGTTGCAACATGTGGGCATATATTGACAAGAGAAACAGGACAGGACATACGGCAGTGTCAAACGCTCCACCGGCACTCAAGCCTAGGATTCCGACTCTTCCGAGAGCCCCTACAAGAAATGCCCAGATCTTAAGAAGAGTGCAATGTTGGACAGCGCTGGCAGAGCCCAGGAACCAGCGCCGAGGAATCCACAACTCAAGAGGTTGGAGGAGCTCGAGCAGCACCTCAACGGGGCACGCATCGACAGCTTAAACAAGCAGCAGAATGGGCCCGCCACTTTCCCAGGGCCGCGATCCTCTGTAATGAACCCAGCACGGCCCAAGTTACGTAGGGGAAAGTATCCTATTGCATGGGTGCATTGCGTGGCATTGCTTGGCATATTGTTTGGCCTATTGCTTGGCATGTTGCTTGGCATCTTGCTTGGCAGATTGCTTGGCAAATTGTTTGGCACATTGCTTAGCATATTGCTTGACATTGCTTGGCATTGCTTGGCATGGCTTGGAACTAGGTGGCATTGCTTGTCAGTGCTTGGCAGTGCTTGGCATTGCGTGGAATTGCTTGGCATTGCGTGGCATTGCTCGGCATTGCGTGGCATTGCTGTGCAATTCTTGGCTTTGCGTTGCATTGCTTGGCATTGCTTGGCATTACTTGGCTGTGCTTGGCATTGCTTGGCATTGCTGTGCAGTTCATGGCATCGCAGACACTGCATGCCGAAGCAACAAGGAACCAAGACCAAGGAACCAAGCAACCAAGATCAAGGAACCAAGGCACCGGAACCAAAGAACCAAGACCAAGGAACTACGGAACAAGACCAAGGACCGAAAGAACCAAGACCAAGGAGCCAAGGAACCAATACTAAGCAACCAAGGAACCAAGATCAAGGAATCCGAGGAAGGCAGCAAAGAACGAAGGAGCCAGGGAACCAAGGAACCAAGACCAGAAGAAAAACCCGAGAAGCAAGGAGAACAAAAATGAAGACGATGACCAGCAGCAAGTTTTGCCCCGAACCACACCGACTCCTGCTGGACAGGCACGTCTCGTGACAAGTGGACGACGTCCGCGGCGGTACTGGCAACGAATCCTTTTCAGAATGAAGAGGAGGTGCAGTCGGTCTTTGCTACCATTATTTCCGTCCACATGTTGGTCCTCTTGAGGATGGAGGGGAAAGGATGGAGGAGGCCCCTCGCTCCGCAGGGACTTCTTCCACATTCGGCAAGTCCTTCTCGGACCACATCGTCGCTGTGCCATCCTCGGGGTCCGATCGCGGTGCTCCCGTACTGTTCACGAACTGGACACACACATACACACACATACATACACACACACATACATACATACATACATACATACATACATACATACATACGTACATACATACATACATACGTACATGTATACATACAGACAGACAAACAGACAGGCAGGCATACATACATACATGCATACACACATGCATGCATAGACAGTCATTAATTAAATCAGTCAGTCATTAATTCATACATTCATTCGTACTGACATACATACATATATATACACTACATACGCACATGCTTGCACACGTGCACACGTGCACCGTACATACGTATACACGTACTCACGTACATACGTGTGCACGTGTATACGTACATGTACACACATGCATGCATACATTCATACGTATACACTTACGTACATACATACATACATACCTACATGCACACAAACGTCCATACAGGTATACATGCATACATGCATACATGCATACATGCATACATGCATATGTGCATGCATACATGCATGCATACATGCATGCATGCAGACAGACATACAGGCAGGCATGCAAACATGCATATCCACCTACCTACCCAAATACAGACAGACATGCATGCATGCAGGCAGGAATGCATACCTGCATACATAGACACATACACACATATAGACCGACCTACATGTATAAATGCGTACATGCATGCGTATATACATACATACATGGATTACATGCATACGTAGATACATACATACATACGTACATGCATGCATACATGCATACATACATACATAGTCAGTCTTTAATTCATACATTCATTCATTGGTACTTACATACATACCTATATACACACGTACATACGCACATACGTGCACACGTGCACCGTACATAAGTATATACGTATATGTACACACATACATGCATACATCCATACAAATATTCGTACGTACATACACACATACCTACATGCACACAAACGTCCATACAGGTATACATGCATACATGCATACATGCATACATGCATATGTGCATGCATACATGCATGCATGCATACATACATGCATGCATGCAGACAGACATACAGGCAGACATGCAAACATGCATATCCACCGACCTACCTACATACATACAGACATGCATACATGCAGGCAGGGATACATACCTGCATACAGATACACATACATACATACATATAGACAGACATACATGCATAAATGCATGCACGCATGCGTATATACATACATACAGGATTTACATACATACGTAGATACATACATACATACATACATGCATGCACACATATATGCCTTACATTACATCACATTACACTACATGGCATTACATTACATTACGTACATACATACATACATACATACATACATACATACATACATACATACATACATATATATACACACACACACACACACTGTGGACGGACCCGGCGGTCCCTTCACAGCGCCCCCTCGGCATCCTGGACCTCCCAGACAGGCTCGGGTAGCCCAAGAGAGCCAAAGGGCGGAGGGAGGCTCACGAGATTGCGTCAGAGTGCGCCAAAAGGCGTCCGAGAAGGTCGAGCGGGCTCCCAAGCCCGCCCAAGAGCCACCAAAAGATGGCGGTGGCCCCAAGAGGCTGCAAGACGGCTCTGCCCAGGGCCCCCGTTTCAGCGTCAGATGGCTCTAAAGAGGGCCCCCAAAAAACTCCAAGGGACCGACATGAGCCCCCCAAAAAAACCCAAGACCGCCCCAAGATTGCCCCAAATGGCCGCCAAGACGTCACAAGTATGGCTCCAAGCGAGCCCACGATCGCACTAAGATGCGCCCAAAGACCCTGCCAGACAGCTACCAAATGACCCCAGAGAGCCCCACGAGGCCCCAAGGGATCCTTGAATTTGCCCCAAGATGGCCCGGAGAGGCCCGAAGAGAGCTCGGAGAGACCCAAAAGTATCCCCTCTTTTTAATTTTGCGCCCTCAGCGATCCCTCGCGCCCTCTCAAGGGGGAAGCGCTGTTCGTCCTCGTGTCCTCGTGCTGGCCAGATGACCCCGCCTTCGGTTCCTTGGCCTGGCGACTTTCGTGAACCACCGCCCTCCTCTCTTGATCTTCGCTCCCCTCCCTGCCGAGTTTCTCCTCCTCGCCACCTCTCCGAGCTTACTGGTTTGTTCCACATGCTGGCTGATTTCCTCGCCTCAGATGCATTCCTCCAGCTCTCCCCGTGACCTCCAAGAAAGGCCCTAGGGGCCCGCGAAGGGCCCAAGAGACCCACAGTGAAGAGGCCCCAAAGGGGCCCCACGAGAACCTCAATACTAGCTCAATAGCCCCCCACTAGGAGCGTGAACCCCAGGACACCAAGACCCTGAAGAGCCCCCCAAAACCACAAGCCCGAGAAGCTGGGAGAACAGCGCTGACCTGGCCCGACCCGCTCTGAGCCCCCTCGGGCCAGCGCCTTCCGTGACTCGCGCTCCCGAGCTCGACTCCCACTGCTCGCCGCACCCGCGAGGGCCGCGCACCTTCGGCGCCGGTCCTCTCGTCTCGGAATCCTGCCTCCCCGACCCCGCCGTCGTCGCGCGCGCCAGCCGCTGCGCGGCGCGGCGCGCACTTCTTACCTCTTACACCTTCTCCCCGACTCGACCCAATTCGCCCCCTGAGATCCTTCAGTTCGGCGATCTGGCCCTTGAGCGTCTCCATGGCGACTGGGAGACGCTCAGGGACCAGATGGCCGAACTGAAGGATCTCAGGGGGCGTACCCAATGACCTCCCCAACCCCCCCAGGCGCCCGCGAGACGACGCGACTCGTCAACAGCGCGCACGTGCCTGTGGCCCCCCTTCACCGCACAGGCGCCTCTCGCGCGCGGCGTGCGCGCACCCCCCGACGTACGCGATCACGCGAGCAGAAGGCATGTGCATCTGCGCGCGCACCCGCCATGCTAACACGTTGACCTGCCCCGCGCCATCAGCGCTATTTGCCCATGGGTCGGAAGAAGTAGGTAGAAACATGAAGTATGAAGGCGTTGAAAATAGATTGGTGTCCGCCCGCCCCCTAAAGATGACGGAAAAGGTAACCACTCAATCATTGAAGTAGGAAGGCGCTGAAAGTAGATTGGCATAATTGTGGGATTACAAAAGTACCTACTTTCAACGACCGATGGGTACCCGCTCCCATGCCCACGCAACACCACCATCCTCTTGGCACCGCGCTCGCACGCCATGCGCTATGCCAATCATGGCCTGCTACAGTTCGCGTATGCTATGAAGCACGTCAATCAACTAGAGGCAGCAAACGATTACCAAGGGGCGTACCCAACCCAACTGCAACTGGTATCAGCATCAATCCAAGACGAATGCATATTTGACAGGTCGCATTGATCTGCGAACTGCATCGGGACCTGCCTTGCGCGCACCGAGAAAGCACTGCGAGTGGCACAAAAGGGAAACTCAGTTACAGGTCCTGTAATATCGACGGTTGAGCAATCGGCAACGCCCAGGTAGGCGAAGCATATTTGGATCTGAGTAGGGGGCGTCAATCCGCTGAACCTCCCTGGAGCTCACAGAAATACTGTCAACTGCGCTCAGGGAGGCGATTAAAAGTTTGAATCTGCGTACCGTTGCATTCCGCTAGACCTCCCAGCAGTCCACTAAGTGCCGACGGATGCTCAGTTGGCAGGGCTCAGGGAGGGAGGGGGGTACACGATTTGGATCTGCGTAGCGCACCATTCCGCTGGACTTCCCATGATCAAGCCCACGGAAGAGTCGACAGTTACGCATTTGGCAGCACCTAGGAAGGCGAGGTCTAGTTTGAATATGCGTAGCGTAAACAATTTGGATATGCGTAGCGCGCTACTCTGCTGAACTTCGCTGTGCTCACTGAAGAGTCGACAGTTAAGCATTTGGCAACGCCGAGGAAGGCGAGGTCTAGACTGAATCTGCGTAGCGCGTCACCCTGCTGGACCTCACAGAAAACCACCAAGCTGCCGACGGATGCGCACTTGGCATTGCCCAGGAAGGGCAGTACACAATTTGGATATGCGTAGCGCACCGCTCTGCTGGACTTCCCATGAGCTCACGGAAGTGTCGGCAGCCGATCACCTGGCAGCTCCCTGGAAGGCGAGGTCAATCTTGGATGTGCATATCGCGTTACTCCGCTGGACCCCCCCACGAGCTCAGGAAAGGTGCCAGAAGTTACTGCTTTCGGCAACGCCCAAGGAACGGGGTAATAACTTGGGCCTGAGTAGCGTAACGGGTCAGAGGCGTGCTAAGATCTCCAGTAACTGGTTAACAATAACTCTATACTTCGCGCGCGCGGAGCGGCCCCTGGGGGTCCCCGGCCGGAAAGTACCCCGGCAAGGTCCTGGGACACCCCCGGCAAACTCGGGTCAGAGATGGTTGTCCTCCTGGGTGCGACCTTCCACGCTCCCCGGAGCGCGCCAAGAGGGCCCCAACAGGCTTCCAAGACGGTCCAAGAGGGTTCCGAATCACCGAACGATCGGCCCAAGACGCCCAAAACGGCCTCAAGACGGCCTAAGAAGCTTCCAAGACGTCCCAAGAAAGCCCCGACCCTTTCCAAGAGAGCTAGAGGCCAAAATCGTTGATTTGCATAGGGTTTTTCAAGGTTTTTGGCTTCCTCGCCTTTTCGCGTTTCCGACGCTCCAAGACGGCCCAAGAAGCCTCCAAGACCACCCCAAGACGGCCCAAGAGGCCTCCAAGAGAGCCCCAAGACCACCCAGGAGGGCCCCACGACAGCCCAAGAGGCGCCCAAGACGGTCCAAAAGGACCCCAAGAAACATGGAGACCACGAACCGAGAATCCGAGCCTTCCGCTCCAAGAGGCCTCCTGGAAGCTCCAAGATGCCCCCAAGAGGCCCCAAAAGGCGACAAGGGGCCCGAAAGAGACCCCAAGAGGTTCGACAACGACTCCCGAGAGTCTCCAAGAAGCCCTCGAGAGGCATCCAACGAGATCCCAATGAGCGTCCACGAAGCCTCAGAGCGCCAAAACCATTGATTTCCATTGGGTTTTTCTAGGTTTTTGGCTTCCTCGCCTTTTCGCCTTTCCGACGCTCCAAGACGGCCCAAGAAGCTTCCAAGACCACCCCAAGACGGCCCAAGAGGCCTCCAAGAGAGGCCAACGACCGTCCAAGAGAGCCCCACGACAGCCCAAGAGGCGCCCAAGACGGTCCAAAAGGACCCCAAGAGGGCCCCAAGAGAGACCCAAGATGGAGACCACGAACCGAGAATCCGAGCCTTCCGCTCCAAGAGGCCTCCTGGACGCCCCAAGAGGCTCGTAAGAGGCCCCAACAAGCGACACGGGGCCCGAAGAATGCAAAAAGAAAACTGCAGAATGTTGTTTTGTTCCCTGCGATCGTATTCACGAGCCGCCACCTTCCGAAACAGAAGGTTCAGGCGGGCAAAGAATGGTTCCCGCCTGCGAAATCACCCAAAGCCAGCCATCCATAAACAGAAAAATAACCCAGCAGCACCCCATTGACAACGATCACACGGGCACTCGACAGCCGTGCACCAATACGGGCCGGCGGAATGAACGAAGCGATTAAATAACTTGGGCCTGAGTAGCGTATAGCTCCGCTGGACCATCCAGCAAGCTCACAGAAGTGCCGATGCTGGCAGGGCCCAGAGAGAGGCCAGGAACAAACGAATAGGAATCGAGGGGACGGCGAGAAAGGGAAAAGCGGGAGGCGGCAGCGAGGAGGGGAGAAAGCGGGAGGAGGAGAAGAACAGCGCTGCTCAGTTCAAGACGAAGATCAAACCAAGGGAACCCACTGAAGGCTGGGGGAGATGAACGAACAAGACAAACGCCTCCATCGACAACCATCGCGCAAGGCCCTGGCCTCTCGACTGCCACCTCCCTGATGTGCACATCCCTGATTGCTGTCCCTCGCGCATGCCCCAGGACGCCAGCTCGAAAGACCAAGACATATTCATACTTAGACACATATATATATATAGATATATACACGGTGAACCCACACACAAACACATCTTCTGCGTCGGCGGCTAGGCAGACTGACTGCTCTGGCGGAAGGGCAAATCGTGGACGAGAAAATGCGAAATGCAAACACACACACACACATACTCCAGATTTCGTAATAAAGGGAGGGGGGTCTCATTTCGGGGGGGGTCTCTTCCAGGCTATCTTGGAGGGCCTGGGGGGTCTGGGGACGATGTTTTGGAGGGTTCTCTCACGGGGGAGGTCTGAAATGGCTTGTCTTGGAGGGTCCAGACCCCCTCCCTTTTATTACGAAACCTGGAGTACACGTGTGGTCGTCCGCGGGCGGGCGCAGCGCAACGCCGTCCAAAGAGGTCGCTGACGAGCGCGCGCCGCAAGGGAGGGAAGCGGCCGGCCCCCCACGGGGCACCGGAGGGGCAGAGGCCAGGCCGGTGGGAGCCCGGGCGGCGCGCAAGAACCCGAGCAAGGTGCCCACCTCCTCCTCCTCCTCCTCCTCCTCCTCCTCCTCCTCCTCCTCCTCCTCCTCCTCCTCCTCCTCCTCCTCCTCCTCCTCCTCCTCCTCCTCCTCCTATGAGGCGGGCGAGTAACGGCCGAGGCAGAAGCCGGAGCAAAGCGGGGGGGGCGGAGCGAGGGGGGGAGAGGGCGCTTCAGGTGGTCAAGAGCGGGTTCGCTCCTCGCCTCCCGCGTGCCCCGCACGCGAGCTTCGAGGCGCACCATCTGTTCTCGACACCTGTGAGACAGCTGCCTGATAGCTGAAGGCGTCGTGCGGATCCAGCAGACACGAAGAACATCAGGGTACCCTCCCCGAGCCGACCTCAATCTTATACCTCGACCTGACCGTACACGGTAATGCCTGAAGCACCCACTGCAGGTATAAGAATAGAGTGATCGGGTGCCGCGCGCGATGAGACGTTCCAGGGCAGGGCCTTCTGGAGGGTAGCACATAAGGAACGACTCACAACCGACAGAATGGATGAAGCATAGACCGGGTGTTGCTAGAAGTGCCCCCGCCCCAAGGTACCCCTAGGATTTCCGAGGACCCCACGGCCTCCACAGCAACAACCCTCACGAGATCCAGAGGACCCAGGGGCTCCAAGACTGAGCGAAAAGCTGGGGGCACTTTGGGCCAGGGGCATTAGCAACCCCGGAATGAATGACTCCCAGACCAGGTTCTGTTGTGCACGCAGGACAGACGGACAACTGGGACCATCTGCGCACGAGCCCTGGAGCTGGCGACAAGGACGGGAGAGGAGAAGTGGAGGAGGCCCGCGCTTCGCGGAGTCCTGCTCAACACTTGGCAGCTCTTTCTTGGAAGTCTTCACGGCCATGCCGTCCTCGGGCGCGCACGTATTCATAGCCGACTCCCCATTCAACCATGCAGCCTGGTGTATACCCCCATTAGCGTACCTTCGCACGCCGATGGACACCAACTCTCGCACAGGGTACTGAGCGAGTGCGCCCCAGAGAGGCTTCCAAGAGGCCTCCCCAGAGATCTTCGCTGGCATTCTAGGGGCCTCTGACCAACAATCCAGGCGGTCGAGACACTTCTTGTTTTCGTATCTGCTTACAACATACGGGTACCTGGAACTTGTCTACGAAATCAAGCGTTACAGCTCCCATTGTCCATGCACCTCGAGAACTACAGGACACACGGACCAGATGGTCAAACATACAACAAGACCTAACTGTTTATACGTATCGCTCTCTCTCTCTCTTTCTCTCTCTCTTTCTCTCTCTCTCTCTCTTTCTCTCGTTCACCCTCTCTCTCTCTCTCTCTCTCGCTCGCACTCTCACTCTCAGAGCGGCAAACAAAGAGAAAAATAGATGGGAAGAGAAAAAGATAAGAGGAAGGGGGAGACGGAGACGGAGAGAGACGACAAGGGCGAGTCTAGTGAAGCGGCTGAACAAAACAAACAAGCAAACAAACAAACAAACAACAACACCACCAACAACACCAGCTGCAGCAACATAACAAGAACAACAACAACAACAACAACAGCAACGGCAACAACAACAGCAACAACAACAACAACGACAACAACAACAACGATACCAACAACTACTACTACAACAACAGCAAACACAACAACAACAACAACAACAACAGCAACAACAACAACAGCAACAACAACAACAACAGCAACAACAACAACAACAACAACAACAATTACTAGCACGTGGGGACACTCCGTTCTCACCAGTGCCAGGGTTTTCATAGGAGGCGGGCAATACCCCCACTTTGTGGGGGGGCCGGTTCAAGCTCTACCAAATTTCCAAACGACTCTTCGCCACCACCCACACCCAGCTTCCCGCCCTATGACGTTCGGACACCTCACTTCGTGGCCTGCGGACGACCTTGGCTACTACACTGGCGCATGGGTACAATGACTTGTTGTGGTAACATTTTCTGTAAGCTAGCTTAGTATACGACTTTTCCCCCTGCAATTGAAGATTTCGGCGTGCGCGCGCGAAGAAAAAACGAATGTGTCCCATATGGTATTATTTGACAGGGATGATGGCCCTGGCAGGCGCGCAACCGTTGTTGCAGAAGTTCGAAGCACGTGAAAAAGTTGCTCGCAAGAGCCCGTTTGACAGAAATGTTGAAAAAGTATTGGGTTTCCTAAGAAATCCGCAAGAGCGCGCGGGATGAATTTTTGAAATTTTTTTTTGAAAAACCATTGGGTGTTTCATGTTTTTATGTTAAAATCGCTACGAAAACTAAGGTTTTGGAAGGATTTCATCTTGCGCGCGCGAGTGTGCACTTCGTGACATTTTTTGCAAAGGATTCTTGAAGTTTGGTTATGTTAGAACAAGACATGTCATTTTATATTGTTTTTTGACAGGGAAAGCGGGCGTCAACAAAACAACCGGATCCGGACTCCCCCGTTTTGCCTGAGACTTCCTCACGAAAATGATGAAAATGTGGCTGCGGCCTAGGCGCGGCGAGGGGGGCGTGCACCAGGGGCCCAACAATAATTATTCTTTAGAAGTAATAATATTCAACAACAACAACAATCACTTTACCCGAACGCTCAGTGTTCTCACCAGTGCCAGGGTTTTCATGCGACGCCAGCCAATACCCCCACTTTGTGGGGGGGCAGTGCAAGCTCTACCAAATATCCACACGACTCTTCGCCACCACCCACACCCAGCTTCCCGCCCTATGACGTTCGGACACTTCACTTCGTGGCCTGCGGACGACCGTGGCTACTACACTGGCGTGGAGTACACACCCACAGAAGTTGTTAAGCCTACGTTCGTACACCCACAGAAGTTGTTAAGCCTTGTTAACCCACAGAAGTTGTTAACCCACGGTGCGATTCGTGTGATTTTATGATGCGCGGTGCTAAAATTCTTAAGAAGCCCAATGGTTTTTGGAGATTTCGGCGTGCGCGCGCGAAGAAAAAACGAATGTGTCCCGCATGGTATTATTTGACAGGGATGATGGCCCTGGCAGGTGCGCAACCGTTGTCGCAGAAGTTCGAAAAAGTTGCTCGCAAAAGCCCGTTTGACAGAAATGTTTAAAAAGTGTTGGGTTTCCTACGAATCCGCAAGAGCGCGCGGGATGAGATTTTGACATTTTTTTGTTGAAAAACCATTGGTTTTTTGATGTTTTTATGTTAAAATCGCTCCGAACACTAAGCTTTTGGAAGGATTTCGTCTTGCGCGCGCGAATGTCCACTTTACCTTATTTTTTGCAAGGGATTCTTGAAATTTGATTATATTAGAACAAGAAATGTCATTTTATAGTGTTTTTTGCAAGGGAAAACGGATTACAACAAAACAACCGGATCTTGATCACATCGTTTACCTGAGGCTTCCTCACGAAAATGATGAAAATGTAGCTGCGGCCTAGGCGCGGCGGGGGGGGCGCGCACCAGGGGTCCCAACAATAATTATTCTTTAGAATTAATAATGTTCAACAACAAACACCCACAACAACAACAGCAACAACAACAGCAACAACACCAACAACACCAACAACGACAAAAGCAGCAACAACAGCAACAACAACAACAACAACAACAACAACAACCGCTGCAGCAGCACAGCAAGAAAAAAAACAGCAACAGCAACAAAATCAACAACAGCACTAGCAGCAGCAGTGGCCGCAGCAGCAGCATCAACAGCACCCACAATCCTTTTAGTGCTGCTCGCTCTTATCTGTCCACGTGCCATTCAACACGTAGACCCCAAACCCTCGATACCCGCCCGCTTCGTCTTCGATCGTACCTCCTTGGGGGCATATCTTTCTCACCAGCAACGTGCATGTCGTGCAGCCCCTGCGGCAGGGGAAGAGAGGACGGATGGAAAGGAAGGGACAAGGGGAAAGGCGGAGGATGGAACACGAGAGAGAACAGCAGGAGGGGGGCCAGGAGCAGAAAACACCTGGCAGAACCACAGGCGGGTCGGGAAGGCGGCAACAGGCGGCCAGATCGAGCAGGCAGGTTGCTGAAGACAGCGCCATGCATGAATCGCAAGGAAGTCCCCAACGACGACATCGCGATTCCCAAAGAAATCGCGAAGAAATCCACAGCGAGAGCGCGAAACCTGACTGTCGAGGGCGCGGCGTCTGAATATATTGAAACGAGTTCCAACGCGAGAGCGCGATGTCTGCATACACTGTCAGGAGAAATTGTAAGGACGTATCAGACGGGAGCCGCTGTTGTTGTTGTTGCCAAAGAGACAATTCTGAGTCTTCGATCGTGAATTGTTCTTCCTGCAACGTGCATTTCGTGCAACACCTTCGGCAGGAGAACAGACGACGGATGGAAGGAAGGGACAAGGGGGAGAGAGGCGGATGTAGCACGAGAAAGAATAGCAAGAGGGGGGTTAGGAGCAGAAAACACATGGCAGAACCAGACGGGCAGATCGGGCGGGTAGACCTTAACGGGCGGGTCGGGAAGGCTGGCCCAGACGGCCACGTCGAGCAGGCGGGTTGCTGAAGAGTGCGTCCTGCACGACAGCACGATTCCCAAATAATCGCGAGGAAATTAACAGGGAAAGCGCGGTTCCTGAGTGTCGAGGGCGGGGCGTCTGAATAAATTGGAAGGAGGTCCCACGCGAGAGTGCGATTCCTGCATAAATTGCGTGGGCGTCCCTCGCGAGAGCGCGATTTTGGAATCCGCCGACCCTGTCGGCGTGTGGGGTCGGTCCGGTCCCGTCGACGGGGAGCCTTTTTCTCCGCCCCCTCCTTCCCATCCTCCTCTCCCGTCGGGGGGGAGAGGAAGAGAGGGAGACAGAGAGAGAGAGAGAGAGAGCACCCTTCCTCGTTCGGGGAACGGGCTCGCAGCTTGAGGAAATCCCATCCACGTCCTCATTACGTCAAAGGGAAGCCCCTTCCCGGGGGGCGCCTCTGGGGGTCCTCCTCTCCCACGCCAGTCCTTCTCCGGCGCGCCAGTCCTCCTCGGGTCCTGCTCTCCAGGTGGGGAGGAGCCCCGGGGGGGGGAGTCAAATACGCATCCGTCCCTGGGGGTCCTCCTCCCCCTCCCCTCTCCTCTCCCACGCCAGTCCTCCTCTGGTCCTCCTACCCAGGGGGGGGGTCCCAGGGGGATCCTTTTCCTGCTCCTCCTCCTCCTCCTCCTCCTCCTCCTCCTCCTCCTCCTCCTCATCATCATCATCATCATCATCATCATCATCATCATCATCATCATCATCATCATCATCATCATCATCGTCCTCCTCTTCCTCCTCCTCCTCCTCATCATCTTCCTCCTCCTCCTCCTCATCCTGCTTATCTCCGCCTCCTCCTCCTCCTCCTCCTTCGCCTCCTCCTCCCCCTCCTGGTCGTCGTCGATGTCTTTCAGGGTCGGCGGCACCGGCCGTCAGGCCTTCACAATAAATTGTGAGGCAGTAACAGGCGGGAGTTGTTGTAAACAGCGGGCCAGGGGCGCAGTCTGGTGACACTTAAAACCAGGGTGGGAGCCCCTGGAAAATCATTTTGATTGGCAAAAATATATGTTACCGGGAATGGGGGACGAACCACCCTTATCCCTTCGAAATGGAAACTCAACAAAGACAACAACCACAAGAACAAGAACAACAACGACAACGACAACAACAACAACAACAACAACAACAACAACAACAACAACAACAACAACAACAACAACAACAACACAACACGACAACTACAACAACTACTACTACTACTGCGACGACGACGACGACGACGACGAAGACGACGACGACGACGACGACGACGACGACGACGACGACGACTACTACTACTACAGAAATCAGTTCAAGACTGCTCGGTCTTATCTGCTTGCGTACACCTCAACACGTATATCCCAAACCCTCGATGCCCGCCCTCTGCATCTTCGATCGCTCAATTGGGGTGTGTGTGTATACATATATATATATATATAAAAAATTTTTAAAAAATACCTGCAACGTGTATTCCGTGCAGCCCCTACGGCAGGGGAAGAGAGGACGGATGGAAGGAAGGGACAAGGGGAAGGGAGGAGGATGGAGCACGAGAGAGAATAGCAGGAGGGGGGCTAGGAGCAGAAAACACATGGCAGAACCAGACGGGCAGATCGGGCGGGTATGCCCTAACAGGCAGGTCGGGAAGGCGGCAGCAGGCGGTCAGCTCGAGCAGGCGGGTTGCTGAAGAGTACGTCCTGCATGAATCGCGAGGAATTCTCGAGCGACAGAGCGATTCCCAAAGAAATCGTGAGGAACTCCACAGCGAGAGCGTGATTCCTGGGTGTCCAGGGCGCGGCGTCTTGAAAAAATCGCAAGAAGTCCCATGCAGGAGCGCGATTTCTGCATACATTGTGAGGAAGCCCCACGCGAGAGCGCGATTTGGGATTCAAGTGAGAGGAAAAAGTAAGCGGGAGTCGTTGTTGTTGTTGTATGTAAACTAGAGACCTACAACCCAATTCTGAGACCCAAGACTTTCCCTGATTAACAAACAGGGTGCGAGCCCTGGGGAGGGCACTTCAATTGAAAAACACCATGTGCCCTGGACGGGGGATCAACAATTCGCCGGCCCAACGGGCCAGAGGCGTGCTAAGATCTCCGGTAACTGGTAAACAGTATTTCTGGTTCGCGCGCGCGGGGCGGCCCCTGGGGGTCCCTGGATCAAAAGTACCCCGAGAGGAGCCCGGGACACGCCCGGGACACGCCCGGGACACTCCCCCAGATCCTCCAGGATCGCCCCAAGAGGGCCCCAAGAGGCCCCCAACACAATCCAAGAGAGGTCCGAGACGCCCGAAGATCGCTCCACGGCGCCCAAGATGGCCTCCAGACGGCCCAAGAGTCTCCAAGATGACCCAACAAGCCTCCAAGATGCCCCAAGAGGCCTCCAGGAGCACTCCCAAGAGGGCCCCAAGAGGCAAAAATCAATGCTTTTTCTTAGGTTTTGGACAGATTTGGGCGTTTCAACCTTTTCGGTTCCCCGACGCCCCTAAAGGCTCAAGAGGCTCCAAGATCGGCCTCCAAGATCGACCCCAAGAGGGCCCAAGAGGCCCTCAAAAGGGCCCCAAGACGGCCCAAGACGGCTCCAAGACGGCCCCAGAGGCCTCCAAGACGGCCCAAGAGGGCCCCAAGAACGCCCCCAACACGGTCCAAGAGAGGTCCGAGACGCCCGAAGATCGCTCCACGACGCCCAAGATGGCCTCCGGACGGCCCAAGACGTCTCCAAGATGGCCCAAGAAGCCTCCAAGATGCCCCAAGAGGCCTCTAAGAGAACTCCCAAGAGGGCCCCAGGAGGCAAAAAACTGTGCTTTTCCTTTGGTTTGGGACAGATGTATCGACAACTACACAGCTCCCGACGCCGCAGCTCCACACTGCAAACGACCACGCGGACAGGCGACCACGGTGCGACATTATGGGCCGGCGGAATGAGCGAAGCGATTAAATAAGTATTCTTCCGCACTGAAAGCTCAACAACAGCATCAGCAGCGGCAGTAGCACCAACAACAACAATAACAACAACAACAACAACAACAACAACAACAATAGCAACAACAACAATAACGGCAACAGCTACAGCGACAGCATCAACAACGACAAGAACAACACAAATGACGACAACAACAACAACAACAACAACCACAACAACAACAACAACAACAACAACAAGAACAACAACAACAACAACAACAGCAACCACAACCACAACCACAACCACAACCACAACCACAACCACAACCACAACCACAACCACAACCACAACCACAACCACAACCACAACCAACCACCACCAACAACAACAACAATCAGTTTACTCTCATGCACGATGTTTCCACACGAAGCATGCGACCATCATGATAATCATCCACATCATGAGGGACTTTTGTTCTATAGCGGGGTCCGTTATTCCAATTCCCAGATCTCCCGCCCAATGAGGTCTTGCAAACACCTCCTCCGAGGAAGCTCAAAATATTCCGCCTCGAAAACACATGCCCGCGACTTGCTGCGCCGATGCGAGACCGCCAGTGGAACCCCAGCGAAGGGTAAAGCACAAGGAAGTTTCGAACGACAGGGTTGCCTTGGTGGGGATGGGGGCTGTCGGCGGTGAGGCAAGGACCTGGCCCTGAATAGAAAGGGAGGAAGTCTCAAGCAGGGCTGTTGTTGCTGGAAGCGGCGCCAATGCTGAAGAGAGTAGGGCGCTAGTCAAGCGTAAAACAAAACGAAGTCTCGAGCGGGAGCGCTGGTTTTGTTGCGACGGCGGCTTTCGGCGGCAAGGAGGAACACCGCCTTGAGAAAGAAAGGAGGAAGCATCGAGCGGGAGCCGTGGTTTTGTCGGGACGGGGGCTGTCGGCGGCGAAGAACAGCACCGTCCCGAGGAAAAAGAAAGGAAATCTCGAGCGGGAGCGTTGTTTTTGCTGGGAGCGGCACCAATTCAAAAGAGAATTGGGCGCCAGTCCAGCGTAAAACGGAAAGATGTCTCGGGCGGGAGCGCTGGTTTTGTCGGGGCGGCGGTTTTCGGCGGCGAGGAGGGACACCGCCTTGAATAAGAAGGGAAGAAGCATCCAGCGGGAGCCGTGGTTTTGTCGGGACGGGGGTTGTCGGCGGCGAAGAACAACACCGTCTTCAAGAAAAAGGGAAGAAGCCTCGAGCGGAAGCGTTGCTCTTGCTGGGAGCGGCGCCAATTCAAAACAGAATTGGGCGCCAGTCCAGCGTAAAACGGAAGAAAAGTCTCGGGCGGGAGCGCTGGTTTTGTCGGGGCGGCTGTTTTCGGCGGCGAGGAGGAGCACCCTCGAGCGGGAGCGTTGTTTTTGCTGGGGGGAGCGCCGACGAAAGAAAGACTAGCGCGCCAGTTCAAGGTAAAACGGGAGGAAGTCTCGAGCGGGAGCGCTGGTGTTGTTAGGACGGCGGCTTTCGGCGGCGAGCAAGAAGACGCGCCCTGAGTAAAAGGAGGAAGTCTCGAGCGGGAGCGTTGTTGGTGTTGTTGGGGGGGCGATTGTAGCGGTCCCCCAAACCGCTCGAGCGTGAGCCTCATTTTCAATGAAAATGTAGCTGGCGCCTCGGCGAGAGCGCCAGGGCGCCTGTAAGGGGTCCATCAATAAGAATTGCTTAGTAATTAACATTCAACAACAACGACGACGACACGACGACGACGACGACGACGACGACGACAACAACACCAACACCAACACCAACACCAACACCAACACCAACAACAACAACAACAATTACTAGCACGTGGGGACACTCCGTTCTCACCAGTGCCAGGGTTTTCATAGGAGGCGGGCAATACCCCCACTTTGTGGGGGGGCCGGTTCAAGCTCTACCAAATTTCCAAACGACTCTTCGCCACCACCCACACCCAGCTTCCCGCCCTATGACGTTCGGACACTTCACTTCGTGGCATGCGGACGACCGTGGCTACTATTCAGGGCCCCGCGGCCGACGACGACGGCGTGCGCGCGCGAAGAAAAAACGAATGTGTCCCGCATGGTATTATTTGACAGGGATGATGGCCCTGGCAGGTGCGCAACCGTTGTTGCAGAAGTTCGAAAAAGTTGCTCGCAAAAGCCCGTTTGACAGAAATGTTTAAAAAGTGTTGGGTTTCCTACGAATCCGCAAGAGCGCGCGGGATGAAATTTTGACAATTTTTTTTTGAAAAACCATTGGTTTTTTGATGTTTTTATGTTAAAATCGCTACGAAAACTAAGGTTTTGGAAGGATTTCGTCTTGCGCGCGCGAATGTCCACTTTACCTTATTTTTTGCAAGGGATTCTTGAAGTTTGGATATGTTAGAACAAGAAATGTCCACTTTAGCTTATTTTTTGCAAGGGAAAGCGGGGGACAACAAAACAACCGGATCTGGTACACATCGTTTTGCCTGAGGCTTCCTCACGAAAATGATAAAAATGTGGCTGCGGCCTAGGCGCGGCGGGGGGGCCGCGCACCAGGGGTCCCAACAATAATTATTCTTAAGAAGAAATAATGTTCAACAACAACAACAACAACAACAACAACAACAACGACAACGACAACGACAACGACAACGACAACGACAACGACAGCAGCAGCAACAACAACGACAACAACAACCACAATAAGAACAGCAACAACAAGAATAAGCAGCGTAACCAGTGAAACGGCAGCCACCCTGGATCATGAAACAATGTCGCCTGGACTCCTACACTTGCGGGCAATACGATGGATGGAGTCAAATAGAGGAGGTCACCGATTCGCCGCGTCCTCGTCTACGTAGGGCGCATCGTTGTTGGAATACGTGTCGTTCTTGCCAGTGGCATCCTTGGGCGTCCATTACGCAATCGTCCCCTAGGCACGTGCCATGACAGGCCCAAAGCACTTGTCGCTACCGTCCTCGCTTATTCCCACGACGTACACAAACAAACACGTATCATCACCAGTGCACCTCGTGCACTCTTGGAGGTACAATGGCCACGCCGCCAAACATACAAAGGGAGACTAAACAGAAGAGCGGCCATTCATCATACGTGACACACCGCAGAACGCAAGACCTGCATCCTGACATCCCTGGAGGACGAGGACGAGGACGAGGACGAGGACGAGGACGAGGAGGAGGAGGAGGAGGCCGACGACGAGGAGGAGGAGGAGGAGGAGGAGGAGGGAGGAGGGAGGAGGGAGGAGGGAGGAGGGAGGAGGGAGGAGCCTGTTGGAACCACGCAATGCACCAGTACCACCCAGGCAACGCTCGACCCACCGTCCAATCACCAGACAAGGAACTTATAAAACGATAGCATCTATAACACAAGAAGCCAGCAGGCATGGGCTTCCAAACGCAAAAAAGGGGCTCGTGCCTAGAACTCGGGGAAGGTCTCCGATGATGCCTGAGAATCGTTCGGTCGCGATTCCTGGATGCACCCAATTCGTGCTGAGGAGGCGTAGGGGTCGAGGCAGGAGTTGCATCCATCCGCGGAAGGATCGAAAACACAAAGGGCAACCTTCATCCACTGAGCAACGAACTCTTGGATGTACTAAACGACGCACCCTGCACATCTGCATTACCCACGCATATCCCATCATCAAGCCATTAACACCAATAAGTGAATTGTTTTAAGCAGATGCTGGCACAAGTCAGCAACGTTCAATCCGTCGACCCCGCTCTCCGAGGGTAGGTGTATGCGATGTTTGGGTGTCCCCCTCTCCCCGTTCTCGTAATTAGACGTCCAAGGCCGAACACCGACCGAGCCGACGGCAGTGACCTAGACCGACTGACAGAGACAGCGAAAAAGCAAACCGAGAACAGCGCGACGGCGAACCAAGCGACCGAATCGAAGCTGGCGAATCCCACCAGCCCTTCAAGGTGCAGGTGGTCTAAGGCGGTTCCTCTTCCAACCCCCTTCTTCCGGGAAGTTATAATAGCGCTGCCTGTAGAAAAGGCAGAGAGAGAGAGAGAGCGCGAGAGACCTGCGCACGCGTAAACAAACGATCCAGGCTGCAGGCAGTTACCGGGCACTTCACGCGAAATGCTCTTCCAGGGCGAGACGAGGGGGCCGATACAGCACAGGCCTCGAAGGAAACGGATGGATGAAAAAGAGCCGAGGACGCCCTTGCTTCGCAGCGTCCTCGCTCATTGAAGGCGGCTCCGTGTTAGAGTACTTCTCGGCAATGGCGTCCTTGGGCGCCGATTGCGCGCTCCCTCGGAGACGACCGCACCAAGCCCTGGGCACCATCCCTGGGCTCCCACCATCGGACCATATGTGCACATCTGCTGGCATGTGTTTGGCACGCCCGAAAGCACCGATTCACACAACATGGCGCGCACCGTGGGACAGTGAACAACTGGCATATCCCTGGGTCCAGGGTAAATGCCCTGCGTTCTGAGAAGCCCCCACCACTGCACCGAGCACGCCATGGGAGATCAAGGCCGCCAATGCCTCGGCGGCTGACTTCGAACCCTGAGCGAAACTCATGAAGAATGCGCCTCGCTACGAACAGAGCTCTTCGGAAGCATATCGCGCACTCTCAGAATCTAATATCTGGGGCCTGGAAATTGGCACACACACACACACACACACACGCAAGTAGTTGCCTCCACCTGGGGAAGACGATCCCGGGTGTTGGTGCTGGACCTCCCGGCCACCTAGACGCCCGAACCTTCCCACCATCGCCGAGGTCAGGATCATCTTCCCCCGGCGGAGGCACCCGCCGGTACTGGTGTCGGGGCCGACCTCTCGGCCTCCGATGACGCCTTGGAGTCTGGCGCCGAGCGCGGAGGGGGGACCGCGCGCAGAGAAGCGGGCACCGTGGTAGGGGAAACCAAGAGATACCGATGCCGCTCCTCCGCGGACCTCTCCCGGGGTGCGTTCTGACCAGACGGTGGCGACAGGGGCCCCTCCCAGGAGGCCCAGAACGGTGAACACGAGGCCAGTGTGGCAGCACAGGTAGCTTTTCCTCCTCCTCCTCTAACGTGGGGGTCGAAGCCAACGCTCACGCCGCGAGTGCGCGCAAGATCAAGCCGGGTGTTCGGGCTCAGGGCACGAGGGGGGGGGGGGGGGCACGCCCGAGTACAGTTGAACACATGCAGCTGCCCCAGCTGCTGCTCCTCCCCGCCTCCGCCGCGCTGCCCCGCAGCTGCGAGGAGGGGTGGCAGGGTGGCGAGGGGGTGGGGGGAAGAAATAGAGCAGCGAAGGGGGACGGAGAAGGGGGAACGAACGAGGGAGGGAGAAAGAGGAGGAAGCAGGATGGCGAGGAGAAGGAAGAGGAAAAGAAGATCGACAACGGAGGAGGGAGGCTGAGGATGAAGAGGAGGACGGTGAGAAAGCTGACGACGAGGAGAAGCAGGATAAGGATGAGGAAAGCGCAGGAAGTGGAGGAAGCATGAGCAGGGCGAGGAGGGTGAGGAAGATGGGAGAGGAAGGAATAATGGGGATCAACGGGTAGGGTCTTACTAATCCTCTTTCTGCTCCTCCTCCACTGCTCCATCACCACATCCTCGTCATAATTGATGGTGGGGCGCCCGCGCGGTCATCTCTAGGCTGTCTTGAGGGATTGTGGGCCCGCGTTGGAGTACTCTTGGGGCCAGCTTGTGGCCTCTCAGGGACATGTAGGCCTCCTGGGCTCTCATCGTGGGAACACCTGGCCGCGCCGGCGGACCCGCACTCACTGCAAGCCCAGGCTGTCTGTCCAGCTGCCGCGCCCTGCTCGGGCGAGAGGTGCAGGGGCCGGAAGCAGGCAGCAGGTCGGCCAGCACAGCCGCCCAGGAGCCCTGGGACAGGGGAGGCAGGGGGGGCCGAGGCACGGGAGCCGGGTTCCCAACCCATGTCGTCGGCACTCCGTTACTCGCAGAAGAACTGCAAGCGTACTCCTGGCTGTTTTCGCTCAAGCAATCCTCGCGGCCATGCTTGGTCAATAAATCCTCTGGTGGCCTTTGTCCGGATCCCAACGAAACCAGCTGAGCAAGGTTAACAAATCCTTTGGTCCGTGCCCGAATACCAGATCTGTCACGGAGTGTCTCTTGGAGGCGGAGCCCGTGTCCAGCGTGAACGATCGGAAACTCCCCTCAAGGTCATGCCGACAGCGTTAAGGTCAAGGTCGAGCGTACTCCTGGAGCCTGCAGGCAGCCACGAGGGACTTGGTTCGAAACGCCATCGATGCCCAAATAGGACGTGGGCCGACAAAGCCGACCACCAATCTGCAAAAAAAACAATGGACGAATAAGAATAGAAGAAAACCTTGCTTCGCCGCGTCCTCGATCATTTCCGGCAGCTCCTCGCTGGAATCCTTCTCGACTACACCATCCTTGGGCGCCGATTGTCGTCTGCCCCCCTAACTCCCACCCAGCAACCCCGCATGCACCGCATTCAGTGAGCGCTTTGCATGCCCGAGGCCACTGGCCATCACAGCAGCACAGACAATGGTGACGCGTCGTCGGCCCAGTGAGCACCCATCTAAGCGGTCAGTTTGCACTGGCCGCTGCAAGCCGGATTCGAGAGTGGCACGCGAGCAACACACACACACATGTGCTTTTTTATATATATATATATATATATATATATATATATATATATATATATAATATATATATATATATATATATGGTAGCCCCCCCCACATGATCATACATATATTTATTTTTGCTACTCCTCTTCCTCGCGCGCCCTGGGGGGGGGAGGGCCTGGGGCTTCCTGGGGCTTCCTGAGGCCTCCTGGGCTTCCCGAGTCTTCCGAAACGCTTCCTGGGGCTTCCCGAAGCCTCCTGGGCCTGCCGAAACACTGCCCTGGTGAAAAACGTTGTGTTTTCCTGATATTCCTGACCTTCCCAGGGATTACCCCTGAGAAAACGCTGCGTTTTCCTGATATTCCTGACATTCCTGACACTTCCAGAAACTACCCAGGCGCCGAGGCCTCCTCGGGCTGCCGAAACATTGCCCTGGTGGAAAACGCTGCGTTTTCCTGCTAATCCTGACCTTCCCAAGGATTACCCCTGAGAAAACGCTGCGTTTTCCTGCTATTCCTGATATTCCTGACATTTCCAGAGACTACCGTGAGCCTGCAGGGTAGTCTCTAGAAATGTCAGGAATATCAGGAACATCAGGAAAACACAGCGTTTTCTCAGGGGTAATCCCTGGGAAGGTCAGGAATATCAGAAAAACACACCGCTTTCCACCAGGGCAATGTTTCGGCAGCCCCACGAGGCCTCGGCGCCTGGGTAGTCTCTGGAAATGTCAGGAATATCAGGAATATCAGGAAAACGCAACGTTTTCTCAGTGGTAATCCCTGGGAAGGTCAGGAATATCAGGGAAACACAGCGTTTTTCACCAGGGCCATCTCTGGGAAGATCTTGGAAATCTGGAAAATCTGGTAAACGGTATTTGTTCAAGAGCAGGAGGATGATAATCAAATCGTGTAGCTTCAACAGGGCAGCGTTGGCCGTCGGCTGCTCCTCACCCTCCTCTTCTTCCTCCTCCTACTCCTCCTGCTCCTCCCCATCCTTCCTCCTCCTTCATTCCTTCACTCAACCCCACCTCTCCGCTTCATGGCGTCACTCACAAATCTAGTTGCGAACGCAGCTCCGCAACCAATTTTGCGAGCAGCCTCCTGATAAGACACATTACTCGCAAATCTAAATGTGAACGCCGCTCCACACCTAGTTTTGTGAGTAAGGTGTTGCTCCTCACCTTCGTCATGCTCCTCACCCTCCTCTTCTTCCTCCTCCTACTCCCCCTGCTCCTCCCCCCTTCCTCTTCCTTCGTTTCTTCACTCTACCCCCACCTCTCCGCTTCGTGGCGTCACTCGGAAAATTAGTTATGAACGCAGCTCCACAACCAGTTTTGTGAGCAGCCTCCTGATACGAAACATTGCTCGCAAAACTAGCTGTGAACGCCGCTCCACACCTAGTTTTGTGAGTAAAGTGTTGCTCCTCACCTTCGTCATGCTCCTCACCCTCCTCTTCTTCCTCCTCCTACTCCTCCTGTTCCTCCCCCCTCCTCCTTCTTTTCTTCACTTTACCCCCACCTCCCCGCTTCGTGGCGTCACTCGCAAATCTAGTTGTGAACGCAGCTCCCCAATCAGTTCTGCGAGCAGCCTCCTGCTACGAAACATTACTCGCAAAACTAGCTGTGAACGCCGCTCCACACCTAGTTTTGTGAGTAAGGTGTTGCTCCTCACCTTCGTCATGCTCTTCACCCTCCTCTTCTTCCTCCTCCTACTCCTGCTGCTCCTCCCCCCTCCTCCTTCTTTTCTTCACTTTACCCCCACCTCTCCGCTTCGTGGCGTCACTCACAAATCTAGTTGTGAACGCAGCTCCCCAATCAGTTCTGCGAGCAGCCTCCTGCTACGAAACATTACTCGCAAAACTAGCTGCGAACGCCGCTCCACACCTAGTTTTGTGAGTGATGTCTTCCTCCTCACCCTCGTCATGCTCCTCACCCTCCTCTTCTTCCTCCTCCTACTCCTCCTGCTCCTCCCCATCCTTCCTCCTCCTTCTTTTCTTCACTCAACCCCACCTCTCCGCTTCATGGCGTCACTCACAAATCTAGTTGCGAACGCAGCTCCGCAACCAGTTTTGCGAGCAGCCTCTTGATAAGAGACATTACTCGCAAAACTAAATGTGAACGCCGCTCCACACCTAGTTTTGTGAGTAAGGTGTTGCTCCTCACCTTCGTCATGCTCCTCACCCTCCTCTTCTTCCTCCTCATACTCCTCCTGCTCCTCCCCCCTTCCTCCTCCTTCGTTTCTTCACTCTACCCCCACCTCTCCGCTTCGTGGCGTCACTCGCAAATCTAGTTGCGAACGCAGCTCCACAACCAGTTTTGCGAGCAGCCTCCTGCTACGAAACATTACTCGCAAAACTAGCTGTGAACGCCGCTCCACACCTAGTTTTGTGAGTAAGGTGTTGCTCCTCACCTTCGTCATGCTCCTCACCCTCCTCTTCTTCCTCCTCATACTCATCCTGCTGCTACGGCTCCTGGTCACTCAGCCCCCTCCTCTCCACTTCGAGGCGTTACCCTCCAATCTAATTGCGAATGCAGCTCCACAACAAACCTTGCGAACAACCTTCCGCTACGAATCATTATTCACAAAACTTGTCGTGAACGCCGCTCCACAGCTAGGAAGAGGCGGTGGAAAATGGGGGAGGATGTTGCTCAACTATGGCTGGTGCCACTGGAGCTCGGCATTCACCAGATGACGCGGAGGAGGAGGAGAACAAGGGGCTCAATTTTGAGGAGTAGGGCAAATATGGTTTGGAGGAGAAGGTGGAGGAGGAGGTGGTGGAGGGGGAGGAGGAGGAGACGATGAGCAGGAGGACAAACATTGGGAGGAGGAGGAGAAGGAGGAGGAGGAAGAGGTGAATGAGGATTCAGAGAAGGAGGAGAAGGAAGAATAGTAGGAGGATTCTGATGAGGAGGACAAACATGAGGGAGAGCTTGAGGAGAATTTAAAGAAGGAGGAGGGGAAGAGAAGCAGGAGGAGGACAATGAGTTTAAATTTGCGGAATCGGAATAGGAGGAGGACAACATGCCGAAGAGGAGATGGAGGAGGATTCAGAGAAGGAAGATGAAGAGGACAAGGAGGAGGAGGAGGAGGAGGAAGAGGAGGACAAGGAGTTTGAAAGTGAGAGGGGGTAGGAGGAGGAGAATGATGAGGACAAACATGAGGAAGAAGTGGATGAGGATTCATAGAATGAGGAGGACGAGGGGAAGGAGAAGGAAGAGGAGGAGGAAGAGAAGAGTTGAGGCCAATGCATTTGATTTTGAAGCGGAGGGGGAAGAAGACAAACATAAGGAGGAAGAGGATGTGGAGGAGGATTGGGAGACGGTAGAGGAGGAAAATGAGGAGGAGGACGAGGAGGACAAGGCGTTTGGTATCGAGGAGGAGGAGGAAGAGGAGGACGAGGAGGAGAGGACAATTATGAGGAGAAGGTGGAGAAAGCTTCAAAGAAGAAAGATGAGAAAGAGAAAGAGAGGGAGGGGGAGCTTGAGGTTGAGAAGGAGTAGGATGCTGAGGAGGAGGAGGAGGGGCATCATAAACATGAGATGGCGAGATTGGATTGCAATGCGCCGCGAAAGACTGAAGTCGCTTCGCGCTGAAGTGTTTGGATTGCAATCGACGGAATTGCGGTTTGCAACGTAGCAAACCATCATGAAGAAAAACAGGAGGAAGGAACGGGTTATGATGACTGGAGGGATGATGGGAGAATGTGTATGATCATGTGGGGGGGGCGAGATATATATGTACACACATATAGATACATATGTTGTACATGTGTGCTTAACCTATGTGTATATATACACACATATGAATTGTGGCCCCAACGCCCAGCACCCCCCCGAACCACCAAAACAACAAAGCACTCACTAAGCGTGTTCTCCTCCTCCTCCTCCTTTTCCTCCTCCTGCTCCCCCTCCTCCTCCCCCTCCTCCTCCACCTCCTCTTCCTCCTCCTCCTCCCCCTCGTCCGCCTCCACCTCCTCCTCCTCCTCCTCCTCCGCCTCCACCTCGTCCTCCTCCTCCTTCTCCCCTGCTCCTCCTCCCCCTTCCTTCTCCTCCTCCTCCTCCTCCTCCTCCTCCTCTTCCTCCTCCTCCTCCTGTTCCGCCTCCTCCTTCTACATCCTCCTCCTCTCCTTATTATGTGTTGTTTCTTCTTATGATTTCTTTTCGTATTATGACTCGTTGTCTATTCATTCGTATTGTTGTGATTATTAGTCGAAATCATGTTAATAATAGTACTTGCATCGGTACTATGATTATTAGCAGAATTCGTATTACCAGCATTCGTATTGTTATGATACTAATTCAGATTAAGAATAATATTGGAATGATTTTACTAATATGAGGTTGAGGGGTTGGAACGGAAGTGACCACAACAGGGAAATCGGGTACGGTTTCGGTTCGTGTCGTGCGTGCGGGCGAGGCGGAGCTGCGCGAGTTCCATCCATAGTAGAGGCCATCTACCGCCAAAAAAGCTGCACCACGAACGCCGGGCGTGGCCTCCGGTTGTCCCGGCAATTGTCCCGGCGGTTGTCCCGACGACTGAACCGATGGCTGTCCCGATGGTTGTCCCGATGGTTGCGCAGACGGTTGTCCCGGCGGTTGTCCTGGCGGTTGTCCCGATGGTTGACCCGATGGTTGTCCCGATGGTCGTCCCGATGGTTGTCCCGATGGTTGTCCCGATGGTTGTCCCGATGGTTGTCCCGATGGTTGTCCCGATGGTTGTCCCGATGGTTGATAGATTGATAGAAAAAAAGATGGATATATGTTGTCAGATGTTGTCCCGATGGATGTCCCGATTGTTGACCCGATGATTATCCCGATGGTTGCCCCGATGGTTGACCCGATGGTTGCCCCGATGGTTGTCCCGATGATTATCACGATGGTTGTCCCGATGGTTGACCCGATGGATGAAAGATAGATGTTGTCCCGATGGTTGTCCCGATGATTTTCCCGATGGTTGTCCCGATGGTTGTCCCGATGGTTGTCCCGATGGTTGTCTTGATGGCTGCCCCGATGGTTGTCCAAATGGTTGTCCCGATGGTTGTCCCGATGGTTGTCCCGATAATTGTCCCGATGGATAGATCGATAGTTGTTGTTAGATGTTGTCCCGATGGCTGTCCCGATGGTTGTCCCGATGGTTGTCCCGATGGTTGTCCCGATGGTTGTCCCGATGGTTGGCCCGATGGTTGTCCCGATGGTTATCCCGATGGTTGGTAGATAAAAAGATAGATGTTGTTAGATGTTGTCCCGATAATTGTCTCGATGGTTGTCACGATGGTTGTCCCGATGGTTGTCCCGATGGTTGTCCCGATGGTTGATAGATAGAAAGATACTTGTTGTTAGATATTGTCCCGATGGTTGTCCCGATGGTTGTCCAAATGGTTGTCCTGATGGTTGTCCCGATGGTTGTCCCGGCGGTTGTCCCGAAGGTTGATAGATAGATAGGTGGATAGAAGTTGTCCCGATGGTTGTCCCGATGGTTGTCCCGATGGTTGTCCCGATGGTTGTCCCGATAATTGTCCCGATGGCTGTCCCGATGGTTGTCCCGATGGTCGTCCCGATGGTTGTCCCGATGGTTGATAGATAGATAATTAGGTAGATGGTGTTAGATGTTGTCCCGATGGAAGACCCGATGGTTTCCCGATGGTTGTCCCGATGGTCGTCCCGATGGACGTCCCGATGATTGTCCCGATGGTTGTCCCGATGGTTGATAGATAGATAGATGGATAGATGCTGTTAGATGGTAGTACCGGTGGTTGTCCCGATGGTTGTCCTGATGGTTGACCCGATGGTTGTCAAAATGATTGTCCCGATGGTTCCCCCGATGGTTAACCCGATGGCTATCCCGATGGTCGACAGAGAGATAGATAGATGGTGTCCCGATGGATGTCCCGATGGTTGTCCGATGGTTGATAGATAGATAGATAGATAGATAGATAGATATACAGATAGATAGATAGATGTTGTTAGATAGTGTCCCGATGGTTGCCCCGATGGTTGTCCCGATGGTTGTCCCGATGGTTGTCCCGATGGCTGGTAGATAGATAGATGGATAAATAGATAGATAGATGCTGTTAGATGTTGTCCCGATGGATGTCCCGATGGTTGTCCCGATGATTTTCCCGATGGTTGTCCAGATGGTTGTCCCGATGGTTGTCCCGATGGTTGTCCCGATGGTTGCCCCGATGGTTTTCCCGATTGCTGATAGATAGATAGGTGGATAGATGTTGTCCCAATGGCTGTCCCGATGGTTGTCCCGATGGTTGTCCCGATGGTTGTCCCGATGATTGGTAGATAGATAGATAGATGTTGTCCCGATGGTTGTCCCGATGGTTGTCCCGATGGTTGTCCCGATGGTTGTCCCGATAGTTTTTGTCCCGATGGTTGTCCCGATGGCTGTCCCGATGGTTGTCCCGATGGCTGGTAGATAGATAGATAGATAGATAGATAGATGTTGTTAGATGTTGTCCCGATGACTGTCCCGATGGTTGCCCTTTGGTTGTCCCGATGGTTGTCCTGATGAGTGTCCCAATGGTTGTCCCGATGGTTGTCCCGATGATTGTCCCGATAATTGTCCTGATGGTTGATAGATAGATAGATAGATAGATAGGTAGATAGATTGAGAGATAGAGAGCCAAATAGATATCTATAGAGAGAGACATAGACAGAGAGATATATAGAGAGAGATATTTAAATAGAGGAATAGAGAGAGATATCTATACATATAGATATATATTATATATGGATACATATGTATATAAGGTAGACATGTAGGGAGATTGATTGATTGGTAAACTGATAGACTGCTATGTTGTTAGATAGATAGATAGATAGAGATAGATGGTTGTCCTGAATAGGTAACTAGATGTATAGGTCGATAGATAGATGGGCAGGTGTGCGCGACAAGCAAAAATACCAGAAACCACCAAAGATCCTGGACCCACCGCAAATCGACCGTCTCCCCCTTCCCAACCAAACTCCTAATCACCCGCAGGGTGGCCCTATCGGAAAAATGATTCGTATTAGGCTGCTTCTGCTTCGCATTATTAGTTTTTGCTTCTTGTAATTAGTATGAGGGTTCTTAGTGTTCTCCTTCGTGTTCGTGTTAGTGTAACTGTTCACCATTCCTCCGCCTCCTCCGCCTCCTCCACCATCTCCTCCTCCTTATCCTCCTATTCCTCATCCTACTCGGTCATCGGCATCATCATCATCACCATCATCATCAGCATCATCATCAACATCAGCATCATCAGCATCATCATCAGCATCATCATCATATCAATCAGCACCACCATCATCATCATCAGCATCATCATCGAGATCAGCATCATCAGCATCATCATCATGATCAGCATCATCATCATCATCACCATCATCATCATCATCATCATCATCAGAATCAGCATCATCATCGTCAGCAGCAGCAGCAGCACCATCATCATCATCCTGCTCCTCCTCCTCCTCCTCTTCTCCTTCTCCTCTTTCTCCTCCTCCTCCTCCTCCTCCAGCTCCTGCTCCTGCTCATGCTCCTGGTCCTCCTCCTCCGCCTCCGCCTCCTCATCCTCCTTCTCATCATCAGCAGCATCAGCATCAGCATCAGCATCATCCTCCTTCTCATCAGCATCATCATCAGAAGCATCATCATTATCAGCATTATGACCCTCATCATCCTGCTCCTGCTTCATCAACGATGGAAACAAGATCGACCCCACCACAGTCGGCGCGACATTCCCAACGCGACACTTTGAACAATGCAATATAAGTTAGAGTGCACATCGGCAGGCATAGCATGCTTGTGGCATTCACTCTGACTGAACATAGCTTGATTTCAGAAAGCGCGCTTGAATCTTGCAATTCAACGGTGTGCTTCCCAGTTTCACCAAATCCGGCGGCCCCCTAGGGGGCGCAAGGCTGTGAAGGTTGTTTGGTGTGCACTTGGTGTGTGTGTGTCTCTTGTTTCTCCGATCCTATTGACATGCTACGCTCTACACTGCCGTGACAAAAGTTCGAAGGGTTTTCGATGATCGGTGGAACTCCTGCCCCTCTCAAGAGTCCCAAAATGACTTTCGGATGGCGGTGTTCTGCAAAGTAGTTTCGGCCCCTACATGGCATGTAGAATTGTTAGTTCCCGCGCCCAAGCATACGATTCTTCGCACGGGATGCGACTTCACGCGGCGTAGATACAAATTATTCCAACAACAATAACAACAACAACAACAACAGCAGCAACAACAACAACAACAACAACAACGACAACGACGACGACGACGACGACGACGACAACAACAACGACAACGACAACGACAACGACAACGACAACAACAACAACAACAACAACAACAACAACAACAACAACAACAACAACAACAACAACAACAACAACAACAACACGCGGAACCGCGGTAATTGCGAACGAACTCGGCTTGATGAAACTTTCGCCAAGGTTATGTACAAGGGGGCCGCGGTGCCCCCAAAGAACGGTGGAGGCTCACACTCTTGGCCGCCACCGCACGGCCAGTAGGGCCCAAGATGCCCCGAAGACTGCACTGGGAGGCTCCGAAGGGAGCCTCAAGAGCCCAGGACGGCCCAGGATGGCCCCAGGACGCCCAAAAATAAGCACAAGACGGCCGCAGAGGCGGAAGAAGCGCGCACATACGCCAAGGCCTTCAATTCAATTCTGGATTTGACATGAGAGCTCCCAGCACCTCACGTTTGCACAGCGCTGCTCGTCAGAATCGTCAGACTGAGAGCATGCCGTTTGAGATAGTAGACAGCCGCAAGGCAATTCACACGAGACGCCCTGCCAGGGCCAAACAACAAGGGGCTCGAGAAAGCAAATCACAAAGATGGAGCAGAAGAGACCATCACTTCGCCGCATCCTCGTTCAGCGTGGGTACCTCATCATTGGAGTGTTTCTCGGCCGTGCCGTCCTCGGGCGCCGACTCCTCAAGCCAACGACGAACAATGCATCAGAACGCGGGCACGGTTGTCCAGCTTCTCGCTGGCACAAGCTATACGCCCAGCTCGACATCCGCTCCGCACATCTTGACTACATACCCGCTGGCGCCAACTGCGCACACAATTGCGCACACACGCAGATATGTGTACCTCACCGGCTAGCCGTAAACATTCCAGTGTTCACGCCACACACCATGCAGTCTACTGATGATCTGGGAACCCCCTGACGCGCGAAGGAGCTGTACACCCTGCGAGATGCTTAAGAAATCATGGGTTAAGAAATTCATAGTCTCAGAACTTGAGTAAAAACCCAAAATTTCCACTCAAATCTTAGGATTTACATTGAAACATTAAGAATAATCAAGACCCTGGCCAAAAAAATAGGTTTTCTTAAGCATCGCCTAAGGTGTAGCTGTTTGTGGAGCTCTGCGACTCACGACGGCCTGCCTCCCAAGCGAGACAGCCGCCTGCCTCCCGCGACGGCCTCTTGAGCACTCAGGCAGCAACATGTGAGCCCCACCCATACCGGCCACAGATTTGGACGAACAGAGATTCACCAACAAGGCACCGCTTCGCTCGCGCCCTCTCGCCATTCCGGCACCACCACGGAGGGGGGCCTTCTCCTTCTCACTTCCCCCCCTGAACTTGGTTGGATGTTGGGTCGTAACTCGGCTCTCTGGTGGCCGTTCGGGACGATGCGGGCACACCCGGAACGCTTGCAGCAAGGCGCAGCCGCTGGAACGCATCCCGAGGGCGGAAAGCCGCCAGGAAACCACGAAAACGTCCGAAAACCTCGAACCCGAAATTACAACCCCCCCCTCGCTCGCCGCCGAAGTCCATGGATCGGATCTGGTGGAGACGGGCGTCGAATCGGGCCGCAGCAGCACTCCCTCGGCATCGACCCGGAGCGGCCATGCCAGGCTGCACAAACAGCGCCATGCAGGCATCGGGCCGCGCTGGGAGCGTCGGAGCATGGGAATCGGACCGCACCGAAGCCGACACCTTTTCCGGATGGATCGGATCGAAGCGGGCCCCGAAGAGGGCGATCGCCGGTCGTCGACAGGCTGCACTTCGCCACTGAGCACTGCCTGGCGCCGAGGCGCTCGTCGAGCACTCGAGCGACACGCCGCCGCGCCGCGTCGCTGCTGAGTGAGATCGCCCCACAAGCGGAGCCCATTTGGAGACTCCGGCTGGCCGCAGAGGAGCGTGCGCGCTCGCTGGCGTTTGGGACTCGGAGAGCGAGCGCGTGGGCGATCACGCCTGCGGCGAAGTGGGCACGGCGCGGCCCGAATTCCAAGGGTCGGCCGAGGAGCTGCTCAGGGAAAGCAAATGCTGGGGCAGCGCACGGTCGAAAAGGCCAGTGGCGGCGGTTGGCGGCGCGCAGATTGATCAGGATTTCTGCAGGTTGGCGGCGCGCAAAAGCTCGAGGGAGGAGGGAACAGACAATACAGACTACAAAACTTCCCCAAAATGCATTCTGAGCCTTCTCCGACCCCCCCCCCCAAAAAAAAGAAGGCTCCTCAAAAGGCCAGAGGGCTTCTCGGAAGCCCCGCCAGTCTTCTGAGAAGGCCTGCCCCTCCTCCTCCTCCCTCCTCCTCCTCCTCCTCCTCCTCCTCCTTCCTCCTCCTCCTCCTCCTCCTCCTCCTCCTCCTCCTCTCTCCTCCTCCTCTCCTCCTCCTCCTCCTCTCCTCCCTCCTCCTCCCCTCCTCCTCCTCCTCCTCCTCCTCCTCCTCCTCCTCCTCCTCCTCCTCCTCCTTCCTCCTCCTCCTCCTCCTCCTCCTCCTCCTCCTCCTCCTCCTCCTCCTCCCTCCCCCTCCCCGAAGAGGGCCTCCGAGGCCATGGTCGGGGCCGTGGCGTCTCCGCATCGCCCCGCGCCCTGTGGGCGGGGCGGGGCGATTGCCCCCAGAACCCCCCCAGTCACTATCCGAACTACGACCCGAGCAGGGGCAGCAGCACATCCCTCGAGAGCATGCGACCCTCAGCTGGGACAGACGGGCCATCCCTCAGGGTACCCTTCCCCAGGACGCACGAGAGCATGCAGCAGCCAAGCGCGAAGAACACGAGTGTGCCCTCCCAAGACCGACCTCGATCTCACAGCGGAGGCCGGTCCACAAGAAACCTTCCACAAGAAACCCGACCCTGAGACCCCAGGACGTCCATCGACTTTTGGTGTGGGAATGTCACGCTTTCCACAGCAAAACCATCGAAACCCAAGGAACCCGGGTCTCCACTGCACGACAACCAACTGCGAAGAACATCAGGGCGCCCTCCCCGAACCCACTTCGATCCTACCTCTCGGCCCGACGGTACCTCGCCACACTCGTGTGTTGCTAGAAGTGCCCCTGGCCCACAGGTGCCCCCGGCTTTTCGCTCCGTTTTGGAGCCCCTGGGGCCCCCTGGGCCTCGCGAGGGGTGCCCTGGAGGCCGCCCGGGGCACCCCGAGAACCCTGGGGGGACCCTGGGCCAGGGGCACCTCCAGCAACACCCGCCACACCGCAATCACCAGACTCCCCTCGTCTGCCTCCCGGAGGGCACCGAGCGCACGCCTGCCCACCGATCCTGGTCCAGGCCGACCATGGGCCCGGGATCGGTGCGCACGCCTGCATGGGGGGGGGCCTGGCCAGGATCGGTGAAGGTATGTGGTGAATCGGTCGTTGGACAATGATGAAGGGGCCCAGGGACACACAAATAAATACGACACACGGATCCCAGGATTCGGCATATATTCATATATTTTCTGGACTTTCGTCTTCCCCCCCACTTCCCACATTTTCCCGTCTTTACCTGGGAGTCGACGAATAATTGTATCTGTGTGTTTTCCCCTCCTGCAAGGGCGGCAGGTTCGCAGGGCGTCAGGAATGGTAAGAGAGGAGCTAGGCGAGGGCGTCCCAAGAGGGAGGCCAGAAGCGCATGGATGTGGCCAGGGAGGGGGTCCCTAGAGGCCAAGGAAAGAACGAGAGCATCCAAACCCTGAGTCGCCAGACTTCGACCCTCCCGGAGGGAGGGGGTGGCATGGAGGCGCAGGAGGAGGTAGCACACGATTGGATTGGCCAATGTCTTGAGGTCTGGCTTGCCCTGCCGATTCCAGGTCGCATGTGGAAGCTTCGGTGCAAACCGTTGCCCCCCAGCAGCCGTCCAGAATCCTATCTAAGCGCAGGAGGAAGAAAGAGGAGGGAGATGAAAGAGATGGAATGAGGGAGGAAGAGGAGGAGGACGAGGAAGCGGGAGAAGGGAGGAAGGAGGACAACTCCACCCTCTTTGTTTCTTTCCCTTGATCTCTACTCGCCTCCTTCATCACAGCACGGAAAGCACAAGCGATGCTACACCCAGTGAACAAAGATGACTGAACACACAAAGCGCGCCCACTGCTCTTCGAGTGCGAGGACGAACGAAACAAACACTCAATGGGCTTCGCCGCGTCCTTCTCCCCAGCAGACTTCGCAGCATCGTCATCCTCAGGGGGGTTCGCGTCTTCAGGCGGGTTCGCGTCCACGTCCTCGGGCCGAATTCTATGGTGGAACTCTCTGTGGATTACGCCCTGCTTGACCAGAGTGCACAACCATTCGGTCAACATTGCGCTTCCTCGGACGCTTTCCAAAACTCCCAGTGGGCACTCATTAGATCATCTTTCCGTGTAGACACGTCACCATTTCTGACACTCTATGCTTGTACCTGTCGGGCAGTGGCAACCTGCCCGCTGCCCGCCGCACACTCTCTGTTGCAGCCTTGGTCCGAGCGACCCCCATCAAAGAGTAGCACTGAATCAAGGTGCAAGCTCCCACTGTGTGACAGAGATGCCTGGTATTGATGAGTGTTGCTGTTGTGTGTCCCTGCTGTGTGCTACTGGTGCCCATCATTGGGGCCTGAACCTGGTTTGCGCCCATTACTGGAACAGGAGATTCGTGTGCGTGTGTGTGTGTGCGCGTGTTGCTGGTGTCCGCGTGTTCTTTATGATGCTGGTGTCTGCTATTCGTAGGTGTCCTTGGTGTAGACGCCACCGATCACTGAGGCGGGCGCGACTTGGAGTGTCCTCAAGTGGATAGAACTCAAGGGGCCCGAAGACACACAAACAAATACACACAAATAAAAGGATGCCCCATATTTTCCGATATTTTCTGGGCTTCTGTCTTCCCCCCAATTTCACATTTTTTCCCCATATTTTCTTGGGAATCGACGATTAATTGTGTCTGTGTGTTTTCTTCCCTCCTGAAAGCTCTCCTGGGGCGCACCGCGTGCCCGCGCACTCCCGAGAGCCTTGCGGTGGAGCCCAGCGCGCCGCCCCACGACAGGCCGAGAGGGGCCCGAAGCGGCACCCAAGACGGTCCAAGATGGCCGGGGAGCGCTGCCAGATACCCGCAATGGCCCCAAGAGGGCCCAAGATGCACCTAAGATGGCCCAAGGGAGCCAGAATAGCCCCCCAAAGAGGGCCCCGGGAAGCCAAGAGCACTGATCCCCCACAGGTTTCGAAAAAAAGGACTCCAACATTCTCGCCTTTTCGAACCCCCGACGCTCCAAGGCAACCCAGAAAGCCCCCGGGAATGCCCCAAGACGGCATAGGAAGAGGGCCCCCGCACGGCCCAAGAGGGCCCAAAGAAGGCCCAAGAGGACCGTAAGAGGCTCCCAAGAGACCAAGCAGGGCCCAAAGGAGGCCCCCGAAGACCGGGAGCACGAATCGGCACTTCAAGCAATCCGCCCCAAGATAATGCCCGAAACCGCGAGCAGGCCCCCAAGAGGCCCTCAAAACTTCATAGGGCCCCGCCGCAAGATCCCCCCAAAAGGCCTATGACAAGCCTCGAAGACACCCCAAAATCCTCTCAAAGAAGTTCCCGACAAGCCCGAGATGCCCGCAGGCACCCAGGAAGCCTCTGACCTACAACTCACGCGCGCGCGGCTCAGGAATGGGGCGAAGGCCACTAGATGTTACTGATATGCGTAATTGATGCATCCTCGCGGAGCCCTACTAGCGGCGGCGCGGCAGCGGTAAAGGGTGATGAATGCGGCGACGGCGATGCCATTGCACGGGCGGCGGTGCCAAGGGCCTTGCACGCAGGGCACCTGCCAGACCCAGGAACTCGACGCTCCAATGCGTCTGGGGGCGGATCCTTCTGGAACGGCCGAGTGCCTGAGCCCAAATGGCCAGAGACGCCGGGCAAGGGAGAGGACACGCTGTCGCGATGGCACACGGGGGCGCATCCTCGCAAAAAAACCTACCAGCGACGCGGCAGCTGTACAAGGGCGGCGATGGAAGTGGCGGCGACGCTCCTGTCATGGGCGGCGATGTATGGGGGCCCTGCACGCCGGGCGCGCGCCGCCCCCGGGATCTCGATGCCCCCCTCTGCGACGGGAGTGAGACACCAACGCAAACGCGGGGGAGATAAAAAACCCGGAGACGAGGGGGGGGCGCCCAACCCCCCGGTCGCGGCGAGCATCGAAGGGCCCGACCGCCTTCGCACCCCTCTCCCTCCTGCCATCTCTTCTGCGACACCGCCACCGCCGATCGCCGCTCGCGCGCGCTCGGGGGGGGGGGGGGCAACCCCGCGCGTCCTCCAGAAGGGCCCCCGAGGTTGAGGCACCACCACCCCCGGGCCCCAGCCCCCCCCCCCGCAGAGGAAGGGCGGGGGAGGTAGGGGGCCCGCGCTGTGGAAGAGCCCATAGGGCCGCGCAACGAGCCCCCCTACGCGGGGGAGCCCCGCCCGGACGCGGTCCAGGGCGAACGGTCGACGGCGCCTGAACGGGCATGTATTCCGAGCGGTCATTCGCTGCGACTGCAGCCCGCGGCGCCACGGCGGACGCGGCCCCCTGGGCCGCCCGCGGGCCGCCGCCCCCTCGCCAGCGCCTTCCCCTTTCAAGGGCGCCGCGGCAGCCGCTCCAGCTCCGCCCGCACGACGTCGTCCGAGACGCGCTGAACGGGGCCGCCGCCGCGGCCCAAGGCGCCCGCATCGCCCGCTGCCTCCGCGGCCGCGCCCAACTGCGAGAGCCCTGTCCGAGGCGGCCGCCCTCCCCTCGACGATCGACTCGTAGAGATCTCGACGCCTGCATCGTCTCGTCGAGCACGTGCACCTCGAGGTTCGCGGCCGCCCCGTGGATTCTCGGGGGCGCGGCGAAGTCCGTCGTCTCCGAGTTGCCGAGGTCGCCTGCCCCCTGTTTCTTCTCGCGCGGTGGCGGGCCCAGGCCCAGCGCCATCTCGCGTGGCCCGCGCCCCTCCGGCAGCTATATGAGGAGGACCGCCCACGGCCACTTGGTCGACATGGCCCTGGTCACTGCGTGGGCGCCCCCAGGGTTGTCCGCGAACCCCGCCATCTCGATTTCCGCCCTATGGCGGAAATCACCCGGCCTCGAGAACGGCCACACGCAGATAAGCGCGCCGAGAAGCTCCAGCGCCGCGACGACCCTGTCTGGGTTGTCTGCAACGCCCACTCCCAAAAAGGCCCCAGCGCACGCCAACCGGCTCCTCACGCGCTGCCATTCGGCGGCACTTCCCCGCCGCCCGTCCAACAGTGCGCCCCCATCCTCCTTCGCGCTCGAGCGGAAGTCTCCAGCGCTCTCGGTTCTGAACTTGCTGGGCGCCTCCAGACTCTGCCCACATGTCAGCGCTTGCCGATCCCCGCCAGCGCGAGCCTGACCACCCGCGGCAGAGAGACCCCCCCTCCGCCTGCCCTCGCGACGCTGGCGACCCAGGAGCACGCAGGCTCCGGGAGTGGCCTTTCCCAGACGAGGACAGTCGCCGCCGAACCCAAGCGCCGCGAGCCCGCCGCCACCTCGCCCGCGCGGACGACGCCGCGCACGACTGCCCCCCAGCGCCAGGCCGCCCTCGCCCCCGAGAGGCCCACGGCACAAGTGTCGCAGCCGCCGCAGAGTCGGACCCAGGCCCAGCCCACCCCGAAGCCGCCCCGCGCCCTGGCCCCCCGAAACGGGCAGACGCCGAGTAGGACGGACATAAAGAGCGCCGCCAATCACCCGCGACACCCCGCTCCGATCGCCCACGGGCCATCGGCGCAGGTGAACTGTTCCATTGGCCGATCGCTTCCCAGCCATTGAAGGGTCGCCCGTCGTCCGGCCCCGAGCCGCCCGGTTAGGATGTTTGGTAAAACTAATGGATCTCCCCGTTTCCAGGACTGGCGCGGGCTGTCTCCTGCGGTCCCCTCGCTCCTGCCCTTGCCCTCTTGCTTGCCCTCTCTCGCTCCTTCTCTCTCACCGCCGCTCGGCGGCTCAAGCCTTCCCGAAGGCCAAGCTGGGGGTCGACCTCAGTTGGCCTAAGGCTGGGCCCCGGGACCGGGGCGGAAGACTTTCGGGACCTGGGACCGGGCCCGAAAGGGGGCGCCCGCGGCCGCATGGAGCCGCGCCTGGCGCCGCGCGGCTGAGGGGCGGCGGCGCCGCCGCCCGAGGGCGCGCAGCTGCGCAGCGGCGGAGGGCCCGGGCGCCGAGCGGCGCCGGCTCACGCCAGCCGCGGAGCACCCGGGGGCGAAGGGGCGGCCGCCGTGGCACGGCAGCCGCCCGCCGCCGAGCGGGCGGCCAGGCGCGCGCCAGCGCCGGCGCCGGCTCATTGCCAGGCGAGGGCGGCGAAGCGCGTACGTGCGCCGGGGCCCGCCTGGAGGAGCTGCCCCGGGGCCCCGGCGCCGTCGTCCGCCGGCAGGCGCCGTGGCCGAGCTGCAGCTCTGCTCACGATCCTCGTGGTGATGGTGGAGGCGGCCGGCGCCGAGCTCACGCCTGGGCATGTGGCTCCCGCCCACGAGGCCGAGCACGCGTACTACGACGACGAGTCGAACGTGGACATGAAGGGGTTCTGGCTCGACGGGCCCATGGACTCCTCCTCGCCCGAGGACGCACTGCCGGTCGAGGCTCACTCCACCAGCGGGCGCGCCGCCCCGGCGAGGGGCGCTGGAGGGGGGCCGCCGCGCGAGCGCTCCGCGCCGCCGGCTGACCCACCTCCTCAGGGCCCGACCCCCCCCCCCCCGACCCCTCCGACGGGGGCCCATCGTGCTGGATCAGGGGTTGGGGTCGTTTCGGCATCGGTTGGACAGACATCGGCAACCGCACGCACTGGTTCGCCGAGGGGATGGGCGGGGGCACCTTCAGGGCTGTAGGGAGCTTCAGGTCTGCCTTCTCGACTCGCGAGGCAGGAGGCTGGCTGAGCTCCGACGGCGGCTGGGTGCTGTACATGGCCGACCAGGTGGGCCTCTACCTGTTCGGCTCCGCGTGGCCGCTGGTCGCCGGGCTCGCGGCGATCCTCTCCGGAACCGGCATGGTCGCGCTCCTGGCCCACAGCCTGAGGACGCTCTTCGCGCCCTGCAGCTGGGCAGCCTGGACATGCGGTTTGGTGCCGGCATGCTGCCCCTGCCCGAGGCGCAAGACGCCTGGCGAGGCTAAGCTTGACAAGCTGGTCCCGCCGGCGGCCCCGCCCCTCACCGACGCGGCGTGGCACGGCCCAGCCGCGGGCGCGGACCCGACCACCGACTGGTACCGCAAAAACATCAAGGAGGGCAGGGGCTCCAAGCGCGGCCAGAACGACCTCCTGATCAGGGTCGACTACCGGGTCGCGCGACTCAAGCTCAACATGAAGTCCCCGGAGCGCATCAATCGCCAGGGATTGTGGGTTGAGTACGACTCCGTGAAGGGCGCGAGCGACAAGGGCTTTAGGCGCGAGCTGGAGCAGCGCGATCCGCGCTGGCTCCAGCTGTACCGGATGCAGGGGGCGCGAGAACGAGCTGCACTGCAAGGAGTATGCCGCCCTCGACAACGAGGCTATCGTGGACCTCGGCGACTACTCGAAGTTCACGCCTTGCCGGATCTTCGTTTGGCTCTGGCGGTGGTTGGGCCTGGTCTACAAGCTGCTGCTGTACGTCCTCTCATGGCTTTCGCGCTGCGGGGCGTGCATCTCCCGCCGGCGACGCCGCCGTCACAGGACTGGCGATGCGGAGCCTGGTGCGCAGGGATCCGTGGCAAGGTTGCTTGACCAGGAGTCCGAGTCCGAGGTGGATATCGAGGATAACCCCTGCGAGGCGGTGAAGGTGGGGCTCATGATCAAGGGCAAGATGCGCCCGCTGGCGCCTGAAGGCTGTCGCGACGCCGCCCGCGGCGAGCCGACCGTGCTGTTGGTGGAGGATGGCCGAGCTTCGGACCTCACACCTCCCAGCGAGGGGAACGCGACAGCCTGCCTCTGCGAGCATCACAAGCAGATCTACATGGTCCTACGCTATGGCGAGAAGTGCTCCCAGGTGACGTGCTTCCGCGAGGCGGTGGGCATGGCCTCGGGGGTCCCGCTCTGCTTGCAGCACCTCGGCGGCGACGCCGCCAAAGCACTCTACGACACCCCCACAGGCGTCGGGTTCCTCGCGGGCCTGCGGCGTCGGACCCGGAGGAGCTCTGCCCCGCGGAGCCGCACGCCGGAGCGTGCCGCCGCTGCTCCGGCCCGGAGCCGCACTCCAGAGCGCTCCACTCCGGCGGTCTCTGCCCCAGAGGCACCCGCCAGCCCAGGCGACCCTGTCCCCGCGCCTGCTGGGCCACCGAGCGTGCGATTCGAGGCGCCGCCGGTCCCAGAGTTCCCCAGGCCGCCCACGCCGCCGCCCATGCCGCTCGGGCGGCATTTCATCGTTCGGGCGAGGGTACAGTGGCCAGAAGGGGCGCAGTGGATGATTTTCAGGGGAAGGGCGGCCGACGCCGCCGCGGCCAGCGCAGTTGCTGATTACCCCCGCCCGAACGCCACCGCTCGCAGGGGCCGCCGGCCACCCAGGCCGACAGCGCGCCCCTGATCGAGGCGCGGCCGCCTCACTCGCCAGCAGCAACTACGTCGGCGTTCGCCTTTGGGCCGCGGGACGCCGGCCCCCCGGCGACCGCGGCTGGGCTGGCCCCAGTCGTCCGCCCACAGGCTCCGAACATCGGGGCCCTGTTCCGCTACGACCAGCACATCAGCGACTTGGGTTTGCCCCCAGGTCTGACCGCAGCTCCAGCGCGCTATGCCGCGGGAGCCCCGGAGGAGGGCAGAGGCAGCGACCCGTTCGGCCTCACACATCCCGGAGCGCCCATGGACGCAAACACCGCGCGGATGCTCCACGCCTTGGAGGGGGTTGCCAGCGCCCGCCAAGGCGACAAGGCAGCCCAGCGAGAGACGGTGGCTGCGTTGGGGAGAGCGGAGGAGTTGGACGTCTACTTGGCGCGCGGGTGTGGCCAGCTGACGGTGGAGGTCTGCGACGAGGTCCTTGGGCGCGAGCTGTTCTATGCTCTGCGCCGGACCTGCGAGCAGAACAAGGCCTTGATGCTCGCGGTCGAGGCGCCCACGACAGTGTCCAACCGGATCGCGATGGCCTGCGCCTCGCTCAGCTTCGGCGGCAGCAGCCTGGACAACCTAGCTCCGTGGTCGGCCTCCGTGGCGGACTTCCCGACGTGCAAGACGGTTGCGTTCGACAAGTACAGTGCGCCGCACGACACCAAGCTGGAACCCAGGCCCAGGGCCCCCGTGGTCTTTGACCAGTGGAAGCGGCAGGCCCAGAACATGACCAAGTTCTTCGGGCTCGTCTTCGGACGAGAGCATATCAAAGAGCGCCTGGACTGCCTGGAGACCCTCGCGCGGGAGTGCGAGAAGGACGACCATGCTTTCCCGCCCAAGTTCGTCTACGAGCTATGGGAGGAGCTGTGGTCGACCTGGTGCGAGCGCCTCCGAGAGAAGAAGCGGGGCCTCCTACGCGTGCTGCAGACGGACAACCCCCGGAAAGAAGACCTCAAGATGGTGGCTTTCGCCCCCAGGGCGGACGGGCGTCCGGCGTTCGTCTTCCCCAATGTTTTCGACCTCGAATCCCCCGCGGGCTACTACCAGGAGGTCGTGCGTCCTCGGCAGTAGCGCTACCTGCAGACCGTCCTCAACGACTCGATGCATAGGGCGCGCGGCGCCCCGGGCAAAGCCGGAGAGGTCAGAGGCGAGATAGAGAGAGAGAAAGAGAGAGAGAGAGAGAGAGAGAGAGAGAGAGAGAGAGAGAGAGAGAGACGAACCAGCTGCGGAGCCGCAAGAGCAACGAGCAGGAGCAGCGTCCAAGAGGAAGCCCAAGGCCAAGGCCCAGCCGAAGACCAACTCCGCGCGTGCTGCCTACCCTGCGGGCAAGCGGCTGAACGCACAGGAGATCAAGCTCTCCGTCCAGCACGCGCCCTGCGATAAGCAGGGCAAGCCGCTCTGCTGGGACAACTCGACCTGGATAGGCTGCAAGAAGGGCGCTCAGGGGTGCTCGCATTCACACGAGCTCATCAAGGGCCTGAAGGACGTGCACTGGACCGTGCAATGTCAGCTGCTCAGGCGAGGCGGGCTCCGCAACGCCGCCAAGATCGACCCAGCTTCGGTCAATGGTCGGATCGCGCAGCTGCGGGCCCAGGCTAAGACCGAAGCGGACGGCAAACGGGCTGCAGGTGCGGGGGCGGCGGAGAGCCAGCCGACCAAGACAGGCTGGGCGCCGCCCGACGAGCACGCCGAGGTTCAGTGCACCGAGCTTGAGTCCGAGCTCCGCGAGGCCGCCCAGGGACCCGACGCTACCTGGTTGGAGGACCCACGCCCCGACAGTCCCGCCCTGGTTGGGACGAGCGTCTGCACAGACGAGGGGGCCTTGGCCCAGCGGAAGCTGCTCGAGACTGTCCAGGAGAGCGGGGTGCTCGACTCCGTGAGCCACGCCAGTGACTACATGCGGTCGCATGTCTTGGCCCGCCTTGCATGTGCCCGCGGGCGCGGGGAAGAGCTCTCAGTCGAACAAGTACTCCTTGAGGCAACGCGCCACGGCGGGCCCACCCTGGCTGCCGAGGCTAGCGAGCTCCTGGACCGCATCGGGGCGAAAGCCGGCAACCTGGGGGCTGACCCAGACGTCATCATAATACCAGCGCGGTGGAATGCTGAGGAGTCGGTGGGACGGGGCTCCGTCACGGTGCAGGGCCAGACTTGGCACTACCTTGGACCAGCTGCCCCTCGACGAGTGCGTCGCGAAGCGTCTGCACGTGCCCGCCGGAGTTTCGGAGGAGCGTCAATGTCTCCAACTCGACCTGGCGGCAGCCAAGCTCTGGGTGCAGCTCGAAGCACCACCTGACGCCCAGCAAGTCAAGGACCTGGCCCCTGAGATCCGCAGAGACCTCCTAGAGAAGGCGACCGACGCTGCTGCGGGCCTCGCCGATGCCCCACTTGGGATATCTTCCAGGGAGGCCGAGGTCTGGATGCACATCCATGACGCGGTGCATCGCGACCACGACAAGGATTTCAGGTGCGTCGCCCTCTTCCCGTGCGAGGCGTTGGACGAAGTGGTGCTCAGAGTATGGCGGGCGGATCACTGGGGTCATTTGGATATTGACACAGTCCTCCCAGCGGGAGAACCCAAGCAGGAGTGCCACGTGATCATCCATCGCGGGCATATGCGTGTTCTTCATCCCCCGTCCGGCGCTGAGGGTCGGCGAGTGGCAGACGAGCTGATTCGCACCTGGGCCACGAGCGGGAAGGACCTCAAGGAGCCCCCCACCATGGGCTGGGAAACATACCTTGCCTCCGAGGAGGACGGCAGCCCAGTGGTGTCCAGCAAACCCCCACCGCGCCAGCACTGCAGGGCACTCGCCGCGCAGCAACAGCAGCGTGGAAGAGCCGCCGGCGGTGCACCCGCCGTGGTCGAGCTCTCCACCGAGGTGGCCTGCCCGGACTTCAGGGACCTGGAGCCTTTGCGCTCTCGACCCACTTTCGCGCGGGGGCTCAGGACGAGGGAGATCTTCGCCGGAACAGGGCGCTGGACACAAGCCATGAAGAACGCGGGCATCGCCACCAGCGAGTCCGTCGAGTACTTTGGGCAGCCTCTTTTTGGCAAAGACCCCAGGCCGCAGTTCGACATCCGCGACCCGCTGGTGCGCGAGCGCCTGTACCAAGAGTTCAGTGCGCCTCCGGGCCCCGACGAGGCCAACGCGCTGCAGTTCGCCCCCCCCTGCGTGAGCCACTGCCCCTGGCAATTGGCAGCAGGAGGGGCGAGAACCTTCGAGTGTCCGGGTGGGACTGGAGAGCGCCAAGTCGAGATCGACGGCAACGTGTTCGGGGAGTTCGCGTGCATAGGGGCGAAGCGGGGCTACGAGGCAGGACGAGAAGTCCTCATCGAGTCCTCAGCGCGGGACGGCCGGTTCCCCAAGCTTTGGGATCGCCCCTGCATGAGAGCTCTGGTGCACGCGACTGGGGCCCGAGTCATCGCCATAGACATGTGTGAGTGGGGGCTCGCACCTCCGGACGAGCCCCAGTATCGGTATCAGAAGCGAACCTGGTGGCTGGCATCGCTCGGGCTTTATCCCTACGCTCTGATCCTGGCCAGGAGCTGCACGGGCAAGCACACGCACCGCACGTTGGAGGGCGGTCTACCATACGACTTGACGGACGTCCAGGTGGAAGCCTACGACCTCGACACGCGCATGCGGCTCAGCAAGGCCGAGGCAAGCGAACTGATCAACCTCAGCACCAAGTTGGGCGAGGCCAGCGGGCGCCATGGCCTTGACGAAGACGGCGCCACCGTCAAGCTGCCCCCGGACGACAAGCTGCTCCGCGTGAACCAGCTCATCGCGCGGGCCGCCCCGGACAATTTCCACTGGGCGAGGGTTGACTTCCGCACCAAGCGGCACTACTCCGTTCTGCCTGAGAACCAGTGGGCCCTCTACTTCGGAAAGACCCCCGAGGGCGAGCTCCGCTTCACCATCAGCACGCAAGCCCCGCCCAACCTGGAGGGTGGAGGGCGCGTCCCCAGCGGCACCCCCCAGCTCAGCGCTGCAGTTAGGGGGGAGCTGGGAAGCGCCGGCTTCGGGCTGGGGCTGCGGGGCACGCGGAGGACCCAGCACGCGGGGCAGCATGCGCCGCGGCTGTGCGCTGCCTGGGCAGCCGCGCTGAAAGCAGCGGCTGCCGGCACCGCTCCCGAGAAGCTGGAACAGCAGATTGCGGCGATGGACGCCGAGGCGCGGGCTTTGGAGGAGAAGTTGGAGAGCAAGGTGGCGCGGGCCGGGCGCTCTGACGCCCTGGAACAAGACCCCCCTCCTTCATCTCGGCCTTCGGCCTGCGCGGCAGAGGGCGCCGCGACCGAGGACGGGACCATTAGCAAGCACGGCGAGAGGTGCGGCAGCCTGAGGAGGAGCACCATCACCAGCCGAACAGAGGAGGATCGGAGCGGATGCAGTTGCAACCACGACGACAGCTGGCCGGAGGCCCCTCGCAGCTGCTGCAGCGTCTCGGGCTGCCTACCCCACCCGAAATGGAGAAGCTCACTGGAGGTCAAGATTGACGAGGGCTCAAAGGGCCCCCGTGGGGGCGGTCGTTCAAAGGACGGTTACCCGGAGAGAGACGTGGCGGAGGAGGACGGCGGGAGCTCAAAGGGCGAACGCCAAGGTGAGGACGAGTTGGAGGTGGAGACCGACGGCGAGCCGATCATGATCGAGTATGGTGGCGACGAGAAACGGGGCGGCAAGCGGGGCGGCAAGCGAGGAGGCTGGAAGCGCAATACTGCGCGCAAGCGTGAGGCGCGTGAAGCTGCCGCTCGTGGAGGAGGCGGACCTGGCGGAGATGGCGATGATGACGGCGACGGGGATGAGAGCCCCGACGAGGATGAGGAGGAGGAGAACCGCCGCCAGAAGAAGGCGAGGGAAGCTGAGGACGAGGCATCCCGGGCCAGCCCAGTGCGAGTCCTCGTCCCGCAGCAGGGCGGCCAGTGGGTGCTGCTCAAGGGGGGCCCGTTCGAGGCAGGAGAGGTCAAGGCAAAGCTGAGGGTCTCGGATGCGCTGTCCGGGTGTTTCTTCGACGAAGACCAGTTATACCTCTTCGAGCACACGGAGGACGAGGACACAGCAGGCGCACATGGGCCGCCTCTCGATGACGAGGAGTCGGTGCGCCCTGGAGAGAAGTTGCTGCTGTGGGCCACGCTGAAGCCGCCGAAAGAGTGGACCAGCTGGAGCCCTCGGTGGGATCGAGATCAGCAACCGGCACCCGGCGCCACCGCCCAGGCAGGTCAGCGGAGGGTCACGGCCAGGATCGCTGACCGGGCTTCGGCCGCGGCAGCAGCGCATGCCAGCACCGACGTTCCGCGAAGTGGCTGCAGCAGCAGGAGGCGCGCGGGCAAGCTCAGTCCCCCCGTCCAGCGGGGGCACCTCGAGGAGTTCAGGTGCCCTGAGACGGGTGGAGGAGCAGCTCGCCGAGGCCCAGGGGCACCACGCTCGCGTAGCGGGTGTGGGCAGCGACCAGGAGCGGAGCGCCGCACGCGCAGTCGGGCAGCTGGAGAACAGGCGCAACGAGGTCCAGGCCCGCCGCGCCGCCCGGCTCGAGCGCGAGGCGCGCAGGAAGGAGCGCGAGGACCAGAGGGCCGCTAGTGCCCCCCCGAGGCCTCAGTGCCCGCAGGAGCCCCCAGAGGCCCCCCCCACCGGAGGCTGAGGGAGACCCAGGGGCCACCTCTGACGAGGCAGGGCGCAGGGCCGCCGAGGCGCACCCGGGCGTAGCCTGTCGCGGGGGAGTCCATAAGTGCAATGCCGCTCGGCGCTTCGTCAAGACCTTCAACGACGTACGGAGGGGCGGTAAGAGTTACGACCTCCAGCATGCGGACATCTTGTACCTGAACGGGATCGGGCAGATCAGCGACGTGCTGATGCAAGAGTACCCCGGGGCAGACCCGACGGACCCGACCCTGGCGCCGGAGCCTCGCCAGCTCGGCGAGATCCTGGCGCGCCACGTGGAGGAGCACGAGACACTGAAGGTCAAGATGAAGAGCCTCGGCATCCCGCGGGGCGAGCACGCCGGGGGAGGGGTCCTGGACCCCATCTACGTCGAGACCGAGAAGACCTACATCGAGGAATACGAGGGCCAGGGCATCCCCAGCGCCCGCAGCCGCAGTCGCAGGAGAGGTGTGGGGACAAACCCCCACGAGCGAGCGAGGTCCTCCGGAGAGGTGCACGGTGGCTCAGAGTCGTCCGCCTCCGAGACGATGGCTCCCACCGCCAGAGGTAGACTGCGAGCGAGGTCGCCGCCGGACGAGAGCCGCGGGCGCAGCACCGCCCCTGACCCAAGGGACCAAGGGCGCAGATGCGGAGGCCCCGAGATGCCGCCGGCGGATGTCCGCCAGAGCGTGCACCACGAGAGCAGAGCGGAGGCACGCCAGAGCGAGCGCCAAGCGGCGCCGCCGGCTGCCTCCCGCCCTGGAGCCCCTGAGGCCAAGGAGTACTTGGCCTGGTGCCTGGAGCATGCCGAGTTCGCCCCAGAGCTGGTTAAGGAGGTGACGAGCCTGGGGAATTCGCCTGCTCCTCGCCGCGGGAAGCGTGGAGGCCGCCGCGGCGCGGCTCCGCGAGGAGCGGGAGCGCGTCCTCGGGAATCCGCTCGGAGGGGTGCTCGACCCCGAGTTCGGCGCGGCCCTGGAGGAGGACCACCGGCAGTGCCTCCACGAGATGGCGAGCAAGGGTGTCCCTGTACGGAGGCAGCAGCCCAGGCGGCGCACCGTGGCCAAGCCCCACGCCTCAGCAAGGGACCACGCCCTGGAGATGTACGCTAAATCCTGGAAGGACACCTCCAACGGCGCCGTGCTCTGGGCCACCCCGGAGGCCGAGGACGCCCTGTCCGCCTCGGAGCTCATCGAGAGCCCGTCAGGGCGGGTGCCTAAGACGCTGCCCGACCGCACGGTGAGCAGCGAAGGGCGCCCCATACACGATATGAGGGTCGCCAACGGGGACTCGCCCAAGGAGCTGCACCCGCCGGCGCTTCAGCCCAAGCACGAGGCTCTCGTGCGCCTATCTCTTTGGTGGTCCGCGCGCCGCCCAGGTGTGCCGCAGGTGGTAGCCAAGTGGGACGTCTCGAGGGCCTTCAAGTGGCACTGGGTGCGCGACGAGGACGCGGCCGAGTTCGGCACCTCCCTCCCGGGCCAGGCGGTAGGCCTGGCCACGCGCGTGATCATGATCCACTGCGTGATGGTCTTCGGGTGGTCGGGGTCCCCTGGCGAGTACATGGCGTTCGCCTGGAGCGCCAAGTGGGACCACGAGCGGCGCCGCCCGCCGAAACCCCAGGTCAACGACACGGTGCGCTGGTCGCCCAAGTGGCTGATGGACGACGGCGTCTTGGTCGAGCCGCTGGTCGGCCTCAGGCCCTGGCTCAGCGCAGCCGACTGCGACGCGAGCACGAGGCGTGTCTGGGGCGACGACGCGACCAACGTTGACAAGATGGCGGAAGAGGGCACTTTCCAGGCAGAACAGCTGGTCTGGGGCCTCTATCTGGACGTAGACAAGCAGCGCTCGAGGCTTCCAGAGCCCAAGTGCGTGAAGGCCGCCCACCTCCTGGCGATCGACGAGCTTCGCTATGGGTGTCGTCGGGTCCCCATCAAGGCCGTCCAGGAGCTGAGGGGCTCCGCGCAGTTCTGGGTGGCCACGCAGCCGGCTATCAAGCCCGAGCTGCCGGTCATCGACCGCCTCCTCGGCGGCGGACTCGGGGCGGCATGGGCAGAGCCCCGGGGGGGCGCCGAGGAGATCGCCCTTGCCTGGGACGAGTGGGACCAGACCCTCGAGCTGCTGCGGGTGCTCTTTGACGCACCCGAGGCTTGGGCGTCCACTTTCGAAGCGAGCTTCATTTCCTGTCTAGGGCCGCGCGAGCGCCTGGCACTCCCAGGAGCCGCCGCCCGGACGAGGTGGACTGGAGGCGACGCCACCACGACGACCATCGGCAGCATAGACTGGGGGCGTGCGGTGGCCGGCAGCAAGGCAGCGCCACCCCACTACATGGCCGTGGACGCCGCCCCGCTCCTCCGCCAGCTGGAGGACGTGCTGAGCTACCCGGGGGCCGAGAAGGACTGGGCTATAGCCATCGTCGAGCTGCTCGCGTTCGTGGCCCTGGCCGCCGCAAGGGGTGGCGAGTGGCAGGGCGAGCTGGTCTTCTACGTTACCGACAACATGAACGTACGGCCGTGGATTTCCAAGAGGCGGCCCAAGCACCCGCTCGCGAGGCACCTCGTCCGCCTCATTCAGCGCCTAGAGGCTTCCTACGGGTTCAGCACGACCGCACTGTACATCCGCACCTACCATAATGACATCGCGGACTGGCTGTCGCGGGAGGAAGCCAAGAAGGTCCACTCCGAGCTCCTACGCAAGGGGTGGACCCGCATCGAGCCGCCCGAGGAGTGGGGGAAGATGTTGGCAGAGGCGAAGGAGCACCTCCTGCGATTGCCTGGAGAGGAGGGGCCCATTGCGGAGTCAGCGCTCCGCCATCGGGCGCTGAGGACCCCCGCGGCAGTACCGCGCAGCCTGGCCTTCAAAGGGCGCCGGGGACTGGAGCTCGGGAGCCCGCTGGGGACGCACGGGCGCGCCTGGGAGCAGCTAGGTGGTGAGCTGACATCGGGCAGCCCAACGGAGGTGGACTGGATCATGTGCACGCTGCCCCTGGACCCGAAGGGTTTCGAGGTCGAGGAGCTAGTGTCCGCGGTCACCCGGGCGAGGCCGCAGATCGTCGTGGTCGACGCCCCAGGCAAGCTCGACCTGACCCGCGTCGTCAAGGCGCTGCGCAAGATGGGATACCGCACGTACGACCTGGAGGTCGTCTGCACCCACTACGGCGACATGACGGCCCGAGCTCGAAGCTTGCTTGTGGCGGGCCGAGGACCAGCAGGCGCTAGCCTGGCGAGCATGCGCATGCCGCCGGCGCGCCGCTGTCCCCACGGGGTGAAGCACGCGCTGAAGGACAAGCTCAGCGAAGGCGACCACCACTGGCTCGACGACGAGGGGAGCGTCACCTGGGACCCGGCAGCCCGAGGTGGTTCCGACCCCATGCTGCCCAAGGGCATCGGCCACATCAAGCTCGCTGGCACGAAGCACCTGGTCTGCTCGATCGACGGCCCGATCGGTACGGTTCGCTGGCCCACAGAGGGCCCGGGCGGACCGAGAGGGACGTTGGTCCACGTCCCGGGGAGCAGCGACGGGCGCATCCGGGCGCTGTCGCCTGAGGAGGTCTGGATCGCGCAGGGGGGCGACGAGGCAGCTTGGGTGAAGAGGCGGGCCCAGGGCGACACTGAGGCCACCCTGATGCGAGAGGCGGCGAGGTCCTTGCCACCCGAGACAGCGAGAGCTGTCCTGGGCGCCGCTGCGGACGCGCTGCTACAGACCACCCAGCGGGCGGGCGGCTGCCGTGACCCCGCGGACTCTGCTGCCTGGGAGACGACCCGGCGGTGGCTCAGGGCTTGGGCACGGGGCGAGCTCCGGGCGAAGGCCGAGGCCACCGAGGACGACCAACACGCAGGGGTGCTGAGCGACGACGCCCACAAGGCGAGGCGCAGGAGCCAAGGCGTCCGCTTCAAAGCAATCGAGGAGGACCTCGCGCGGGGCCCCGAGCCCCCCCCTGATGCCAAGGAGGTGGACCTGAACGCAGTCGTCAGCACACCCAAGAAGCGGCGGAAGCGGAGCCCCAACAGGGGCAAGAAGGTGGAGACCCAGGGGTTGGTCAAGCCGATCGCGCTGGGCCGAGCTCGGGCTGCCATCGCTCTGCCAGACCACCCGACCCTGGGAGGGGAGGACTACGGCGGGTGGATCGAGGAGCAGAAGCGCGAGGCGCTGATGCTACGGCTGTCCGAGGGGACCCGCGCCGGCTACGAGACCGGCTGGCGACAGTAGCAGGGCTTCAGGGCAGCCCAAGGCGAGTCGCCCTGGCTAGAGGGACGCGATCGCGAGGAGCGCCACGCCAACGAGGAGGCGCTGCTGGGTTTCGTCGTCGTGCTGGCCAAGGTGCTGAAGCGAGAGGGCGCGATCAAACAGAAGTTGTTCGCCGTACACTTCGCTCACCTCGTGGTCGGATATCCAGACCCTCTACTCCACCGGGGTCGCCTCTGGTCCACGCTCGCCGGCCTCCGGAAAGGCCAAGGGCCGAGCGGGCGGAAGCGGCCTGTGACACCGCGCATGCTCCTGTGGCTCCAAGGCTTCTTGAGGGGCCAGACCGACCTCCCCGAGACGGACACCGCGGTCCTGTGGGCCGCCGTGGTGGTGGCCTTCTTCTTCATGTTGAGGGCGTCAGAGTACCTAATCCAGCCTGGGAAGACATGGAGCCGAGAGCGCGTCGTGCGCGGCGTGGACATCACGGGCCGCGACGGCAACAACCAGCCCTGCACCTTCAAGGACGCGGTGGAAGTGGTGCTCCACATCACCTCTTCGAAGACGGATCAGTACAATGTGGGGTGTGTGAGGAATCAGTATCTGACGGGCACGTCGCTGTGCCCCGTGGCCGCCATCCGCCAGCTGGAGCAGCACTACCCGCAGAGGCTGCGAGGCAGCGAAGAGGAGCTCCCGCTCTTCCGCCGGGCGAACGGTGCACCCATCCGCCGCGAGGAGGTGCAACACTACTTGACGGTCGCGGGGCTGGCCGCCGGGCTGAGGAAGGAGGAGATTGGCTCACACAGCCTCCGCATAGGAGGCGCAACGGCGATGCACCATGCCGTGGACGACCTGCAGCGCGTCAAGCGCTTCGGGCGCTGGGCCTCCGACAGCTTCCACGGGTACCTGCGGGAGACCCACGAGCCCATGCGCGGCATCTCGACCGACATGGCGACGGACACGTCCGAGCTCACGGCGCCGCCGGCCCACGCGGCCGAGAGCGAGCGCCGCGCGGGCAAGGGCCCGACCCCGCTGTGGTCCAGAGCGGTGCTGGCCGCGACGACGCTCGCCGCCACGGCTGGCGGCGCGGACGGCTACGTGATCAAGGTCGACCCGGCGGAGGGCCAGAACCTGCTGATCTTCGTGCTCCCTGTTAGATTGGGGGCGTGGGCGATGACAGCGGGTGTGCTGCTAGCAGCGGTGCTGTCAGGCGCTGTTTGGCAGCACAGGCAGCAGCGAAGGAGCGGACGGGCGGCCAGCGGGCGCAGCAGCAACCGCAGAGCCCGCAACCCCGGGCAGGCACGCAGTGCGCAGCGCTGGTGGTGACGGCGCTCGCAACGGCAGCTGGGGAGACGCAGAGCCGGGAGATGGCAGCAGTCGACGACAGGACCCAGGGGGTCACGCTTCGCTGGGGGCCGCAGATGGGCACGGTGGCAATCGTCTTCCCGGTGGAGACGGCGCTGAAGGTGGCGGCCACGATCGCAGTGCTGTTTGCAGTGAGCATCGGGGTGCTCTACTGCTGCTGCTGCGGGATGGCCAAGAAGGACGAGAAGATGCCGAAGCCGGAAGCACAGCGGGCTATAGTGCAGCCGACGCCCAAGGCGCCCAAGCTCCCCAAGCAGCCGCAGAAGACGCACTGCGACGCAGGAGTGATGGGCCCGGTGCACTACAACGGCGTGAGGTACGTGCACGAGACCCAGGGCTTCCGCCGGGCCAACGAGGTGACACGGGAGGCGGCCCCGTCAGTGCACCGCGGGTCGCCAGAATGGCCCCGAGGAGGAGAGCAGAGGCCGCATCGTGACTGAGGTGCGGGGCTGCCGCCGGCCAACGGCCGAGCCGGCAGCGGAGGTCCGCCGCCGGCAACCGCCGCGCGGGAGGCCGCGCGGCGCCGGCTGAGTTCAGCCTGGCGCTCGCGATCAGCTTTGCGCTTGCGAGCAGCTGGGCGCGGGCAGCGGCAGCTGGCGCCCGAGGGCAAGAGCGCCGCGCCGGCCTGGCAACCGGCAGTGCCGTCATGGGGGACGGCGGCGGCGGCCACGAGGGGGCGCCGGCGGCTAGCCCAGCCAGGGCTGCCGCACAGGGCGCATGAAGAACCCCCGCGGGCGCCGGCGGCGTGCCGCCCTGCGCCTGCGGACCCACCTTGCTGGGCAGACGTGGCAGCGCGCCGCAGATGCCAGGACTGTTGAGTTCTACGCCGGGAAGATCGGCGACTACGTGACCCGCTACAGCCAGTTCGGCGCGGCGGTGCACTTACAGGAGGAGGTTGGCGGCGCGGCCCGCGACGCGCGGCCTAAGACCAGCGCCGGCGCGAGAGGCGCCAGGCGCCAGCGGAGCAGGCAGCACTGCTCCTTGGGAAAAGGTCGTCATCATCGATGCGATCGTCTGATGCCGCGCCCTCCCCTTGCGCCTCCTCTCTTGAGCCCACACCCACTAGGCTCAAGATGTTTTTAGTTTACCAGTGCTGCTTGAGGGGATATCTAGGATGTTTGGTAAAACTGATGGATCTCCCCGTTTCCAGGACTGGCGCGGGCTGTCTCCTGCGGTCCCCTCGCTCCTGCCCTTGCCCTCTTGCTTGCCCTCTCTCGCCCCTTCTCTCTCACCGCCGCTCGGCGGCTCGAGCCTTTCCGAAGGCCAAGCTGGCCCACCCTTGGGGCCCCATTTGGGGGCCCCATTACCCGCCCTGTTCTGGACTTTTAAGGTGCCGCCAAAGCGCTACAGCGCCTCGGCGGCGGCGTGGCCCGCGACGCGTGGCCCAAGACCGGCGCCGGCGCGAGAGGCGCCAGGCGCCAGCGGAGCAGGCAGCACTGCTCCTTGGCAAAAGGTCGCCATCATCGTCTGATGCCGCGTCCTCCCCTTGCGCCTCCTCTCTTGAGCCCACGCCCACTAGGCTCAAGATGTTTTTAGTTTACCAGTGCTGCTTGAGGGGATATCCCGCTTCGAGGCCCTGATTATGCCGCAAGTGCCGACGGTGTCGCAGTAGATCTTGTCTTCGAACCGCGCCCACTCGAACTCGCAGATCTGGGCGAGCCGACACGCTGCACGCGCGGCCGCGGCCGCGGAGAGATGGGGAGGGGGGAAGGTGGGCGCGCCAGCGCGCGGGCTGGGCCCGCCCGCCCCGAAGCGAAGGGCCCCGCGGAGCCCCGCCGCAGCCCGCGCTCGCGCCCGCCCCCTCGAGGGAGAGCCCTCGGCTGGCCAGCGCCGCCGGGGGGCGCCTCCACATTCGCGACGACCTGCCCGCTGGGCCTCTGGCCTAGCAGATGGCCCGGCGCCGGGGCCCGCGCCTTGCCGGGCGCCGTCGGCGCGCGCGGCGCGACAGCCCCGGCGCGCGCGCGCAGCCGAGGAGGCACTCCAGCATGGCCCGCCCGGGGCCGCCACGCAGCGCCCTCAGCCGCATCTCCATCTTCTCCGCGCCAACTGTCTGGTCAACGAGCCCAGGGGCGCCTCGCCCGCGCTGAAGTCCGCGGCCGCCGCCGCCTGTCCGAGCGCCCCGCCAGTTCGGGCTCGTCGGCCTAGGATCCAGGCGCGGAGCGAGAAGGTCGCGGCGCCTGGCTGACCTCAATGAGGGTCGCTCTCAATGAGGGCCGCCCCCCGCGCGCACCCGCGCAGTCGTTTTGCCCCGCGCGTCGCCCTCCAAGCGGCCCAGGCACGGCCCCCCCATGTCGCGCGGCAAGTCGCTCGGCTAACCCGCCGATGCTCTGCCCTCGCTTCGCTGCGGGGGCTAGTCCGCGCCGCGCCCGTCGCCGAGCCCTGGGAAATGGGCGCCCTTCCCTCCGCTTGCTCTTTGCTGCGAAAGTGGTTTTCGCGGCAGCCTCGCGGGCTCGCGGGCCCGCGGCCCCGCGGCGCGCCCCGCCAACGCGCCGGGCCCGCACCATCGATAGCAACTGGTCAAGGGGGCGCCCCGCGCTGCCGGCCGCCCAGGGGCGGCCCTGGCACCTGGCGCCGTCGGCATCGCTGGCGCGCCCTCCTCGGAGATCGGCCTGTCCTCGTCACTGGGGCTCGCCTCCAGCTCCGACTGCCACGCCCCGCCGGATGCTGCTCCGCTGGGCCGCCGCCTCAGCTGCTCCTCGCGCAGCGCGCTGAGCTGCTGCGCCATCGCCCTGCGCTGCCCTCACTCGCACGATATGATTGGGCGCCTGGGCAGCGCCTCGTAGCTCCTCGCGGCCTCGACGACCCCCCTGCCGCTGCGCCCGGCCCCCGCCCGAGCATCGCCCGGCAACCTGAGCCGCTCGCCCACCCGGTCCTGGAAGTCCCTGATCATCCGCAGCTCGCGCTGCTGGATCCGCTACGCCATCTCCCTCTGGCCCTGGCCTGGCGCGACTGGCGCCTGCCCGCGGCTGCCCGGCGTCGCGCCGCCCCAGCGCGCCCTCCTCGCGGGCGAGACCACTTGCCAACACTGTCCGAATCGCCACGGCTGCTGTTCCTCCCCCGACGGCGGCGCCGGCGGTGGCCCCACGCCGAGGGTCGCAACTACCTCGCTTCCGACCGCGGCGGACTGGGCGGCTGCTCTGGGGAGTCGAGCACGAGCGCGTGCCGCGACGTCGTCTCCATCCGCGCCCGAATGTCGCCCCCGGCCCCCGTCTGCCTCCTCGCCTGGCGCCTTTCGCACGCCGACGGCCCCCTTCTCGGGGCTGCCCCCTCCTGGCGCCGCCCCCCGCGCGGCCCCCGCTGCGCCCCCCCCACCGCGCCGCTCGGCGGGGAGGTCATCGCGCTCTCGCCCCCGCCCTCAATCGCCCGCGCCCCTTCGTTCGAGGGGGCCGCCGACCCCCGCCCCGAGCAGACGCGCCCTGGTTGGCGGAGGGCGCAAGCGAGGCAGCGACCCCTGGCCCCGGCCGCGGCCCCGATGCCCCGCCCGCCCCCCAGGGGGCCCGCCCCCTCCACGATGGCGCACATCCCGCCGAGGGGCGCCCCCGCCCCGAAGGGTCGCATGGAGCCCCGCGTCGGGCATGCAAACGCTTACTCTTGCGCCGCCCGCGCCTCGCGGTCAGCTGGGAACGCGGCGCGCCGCCACCTCGCTGCAACCCGCTGTCCCCAGCTGCGCGGCGGCGAATCATTCAGCGCGAAGGCGGCGCCCCCGCCCCGAGGGGTCGCACGGGGCGACGCCGCTGCCACGGCCCGATCGCCTCATCGAGGCCCGCCGAACCTTCTCGATAAGAACTTTCTGCGGCGCTCAACCAGGCCCTCTGCGGCCATATGCTGGCGCTCGCGCATGCGCCACCACGGCCTCGCCAAGCGCCCCTCCTTGCGGCACGCCTCGGCCTTCGGGATGCCCGCGGACCCGGGCCATCGAAGAACGGGAGCAGGCAGGCGAACGCGCCATCGCCGCCCGCGGAGTCCAGGATGGGATAAATCGCGGGCGAGCTGAGGGCGCGGCAGTTGCGAGTGAACCTGTTGGACGTTCAGCCCCCCGAGCTTGTCCGCGGTGACCCCCTCCTCCGAGAACGCGGGCATGTGCGTGATGAGCATCATGTAGGCCTCCTCTGTGCTGGCTTCGATGGCGCCCATGGCCAACTCGAGCACCCTCAGCAACGGTCCGTCACGGGGGACCTCGCCTCTTCATGGCGCGCGCCAGCTCGGCCGTCCTCAGCACCGCCAGGGTGGCCTCATGCCCCGGGCTACGGTGGCCGAAGTAAACCATCTCCGACTGGTTCTACGGGCTGCACTCCGGGGCCTGCTCGGCGCGATCACCCCCCCTGTCGCGGCCAACTCCACGCCGCCCTTTCTGGCGATGGAATGCGACGGGGAAATTTTAACGAGGAGCTCCCACGCGCGGCTGGAGCCCTTCTCCGACCACCAGCGGCCGCAGCTCTCGCGCGCGCACATCCAATGGCCTCCTGCGGCGGCACCGCCCGGCTCGTCCTCTTGCGTCGGCACCTGCAGCGCGGGCGCACGACCCCGTCGAAGGCAGACGTAAAGCCTGGCGCAGCCCCCAGACGCTCGCCCATCAGCATGGCCACATAGATCTCGCCCAGGACGACGCGCGGGCTTCCATGGCGAGCTCGGTGGCCTTGGTCTGCTGCGTCGGCGACTCCCTCTTCTTTTTTCCCGGAGAGGGCGCCGGCCCAGGGTTCTCTTCTAGTTGGTAAACCTGTCCCCGGTGCATCAACTGAGGTGGGCCGGCGGTTCTTTCCTGGATCAATATCGAGGTCGAGGTGGGCCAGCGGTTTAAATTTGAGGATGTCTCCGGCGAAACGCTTGTTTCTCAAATTTGGTTGAGGATGTCTCGAGCGAAACGCTGGTTTTGCAGAGTTGGGGGGCGTCTCGAGCGGGGCCTCTTGGGGGGCAGAATTCAAGGGATGTCTCAGGCGAAATGCTTGTCGCGCGGCGCGTCCCCTGGCACGTCCCGTGGCACGTCTATTGGCACGTTCCGTAGCGCGTCCCCTCGGAGCGCCCCGCGGTGCGCCCCCGTAGCACGCCCCCTGGCACGTCGCCCGGCGCGCCCCTTGGGACGGTCCGCGGCGCGCCCGCCCGGCACGTTCCCCTGCCAATTCGCTGGGGCAGCAAATATGTGCTGAGGCAGCTCGAGCTTAAGATCAAGATCAGTTCGGTTAGGACTCGGATGCAAAGGAGGACTCGCTCCACGACGCTATAGAGCACAATCGCGGCATGGCATATCTCAGTTCAGCACACCGCATCACAGCACAGCCCTCGGCACGGTACATCAAGATCGATACACTCATTGCAACCTGGCACTTTCTGTGGCGCGTCCCGCGGCGAGCCCCCCTGCACGTCGCGCGGCGCGCCCCCTGGCACGTCCCGTGGCACGTCCATTGGCACGTTCCGTAGCGCGTCCCCTCGGCACGTCCCGCGGCGCGTCCCCGTGGCACGTCCCTTGGCACGTCGCCTGGCGCGTCCCTTGGGACGTTCCGCAGCGCGCCCGCCTGGCATGTTCCCCTGTCAATTAGCTTTGGGGCGGCAAATATGTGCTGAGGCAGCTCGATCAGAACTTGGATACAAAGGAGGACTCGATCCACAACGCTATAGAGCACAGTCGCGGCATGGCACATCGCAAGTTCAGCACGGCGCTGCACAGCACAGCCCTCGGCACGGTACATCAAGATCAATACACTCAGCATTGCGTTTGCCCGTCGCCCAATCAGGTGTCTTTGGAACGTGGCCATGCCTAACATATCTATATTCCTTTTCCGGGGTCGTGGGTCGATCATGCTGCCCCTCGGGTTGAGCCACCCGGACTTCAGGCTGGAGATACCCAGCCCGAGGCAGCACTCCGCGTCGACGTGCTGCTCGCGCGCGACGATCGAGCTGAGGCTCTGGAAGCATGGCATTCCACCATCGTCATAGGCCTGAACAACGAAAGAGATCACGCCGCACTCGTCCTTGCAGCGGTGGCACGTGGCCAGGCTACGCGCGATGACGTGGCCGCCCGTGAACCTGGCAGCACCGTCGGCCTCTCTGACGAGAGGCCACAGCTCCACCTTGAACACGACCGTCGCGGCTATGTGCTCCTCCCAGACCTCCTGCCAGTCCTCTTCGTCTGGCTCCGAGCTCGGCGAGAGGGGGGCCCTGCTCGCCCGACTGTCTGGCCTCCGTCCCGAAGGGTCGCATGGAGCGCTGCCACTCGCTCTCGCCCTTCATCCACGGTTGTCCGCCTCGGCCCCATCTGCCTTCCTCCCGCGCGTTGACATGGCTGGCGCAAGGGGGGGAATTTCCTCATATCCACCGAGGCGCGGCGCCGAGGGCGCAGGCCCAAAGGCCAGCCTTAGCGCCCACCGTTTTTCTGAAACGGCCGAGCGCCGAAGCCCAAATGGCCACAAACTCCGGGCAAGGAAGAGGATATACAGTCGGACTTGATTGGAGAGGACACGCGGGAGGACACGAGACCCTTCCGATGGCCACATTGCCATAGGAACGTAGGAGGCATTGGTCGCGAGACACAGGACACGAAGGTACCCTTGATCTGGCAGGGTCGACCTACTGATCCGGGCCGCCTGTATTTTCGTGTTGGTACACGGAGGCGCACCTCGTGATGCGTACGCGTGACACATGTGGTTGTATCGTTTGATGGTGCATGTTATTCATGTGTGTTGCGTGGCGTGTGCTGTGAACGTGTGTGTCGTGTGTTGATGATGTATGCCCGTGGTGTATGTTACATTTACCTGTCTTTGACGCGTGTGTTCTTGATAAGAGGACTGATGTGTAGGATTGGTGTGTGTGTGTTGTGTATGGTTGTTGTTGGCGTGCACAATGTTGGCGCGCAGAGCTGATGTGTGCGATTGGTGTCAGACCTTGGCGTGTTGTATTGCCATTGGTTACGCGTGGTGTGTAAGTGGTATGTTTTGTTGATGTCCAATGTTGTTGCGTACGTGCGGGCATGTTCTTAATACACGAGATATTGTGCATACAAGCGACGCGTGATAGCGGTCCATGATCCTGTTGTCCGCTGGTGGTGACCATGGCGAATGCATGATGATGGTGCTGGTGATTTCCGCACGGCATCGATGGGCGCTCGTTAGTCTATGTTGCACTGAATGTTGTTCATGCGTGCGTTGAATCTACACAACTGATGATTGCGAATGATTTTCGCTTGTGGTGCATGTTCAGGGTGCTTGGTATTGATCCGTGCTGTGGGCGCCGCGCACGCTGTTGTCTAGCATGTGTGATGTTAAGGTGTGATCTAGGTGCATCGTTTGTGCTTGATGTGAGCCGTCGGTGTCTGTTCTGAACTTCTGCGGGAGCCGCAACGTCGTGACGCCTCTCTGGTTGGGTCGTCTGTTAGATACGCCTGCGATGTGTGCATTAGATTATCGGGGGTATATCTGTGGCCTGGCGGCCGCGGAATGGAGGGCAGGAGAGGCGGATCACCCATGGATCACTCGGACTGTTGGGGCGCAACGAGGCCTCCTCCCTCCCCTACTCCTCCTCTTCCGGCGGGGAGGCCGCAGTCCGCGCTAGCTGGCCGTGTGCCAGGTGCGCCGCCGCTAGCCAGCGCCGGGCAGGCGGGCCCGGCAACCAACCAGCGGACGCACTTGAGGGCAAGCGGGCCTCCTCCTCCTGAGTCCTGATTTCTGACAGCTATAAGGCTCGTCGAACGCAGCCCTCCCCGCTCCAGGGCCAGTCGGCCCTGGAGGGGGCTGATCAAACTGAGGCCACGAGACCCCTGGAGCACCGCTCCAGGAGTTCACTGACGAGTATCTGTAAGAAGTGTAAAGGTGGGAAGCAGACAGACAGACGAGGGGAAGAGGGGAGGAGGGACAGAGGAGGTCGCTCACTCATATAACCTTGGCCTTCCTCCTCCTCCTCCTCCTCCTCCTCCTCCTCCAGAGGAGGAGGAGGGGGAGGAAGAGGAGCAGGATTGCAGTGTACCGCGAATGCCCTTGAGGATCGGCATAAGCCTGTGGAGGTGCTCGCGAAGGTTGAATGACAACCTTCTGGTCCCTGAGCCTGTGCAGGGACTCTTGTTGGCACCTGGTGTCGGTGGCTGGTACGCAGTCTGCCTACCCCGAGACAGCCACCTCTGTTCGACACATTCGGTTTGGCGGGGAGTGCTTCACGATAGCCCCTGTCGAGCACCATCACAGGGTTCTGCCTACCCTCAGAGGTATTAGCACTACACTGGACTCCTGTTCCTACTCCTCCTCCTCCTCCTCCTCATCATCATCATCCTCATCCTTACCCTCTCTCTCTCTCTCTCTTTCTCTCTCCATTTCTCTCTCTCTCTCGTTCTCTCTCTCTCTCTCTCTCTCTCTCTCTCTCTCTATATATATACATATATACATGTATGTATATACATCTATGATACTCTCCCACATGTTCCCCAAAGTGACTCCACAACGGCTGGTGGAACACTTAGTCCAATAGATTGGCCAGAATGTGAACCATTGTTTGGCCACATAGGCGTTTAAAAAGGCAGGGGGCGGCGGTGGTTCGCCATAGGCGACTTCGATTCGTTCGCCACTGCACTACCCTGAAACTCCGAGCACCCCGTCGAAAGAAAAGAATGTGTGCTTCCGACGTGGGCGGCATGCGTACGCACGCACAGGGTGAGCGAGCGAGCGTCCATCCGGCTCTACTGCGGGTAGAGCCGCGCCCATTTTGGCGGAACGAGAAGAGCCGTAGCCCCAGTCAAAAAACTGTGGATGATCTCATGTCGCGGTCACGAACTGGTCCTCCGCACTCCGCCATGCGTCTTGCTGTGTCCATCTTGACGCGGGGTGTGCGGCCGCTCGTGCTGCCAGCCTCCAGTGTTGCCGGCGTGGTGAGTCAGGTTCCTGCTCTTTCTCCTCCCTCGACATCCTCCTCCTCCTCCTCGAGATCCTCCTCGTCCTCCTCCTCCTCCTCCTCCTCCTCCTCCTCCTCCTCCTCCTCCTCCTCGCGATCCTCCTCCTCCTCCTCCTCTTCCTCCTCCTCCTCCTCCTCCTTTTCTCCTCCCACCTCCTCCTCCTCCTCCTCCTCCTCCTCCTCCTCCTCCTCCTCCTCCTCCTCCAGGCATTCCGCTCAGAGCGTCGACAGCAGGATGTAGGTGGAGTCCCCTGTGGGGTACGATGCATCTGACACGCTTGCTGAGCTGGGCGGGGCAGCAAGCGGACGCACCCACTGGAGCCATAGGTCGAGCTTCCGACGGCGCACGACAAGTGATGGGCCTGTTTTCCACCACCACCACCACCATAAGTTGAGGGGGAAGGAGGTGGAGGAGGAGGATTAGGAGGAGGAGGAGGTGGAGGAGGTGGAGGAGGAGGAGGACCCCCTCCCCCTCCTGCTTATGATGGTGGTGATGGAAAACAGGCCCTTCAACAAGTGTGAAGGATGCCGGCATACGGAAGCACCCACTGAGGCCGTACAGTCGGGACCGATTGCAGAGCACACCCGAGAGGAGACACGTCTCTTCCGAGGGCAACTCGTGATCCAGACATGGAAAGGCACGAACCGCGATAGACAGCTGGATCTGGCTGTAGGCTGAGCTCCCTATGGGGCAATAGATGTGCGAGGGATGTGCCGACATGGTCGGAGGCGGCATGCGGACGCACCCACTGGAGCCGTAGGTGGAGATCCCCGTGATGCACGACATGCATGCGTGGTGCCGATATGGACGGGGGCAGGAAGAGATGGCAGAGAAGTAGGAGGAGGAGGAGGAGGAGGAGGAGGGAGGATGAAGGAGGATGAAGAAGGAAGGCGGACACGCGCGGCACTGCGGAGAGAAAACGAGGATCCAACCAACAGAGGAGGGTCGTGAAACACAAATATGGTTCTGGATGAAAAACGATGCAGGACACTTTATACGAGGTGCTCTTCTAGAGCCAAAAAAACACCAGAGTTGACAATGCGAAGAATCTGCAAAAAGATGGACGGAGCAGGGAGAACGAAGAATGCCCTCGCGTCGCACGTGTCCTCAACCGCAGAGGGCACATCCTGATTGGGGTACCCCGCAGCAGTAGACTCCTGAGGTCAGGACTACGCATCCCCCCAACACGCGTTGACTGTGTCCTCAGGAGCGTGTTGTAACCTCATTCTTGGCACAAGAAATACGCTCCTCACAAGTGTCTCTTGCACGCACATGCAGGCACAAACTGCACGCGCCATCGCGCACACGCTGAGGGACTGTACCACCGCATCATCGCATGACTGCCACGTCCGCTTACGCAACACATCATTCAACAAGCCCTTGATGACAGCGAACATGACTGTTCATTTGACTAAGACCACCACGTCTACTCCAGAAGCGAAACTGATGTGCCTCTGACGACCCAACCAATGCAGCCCCAAGACGAGCCTGAGTCAATTCGTCACTGTACGGTCCCCGAAGTAGACATACAACTCCCCTTTGTAGTTGAATGAAGTATACACGACACCACTAGTTTGTACAACGACAACCACTCTGGCTCCGCAAGTCTGCAAATACTGCTTCAGAGAGCAACATACTGAACGCACACACACTGGCGGGCGATTCGCAAACAGTGAGCACCACGGAGCCGCAGGAAGCAGAAAGACGCCACGGGAAGCGCATCGCAGCTGTAGGAAGCGAAGCTAGTCGCACCTAGTCGGGGCTACGGGCAAAGCAAATCAACGATCTGCATACGATATATCATAGTAGCGGACCCACTCGGACCCAGTCGAGGCTATTTAGCCCCGACGAGCACACTTCCAAACCTACCAGGGCGCCCAGGGCATGAGGGCTACGAGGTCAGCCCATCGCTTCTAAGGGGAGGGAAAAAACGTGCGTACATGGATGTTCGTGGGGTGGCTTAGCGCCTACGTACGCCTTTCTGGGGCCCCTGAGCCTTCTCAACGACCGGGAGCGGTAGCGAGGTCCGCCAGCTCAAGGGGGTCCGGCGTGCACGACTGGAGACGGCGCCAGCCCCGCTATTCTTGCAGTGCTCGAGGAGCCGGACGCTGCCATCGGCGACGGGAGTGCCATCCGGTCCTAATCCAGCTTGGGCTTGATAGCCCTTCATCGTTCTTGCGAAGACCACTCATTCCAGGATCGTTGTGATTTCCGACCCCGAGACAAAACGCCAGATCGATCTGCGCGGTCACCGCGGCGGTGGCGGCGGCCACAAGTCGGGGCCAGGTTTTCGTCAAGGAATATCGTCATCAACAGCAGCAGCAGCAGCAGCATCATCATCATCATCATCATCATCATCATCATCATCATCATCATCATCATCATCATCATCGTCAGCAGCAGCAGCAGCACCACCATCATCATCAGCAGCAGCAGCCGCAGCAGCAGCATCATCGTCATCCTCCTCCTCCTCCTCCTCCTCCTCCTCATCATCATCATCATCATCATCATCATCACCTTCATCATCAGCATCATCATCATCATCATCATCATCATCATCATCACCTTCATCATCAGCATCATCATCATCATCAGCAGCATCGGCATCAGCACCGGCACCATCATCAGCATCATCAGAATCTGTAGCAGCAGCAGTAGCATCACCATCCTCATCAACATCATGATCATCATCATCATCATCATCAGCATCATCATCATCAGCATCATCAGCAGCACCATCATCATCGTCATCATCAGCAGCGTCGGCATCATCATCAGCAGCATCAGCATCAGCATCATCATCATCATCGTCATCATCATCATCCTCATCATCAACAGAATCATCATCATCATCATCAGCATCACCATCACCATCACCATCACCATCACCATTATCATCATCATCATCATCATCATCATCATCATCATCATCATCATCGGCATCATCATCAGAATCATCATGACCATCAGCAGCATCACAATCAGAAGTAGCATAATCAGTATCAGTATCAGCAGCACCATCCTTACCATCATCATGATCATCATCGGCATCGTCCTAATCATCCGCATCATAGTCATCTGCATCAAGAGCATCATCATCATCATCATCATCACCATCATCACCATCATCATCAGCATCATCATCGTCGGCATCAGCATCATCAGCAGCACAATCATCGTCAGCAAAGGATCATTATTAGTAGTATCCTTTTTATTACTCGTAATCATCATCCTCATGAGCATCAACAGCATCCTCATCATCAGCATCATCAGCATGATAATCATCATCAGCAGCAGCATCATCATCCCAATCCTCATCCTCATTCGCATCCTCATCCTCCTCCTCATCCTCCTCCTCCTCATCATCACCCTGTCGAGATCATCTTCCCCATCTTCGCAGCTGGAAATGCTTTCACGGATGCGTTGGCTACGGCCGCTGCGGAGGTTCGGCGACCAGGGTCATCACTCCTTTGCCGCGTACGGACCAGTGGGGTGCCATCTGCGCGTACGTCCGACTACGTGCTAGAAAGGCCCTGGCGGACACCGTCGGTGCTGACCCCTGTGTGCTGAGCAACCGTCCACAGCCAAAGCCGAACCCAGTCAGAAGAAACACGACCTCGGCGGCAAACCAGGCACGACATGGTCAAACTCAAGAACAAATTGTATTGCATGGCGCGCAGGCAGTACCTTACCTCCGACAACCTGACCAAATCCGTGGGCTCTCCCTCT
>CAUYUJ010020706.1:0-92500 GCA_963575745.1 Prorocentrum cordatum
CTCTCTCTCTCTTCTCTTCTCTTCTCTTCTCTTCTCTTCTCTCTCTCTCTCTCTCTATCTCTCTCTCTCTCTCTATCTCTCTCTCTCTCTCTCTATCTCTCTTCTCTCTCTCTCTCTTTCGCTCTCTCGCTCTCTCTCTTGCTCTCTCTCGCTCTCTGTCGCTCTCTCTCGCTCTCTCTCTCTCTCTCTCGCTCTCACTCGCTCTCTCTCGCTCTCTCTCGCTCTCCCTCGCTCTCTCCCGCTCTCTCTCTCTCTCTCTGCTCTCTCTCTCTCTCTCTCGCTCTCTCTCTCGCTCTCTCTCTCTCTCTCTCTCTCTCTCTCTCTCTCTCTCTCTCTAGTCTCGGCTCGAGAGTGCCCTGCGCTCAGACCGCAGCCGCGACGCGAAGCGCCCCGCCTCGGAGCCAGACTCCCAGGCCTCGCGAGACCGGAGGGGTCCCAGCAGGACCCTACTGATTCGCGTCACCTCCCCCCACCAGAGCGCCCGCAGCAATGGCCCCCAGTAAGCCGGAGCGCCGTCGCTCTTCCAAGCAGCCCCAGAGCTCACGTCCTGCTGCTGAAGGGTCTCTCCTCCAACGCAAGCAGGACTGCGTCGCAGCTTTCAAGCAAGCGGGGTCTGACCGCCCCACGGCCGCATACAACGGGCTTGCCGAGCTGAACGCGGATGAGCTTCAGGCCACGTACGACATGCACAAGACCAACACGAAGAAGCTCGGCAGTGCCTTGATCCGCATGTGCGCCGCCAACCAGATCAGCTACACGCTGGATCACCACCAGCGCAGCAAGCCTAAGCGCATTGGCGGTGACACATCACACCCACCAGCTGGGTCCGCACGTCTTCAGGCTGCGGACACCCAATTCATGCCTTGGACCCGGCCTTTTGGAAGGTCCCAGTCCTCGCCGAACCCACATCACCTGACGACGGCAAGACGTACAAGCCCAGTATCAGCCTCCACGACTACGAGAGCGGTGAACGGCTGCTGCAACACCACCTCGAGCAGGGTAAGCGTACCACGGGTCAGCTTGCGATTGCTGTCATGGGCCCAAAAAACGACAACTACGTCGGTACCGAGCTCGCCGTCCCCGTGCTGAAGCGTCACCCCAAGGCGCCCAAAGTGGTCCACACGCACGTCCCCGTGACCGTGTACCAGCTGGGCACCAAGGAAGTCGCCTGCACGGAAAAAGTTGCCGTCGCCACCATCGACCCTGCCGACCACGTATGCTGGATTCGGGTGACCATACATGAAACCGAGGCCATCGCCGCAGTCCCCTCCATGCATCAGGCCTTCGAGGACCAGTTCTCGGGAGGTGCCCCCGTGAACCACGCGCCAAGGGTCCTTTCCGACTCCGCTCCACAGGACAAGGCGCGCCAAAACCAAAAGCACAGGGAGTCCAAGAAAGACGCTCGCCGCCAGGAGCTCGATAGTCAGCTCCAGGACACCTTCAAGGCCCTCTTCCACGGCAACTTTAAAGCCGTCACCATCCTCGAACCCTGCAAAAGCCTAGGCAGGTTTGGATCGGGCGTCGGAAAGAGGTCCCTGGCTGCCACCTTCGGCGTCAGTCTTCAAGCGGTCGACAAGGTCTTGGCGGGTTCAGGGCAACTCGGCGCCACCTACGACCTCAGCAACGTAGGTGCAGACGAGCCCACTGCAGACAAGTACCAGACCGTGTGGTTCCCTGAGGACCAGCCCATCACGATGGCAGATGCGTTCCAGAAGTCGGTGGATTTCAAGGCCCTGGGAGTCGTCAGGCACGGCAAGTCAGGCTTATTGGGGATCCGTGTTTCACGAGGGTCAGACGCCGCCAAGGCTGCTGCCGTCAGCATCCGCGGCTGCGAAGCCACCCTCGCCAAGACGCGCTACCGTATCACTGGCATTGCGGCACGCCACGCCACGCTGACCCAGCTCGCCAAGACCCTCACGGGCCCGTCCGTTAAATGGGACTGTGAGGTCTACCACACCGCCTGGGACCCAGCCACTTCGGCTCAGTTTGCCTTAGTGCGCGCCCATCGTCCCCCACTCACATATACGGTACGGGTCGCAGGGTGCCCCATCCCGTGGAGCATCACCGAGGCCCCGCTGGCTGAGGTGGTGCCGAAGAGGGACAACGTTACCATCGTCACGCCTACCACCATCACAGAGCCTGTGACGCCGCCAGCCCGTGGTGGCGGCTTCAGCCCCGCCACTGGCACACTCCTCACCAAAGCGGCCCAGAGCCCTTACCTCCACGACCTCATGACTGCCACGCCCAAAGGCAAGGGCGTCGCACCGCTCCTGATCCCCAAGGAGGAGCCTTTAGCCAAGCGCCACCGATCCTCCAGTGGGAAACGCGACGCCACGCCGCACGCAAGATCACACGGCGCCCCAGGCCGCAGCTCCTCTGCACCCCCGCACGGCACGGACGGAGCTGCCGAGCAGACGGCCGTCCAAGGATCAGGTGGTCATGACCCGCAGCTTGGCACGGTGGCGGCTGAAGGTGGGGGCCACACCGAAGGGGACGCTGCCACAGCCGCCGAAGTACCAGGCGACGCTGACGACGTCGAGATCCTCTCATCAGGTGATGAATACAGCGTGGCTTCCCACGAACTCAACACCTTCGGCGAACGCTTCGCATCGGCACCCAAACTGCCAGATGCCGCCACAACCCGCATCCAACACATGGAACAACAGCACGAGCTGCTTGCCAACACGGTGGATAACATGCAGGTTCAGCTTGCGGGCGTTCTCTCCTCCCAGGCCACACTCACGGAGCACGTCTCAGGTTTGGAACGGGGGCTTGCCACCGTCGTCACCCAGCAACAGACGGCAACCGCCGAAGCCGCTGCACTGCGTGGCGACATCCAGGCCCTCCTCGGGCACCTCACGGGGGGCACCATCCACCTGCCACAGGTGGCCACTCTCGAAACTAAGAAGGAGGAAGCTGCATCAGTTGCCGATCCCGTGGTTGTCTGCGGGTGGATCGACCAGCCAGGCCAGGTCACCCCAGGGACGGGGCCCCCAGGGGCTGACAAAGGCAAAGACAAGGGTCGGGTCACCCAGGAACCCTATTGAAGGTGCCTCAGAGAGCCTGCCTCAGCCCTCCGAGGAAGCGCCTTCAGAGGCATCTCTCCCCTCTTCGCGTCGTATCTCTTTCTTGTCATATCATGTCAGTTTTGGCAGCAGCACGCGCAAGCTATCTGGTGTAGGGACACCCGTCATCTTGCAGGGGGCGTGATTGTTGCAATGTACATGAGCATGCAGGGGTATCTGAGGATGCGTGCTGACATGCAGCTTTTGGCTCATCGCTCGCGCCGCCCGCCAGGCCTCGCCATCATGTGGCGCCTTGCCTGCAGCCTGGCCCTCCCCTCGCTCGCTGGAGCACACCCGTCTTCAGGCGGTGCGCCCCAGCATGGAGGTGAGGTTTTCCTGCGACATGCTGAACGTGGGACTCTTTTCTACCTTTACGATGACAGCATCTACAAGTACGATCACTGCACCATTTTGGACCCGATCGTGAACAGCACCGCCGCCGCGGGTCCGTGCGGCAACGGATCGCTGGGCGCCATCGTGAGCGCATGCACGCCCTTGTCAACTACGACACATGCATCGAAATCCACCCCCAGCGTGGCCTCGACCGTGGTGCAGCAGATCCTTGACGGGGACGTTGATACAGGCCAGGCACGCAGTGGCGGCTTCAGCCCCGCTGTCGTGCCCCGCTATAGCCCCACGGGTCTCACCACCCCCCTGTGCGCTAGGGGCGAACCCGAGGAGGACCCCGCTTTCTGGCACCTGATGATGATCCGCGGCCGGCTCATACCGTGCGCTGAGGCGTGGGCACCAGGTGAGGACCACCAGGACGTGTTCTGGGCATGGCTCGAGGACTGCGTCCCGTACATCCTGGCGACGCTTCATCTGCCACAGTACGATCACCTCTTCCAGGAGGACTCTGAGGACACAACCGACGCCCTGCGCCAGCTCACCGCGTTCGACATGTGCGAGGACATCTGGTATAGAGCGGGCCCCGACAGACAGCGCACAAACCGCAACCTCACTCGTATCCAGGGCAGCCGCGAGTATTCCACCCGCTACTTTGGCCTCCTTCTGGAATACCAGGGTGCTCGTGCCCAGCTTGTCGGCCCTGAAGCTTTCACGGCACCTTTGCCGCCATACCTCTCACGGGCCCACGCCTTACTACCAAGAGGCCTTCCCCCACCCGACCAAGACGCCCTGGCGTACCTCGCTGATGCGATCCTGCACCACCCGACAGACATGCAGCCGCTTGTCGAGGCGGAGCTCGCCGCGGCACCTATGGAACCGCTTAACCCACCACCGCCAGCTGGCCTCGCCCAGCACGCCACGGGTGATCAGGCCGCAGACGACCCCGTATCATGGCTGCTCCAGCACATCGCGGCCAGCGACACACCCCTGGACTCGTTCCACGCGTCGGACGATATCAGCAACATATCCCTGGGCTCGGTCCATGTGGACGATAGCCAGGACGACATGGAAACCCAGGATCGCGACGGCACGACACCACCAGGCGACACGGCCCAGCGTGACCGTGACAGTGAACCCCACTTAGGGCACACCTCGTCGCACAGCAGTCCGCCCAACAACTCGGCCCAGGCCGACCCCTGCGCACAGCTCAACGACGCTGAAGGCGCCACTGCCGCCGACGCGACAAGCCATGCCACTGCATCGCCAGCTCATGCCAGCCCGCGCAGTGGCGGCTTCAGCCCCGCTGCAGCACTGGCTGGACCTGGACATCCCCAGACCGCAGGTGGCAGCACCACGCCCCGCACCTCTGTCTGCCGTGTTAACGTGACTGACTCCAACCCCAGTGTCATTGATCACTGGCAGGCCGACATCGACAACGACCCCATCGATGACGAGTACCCAGATGCCAGCGGTTCCCACGAGCTCCAGCACAGCGCAGCGGCATCACGACACTGTGGCTGCCTCATCTGCCTCTTTGTGGCCACGTACGCCATCGTGATAGCAATGCCGTACAAGGACCAGATCGATGGGTACTTGCCGACACCGAGCCGAGACCCCAGCTACCGACAACGACGACGACGCGAAGCGGCGGCACCAGGCCCATCTGTGCCCACCACATCCCGACGCACAACGACATACAACGTCACGTCCGCATTGTGGGCCACTCTCAAGTGGACCAGCGTCAAACTCAGAGATAGCGTCTCGGGCGGAGCCAGCGCAGTCGGGGTCGGCCTCGGGGGTGTCCTGAAATGGGCCAGCGGCAAACTCGGGGCTATTGCCACGGGCGGAGTGGTGTGCGGTCTTCTTCTTGTCGGCGCCAAACTCCTTGCTCAAGGAGCCGTCGGACACGTAGGAGCCCGCATCTGTGCGCGTGCCCTGGACTCATCCACAGCCCAATGGTGCCTCCGCTGTTGCCAACCGAGCAGGAGGCCGCGCGATGAGGCCACATGCACAATGCCGTGCACGCTTGCCGACGAACACGACGACCAGCACGTGCACTCACTCCGACATCCGCTGCTGCAGGAACACTACGCCGCTGCAGTTGCCGCCGCAGTCGCCGATGTCACCACCGCCACCACCGCCGCCATCGTCGAAGTCACTGCCGCCGTATCGCGAGCCTCGTCCGTCACACCACGATCGACCAGCCCGTCCCCGCGAGACGGCTCCAAGAGCGGCGCGGCATACGGTAATCCACCGACTCACGAAGACGCCACAGCACACGGCAGCGACACCGAGGCAAGGGAAACACGTGAGTGCACCCACGTTAGGCCGTGGTCCATCTTCCGACATGCAGATGCTCGTGGTTCCTCTCCCGACGCGGACACCCAACCACCACGACGGCGAGCACGCTATGCATCACCCGCCAGGCCCCAGGCGCCTTCAGGCCCTGGTACGCCCCATCTAGCCCTCAAGCCACCGACGCGCAACTTACGCAACACTATTCAGCGCGACCCAGCGGTCCCCGTGCCGCCGACGAGCATCCTCAACGCCCTGTACCAAAACGGCTTTGCGCTTGGTAACAGTGGCGTGTCTACAGAGGACATCAAAGACGCTCTGCGACTTCACGACCATCCTCGATTCACCCATGATCTAACACTCCAAGCGCTGGGGCCGTGGACTGACATCATGCAGAGGCCCCCGAACCGCCTCACTTGGGTGCTCGAAGACTCGGGCGGAAACTCAGGCGAGACGATTTTCCCCTACCTCACGTGGGACCTCCGCAAACCCACCACCGACGCGCCCACTGTCTTCTGGCATGGGACCCGTGGCGACCTTGCGGCCCGTCTCGCCGCCAGCGGAGGGCACCTCTTGCCAGGCCCCCGCCGTGAAACGAAGGGTCGAACTGGCACCAACGTTGGCCGCACGTACGTGAGTGTGCACCCTTCGCTGGCCGCGTGGTACGCAGTGCCGCCCCACCCGCCCTACAGCCTCGAAGACGACACCCTCGCGTGGGGACCCATCGCGCTCTGGATGTGCGAGGCCACCCAACCACCGAGCGGTGAAAACTGGCACAACTTCGTGAAAGGGGAGGCCCACGGAGCGCGCCTCATCTACCCTCGGGTCCTGGGCCTCCTCATCCGCATGGACTGGTGTGCCCCCACGGAAGCTGCCTCCAGGTGCCGTGCCTTGCCACAAGTATTTGGCATGGGCGACTGTGCGCACGCCCTCCACATCGCTGGCTACGATCATCCAGATCTCCGTGAGGCCGCTGAAGCCCACGACCAGGAAGCTAGCACTCGGCGCAGGCTGGGCATCGCGGCAGCGTGGCCACCGCCGCAGGCACTATACTCGCCAGAGGCAGCGCGAGCATGGGCCAAACAGCATTACGACACTGAAGCAGCCACCAGGGCCGACCCCAACCAGCCCCGGCCACGCGTCTCGCTGCGCAGGCTCCAGCTGGACCCGCAGTCACTGATCGACCTTGTGTACACTGGCTTGCAAGCCGTCCCCGTGCGGGGGCACCCCGAAGCACGCGAGTCGCGCCCCAGCGGCTCCAGCCCTGGGGCCGCGTCTGGCCCACCGCGCACCTACCAGTCAGGTGCCGCCCTGGGACACAGTCCAGACCGCTCATCGACGACATCGGGAGCCGACGACCGCCGTACGCCTTCCCTCATCAGCGCGGCCGCCGCCCTCGCCCGAGGCCACGCCCGCCCACGGCGATCCGCCTCTCGTGCGTCACGGCAGAGTGGCGAAAACTCCACCTCGGACTACAGCGACATCGAGACGTGGGAGCACATCGTGACGGAAGTGGAGCCGACCGCCTACCACGTTCTCGCCTTCCACGTCCGTGATGTGCGGGCCCGTGTCAATGCCCCTGGCATCGAGGTCTGGCTTGACCCTGGCGATCACCACGACGGCGCCTACTTACCGTGGGGGACGACCGTCATGGGCCATCGCGTTATCGACCCTGAGGTGGTGGGTCGTGACGGCTGGGTCATCCTCCACCACGACCATGGCGATACCACTACCAAGCTCTGGGCACCGACCCAAGTCCACGTCAAGGCGGATGACACGTGGCGCACGGTCATGGTACCAGCGGACATGGGGCCCCAGTGGATAGAGCGCCACGCCGATGACGCTCGCCTCCCCGCCGAGGTCGTCCGCACTACAGGCCAGTCCTGGTTTGCCGACGTCTGGCCCTTGTGGGATCGACCTCGTCCCCACCCTGACGACCCAGGCACAAACGAGCAAGCGCTCCCGCCCCTACCAGGACGCTGGTCATGCCTACAGTGCCGATTTCAATGCTGCCAGTACTGTGCGGCCCGCCGCAACACGCAGCTCGGCACCTCGGGCCAACCAACGTGCCCAGACTGCGCCCTCAGCGGACTACGTGCACCTATGGACTGGTCCACGGACTACTCTTGCAACAGCTGGACGTGTGCATTCAGCACCGACAACAGGGACTCTGACACATGCTGCCTCTCCAGCAGGTGCCCTCACCCGCCCAGTCCACACAGCCTGCTCGACGTCCGTGCCACAGGGATGCCGCCGCACATCCTTGCCCGCCAATTTGGCAACGCGCCAGCCCACCACGACCTCAAGGAGCCCCCCCGAGCGCCTTCAGGCCCCGGGGGGGAGCCTCCACAACCAGGCCAAGCTGGTTACCAGGGTCAATGGTACCTTCCACCGAGGCCGCGGCGCGTCCCCAGGCAGGGATTGCCCGACGGCACGCGGCGGCCACCTGGGTTCACAGGAACGGGGATGCCTGAAGTCCCGTCCCCCGACCAACCTCTCTGGAGGGAAGGCTACGTGCTCTTCGGCCCCCACCAGGCCCTCAAGGAGGAATTCACCTTCAACAAGACGGTACGCCGACCCTACTCCCTAGCCATCACCAACATGTACAGGGACCGTGTCACGGTCAGGACCGTCTGCGAGTCGATCGCCGAGCGCATCCACACTACCCGCACCCGCTGGCGAGATGTGGTACTGTACTGGGACGCCGAGGGTGGTCCTGGGCCTCAAGCTCTCGACTATGACATGCGACTCTGCGACGCCATGGTGAGCCGTGCCACGACCGAAGCCGAGCTAAACCACGACCGCAGCAACCGTGGTAGTTTCTGCCTCTATGGACCAGCGCACCAGCGCGCCGTAAACATCACGGCGATCTCCGAGCCGCAGAACATCGACTACATGGAGCATGTGCGGCGATACTCACCCGTAGGGGAGACCTACCCAGACCACGCCTTCGAGCACGTCTATCGGGGCTGGCAGCGGCCCGACGTGCCCACCATCCTCCCCGACACCCGCCCCCTCTCGAGAGCCGACCAGCAGCGATATCAACAGCACCAGCAGCGCATTCAGCAGCGCGACCAACGCGACGCAGGTCAGCCGAGCACGCCACGCTACCGCTCTCCCGCGCGAGTCCCGACAGGCGGCAGCACGGCCTACGGCGGGGCTGCCGCCTATTACCGTGGCCCCATTGGCGCCAGGCCCGCGGCGGCTGGAGCAGCCGCCTCCAGCTACGGCCACGCCCCTCACGCCAGGGTGCACCCAGCGGTCATCGGCTACCCGCGTGCACTCGTGCAGGCCCCCCCACGGGCCACCTCGCCCGTGCCAGGGTCCACGCGCGCCTGGGGCCACTACTCAGGCCGACATGATGGCACCCCCAGCAACCAGCCCGCAGTGATTACCCCTGCGGCTTCAGCCCAGGGGGCTGCAACAAACCGTGGCAGGACAGGGCGCCCTGAAGGATGGCGCGATGCGAACGTGCGTGCTTGGCAACCGCGCCAGCACACGCCCCCGCCAAACGTGGCCGCAGCGCTGCGCCCTGCCCAGGCAAAACCTGCCCCACCTGAGCGGGAGAGGCAGCCGCTCGTCCCGCTCGTCCTCACGTACACCCAGGCGCACCACAGCGCCTCCCCGCGGCACAGCGAGGGAAGCGCCCACCACATCAGCCCCCGCCCCGACGCTGTCGACCCTGACCAGGCCACAGCCACGGCGGAGGGCGGCACAAGCGCCTCCCGCCAGCCCAGCCCATCACCCTGCGCGGCGCCGATCCGATCCCCGAGCAGGGCGGATTCCGAGCGCGCTAATGCCCAGGCGACCTCGCCACGCGACCGCCACACGGGCGGGCGCGTCCCGCGCAGCAGGTCCTGCAGCCGCCACAGCTCACGCAAGGCACCAGGGAGCTCCACGAGCTCGCCGCCTCGCGAGACTCAGGCTGATGGCCGAGCTTCCGAAGTGGTGCCACGCTTCGGTGCCAGCGTCATCGAACCTGGCCAGGTGGACCTCTCTCCGACGCCGTCCACGGACCACGAGCCGCCGCTGCCCACCCGCGTGATCGTCCCCATCGACGAGGCGCCGACCTTCGACCCGTACAAGAACAAGTACCGTGTCAAGGACCTTGCGGCGGGTTTCGGCGGTGGCTCACCGCTCTCACCTCAGAGTCGGGGCGGAGCCCCCGCCACCTCAGCCGCTGCCGCGGCAGCGGCGGCCCCGCGGGGAATCAGCCCTGTCCGCAACGCGGGCCTCACGGCAGCGGGCATGGACGAGGCCCAGCGCCAGGCCACCGACCGCGCTGCTCGAGCTGTTCCACCAGATGCTGCTCATCAAGATACTGACGGGGCGGGCGCGCCACCGCAGGACGGACCAGCGGTGTCGCGTGCGCAGTATATGCGCGTGCGTTGTGCCGCTGCCGCGCCGAGCCGCCGCCGCTGGTTCGCTTTTGCTTTTGTGCTCGGCAGGACGGATCGAGGAGTCGCCTCCCTCTCCCTCTGCTGCCGTCTCACCTCTCCTCCCCTCGTCCCCTATGGTACAGGAGTGAGGAGGATTTTTCGAGACAGTTTCATTGACGTTTATGAACCCCCCCTGGCGCAGTGCCGACCATGTCTCGCCTATACTTCTGGCCTGACGGCGGCTTCAGCCCCGGTCAAGCTAATCCATAGGAACGCCATGAGCTCCTACTGTGGCCAAGCCTTCTACCTGGGCGAGGGTCAGGCTGACCTACACCGTGCGGGGCGTGCAAACCCCAGCTCCACCGATGGAGACGGGCCAGGTCGCTCCATACACCTCGTCAGCCTAAACATCACCAGTCTCTCAGCGAACTGGCCAACCATCACCGCTCTTGGTGTCGACCACAACGCCGCAGTCATAGCACTGCAGGAGACCCGACATGCCAAGCCGACCAGACAAGCCATCGCTACCAGCGCCGCCAATCCACACCACGGGGGATACCACGCCAGTCTTGGACCTGACCTGGATCTGGCGCGAGCCCAGCGCAGAGCTGCCCACGGCGGCACAGACCACACCGTCGTGGGCAACACTGGCGCCTCGGGAGGGGTCGCCATCCTCTCTAAGGATGCCATTGTCGACTCCACTGTCGACGACACTGCGCCCTGTATCGTCGCCCTCAAGGCCAAGAAAAGATGGCACGAGGCCTTTCTCCCGCTCTGCACTCAGCACCGCCGCAGGCGGCGACGAAACAACCACGGGCCCGCTGGGATCTACATAGCGAGCCTCTACGGGGTTGCTGGAGGAGACAGCGCAGATCTTTTTCGGCTCGCTGACTGCGCCGCCGCAAGGGTCGGCTCAGCCCCGTATTTCATCTGCATGGACGCCAACACGAACATCGACGACAATCCACACCTGCTGCACATGATGCAGCACGGATGGTTTAACGTCGCTGAGGGCACACCAGACCACACCATGCACACATACGGCAATATCCCTGACTGGGACCGCGTCACCAAGTGCCCCCGCACTTCGCGCATCGATTATATCATTGCCAACCAAGCGGCGCGATCCCTTGTCACCGACTTCTGCTATCTGCGCGACTTGCCAGCGAAGTCCCATGTTGGCCTGCAGGTCACGCTTGACCTCAGTCGCCTCGACCATACGGCCCGACGCCTTCTTGCCCCCACGCCCTACCCTCCCAACGATGGAGCTCACGAGGGTCACGAACTGCAGGCTTAGGGACCCTCATCGCTGGGCGATATCAGGACCGCATGGAGCAGGCCGACGCACGCGACGACGTGGAACGCATGTTCGCCCTGGCTAACGAGGCCAGTCATGAGTACCATCTCACCCGTCTGCGCGACCTGCCACCTCCACCGCCTGACCACCCAAAAAAGAAGCCCCCCACCATGCACGGGCTCACGCCCATGTTCGAGGAGCGACCAGTTGTCCCCCGTGCCTTCCCCACCTACGGAGCTTCCACGATACACATGAACCGACTGCGCAAGCTCCATCGGCAACTCTGTGAGCTTCGCTTCATCGGACAGCACCATCATTTAGACTGCCGTGCCATCCCGCCGTACCTAGCGCAGCGCATCGACTGCACGTGGACCGCGGCCCGCCTCCTATGTCACAAGCTGCGCCCCACGGTTCTCCTAGACTTCCCCGAGGCCTGGACCCCCGACGAGCCAGCACCTCACGGAGAGCACCTTGACGGTTTGATCCAAAACCTCGACCTAGAGCTGGCGCGACGTGCGAACCGTGCCAAAGCTGAACGCATCAAGATATGGGCTGAGGGCGTCCGCGAGCCAAGCGGGCGAAAGGCGGCCATATACGCACGGGCTGCTGACAGCTCGCCCACGGCGTATCTCCGCACGCCTACCACACCTGACGATACGCAACTCCACTGCGACACCAACGCCTTCAAACCTGACAAAGCTAGCACGGACGATAGCGACGCTGACACCGAAGCTGGCGGCTTCAGCCCCAGCGACGGTAGTTCGCCCGACACGGACAACGACGAAGACCACACTTGTGAACCACCACCTGCACAAGTCCCCGACATTCTCCCTGCCAACGCCATTGTTGCTAATACCAAAGACATGCTTAAGCTCATGGTCGACACCTGGGAGCCCATCTTGGGCAGGTACCGCGCCCGTGCAGGACATGACGCCGAAGCCATGCCGACGTGGGCTGACTTCTACGACGAGTACCGACAAGAGCTGCCTACGCCATCACCAGCTACCCCTTTCCACCTCACCGACGACCAACTCATCCACTTTATTCGCACCCGTTCACCGCGCCGTGCGGGGGGACTGGACGGCTGGACTACTAAGGAGGCTAAGGAGTTACCCGACGACATCCTTCGCCTCTTCGCCAGCGTCTTACGCGCTATGCAACGCACTGGCACCATCCCAGAACCCCTCCTCCATGTGCCAAACCCGTGCCTCCGAAAAGGCCGAGGCGAACTCCCAACGGACCAACGACTTCTCTCGGTGCTTTCCGTTTGGATGTATGCGTGGGAAGCGCCAGCTTACCGCAGCCTCACGGACTGGCGGAAAGGATGGACCCACGCCACGAGCTTTGGCGCTGTCCCCAAAGCTACCATTGGGGACGTCAGCACCTCTCTTGCCCTGCGCATCGAACACGCCAGGGCCTTACTCCTTCCCTTAGCTGGGGCTGCCCTTGACCGACAGAAGTGTTTCGACTACCTCATCACGGACATCTGCCTTAACCTTGCGCTTCACGCGGGGTGCCCCCAAGACATCGTTACTGTCCGCAGAAACTTCTACAGTCGCCACAAACGCTACATCCGCATGAACGGAGCGTACTCTAAGGAATTGGCCAGGACCAACGGTCATCTCCAGGGAAGCTCTTGGTCCCTGGACGACATTAAGCTGCTCATGTGTGTGTGGACCAAGAGACAGCATCGATACGTTCCGCGATCACTCAGCACTACCTTTGTTGACGACAGCAACTCCACTACTCACACCGCGCCTGAGTTGCAGAAATCTCTTGATGAAACCGCCAAGTTTGATCGATTTTCAGGTCAACGCATTCACCCTGGCAAAGTGGCGGGGTGGGCGCTCACCGACGAGCTTCACGCCGCCGTTACCCAGCTCACTCTGGCGGAACGGCCCTTACGCGTGGTCGACTCCTTCAAGCTCGTCGGGAGTTACATCAACGCCGAGGCAGCGCCGGCTCCAGCCGCGCTTAACCTCACGGCCACCGCTGACGCCCGTGTTCGGAGGGCGACTAGTCGCCTGCCGCGCATTGGCAAGCTCCCATCGCCGATGCTTATTAAGGCGCGGCACGCCCGTTCCCTTGCTGCCAGCGTCTGTACCACGGGCACCGACATTCAAGCCCCATCAGGCCCCGTCAAAACTGCCTACAACCATGCCCTTAAGGCGGCTATCCGCCCCAAGGGAAACAAGTGGGTCGAGTTTTGGACTCTCATGGCCGTGTGCGTCCCAGGACACGCCCTGGAGATTGACGCCATCACGCAGCGTGAAGTTTTCCTGTGTCTGCGGCGACAGGTTAATCGCGACGCTACACTCTGCGGTCTCGTCAGGGATCTCCAACACCACGTTCAGACCCTGTTTGGTGGAGGACCTGTCGGACGACTTGTCCAGTCGCTCCAGCAGCTCCGTTGGACCTGGCCCACATTTGGCATCATGTACGACGACTGGGGCTGCCAGATCAGTTGGCTGAACTTACCCCAAAACGCCTTCCTTCACATGCTGCGGGCCTCACAACGCAGAGCCTTTCTGAGGAGGATCAAGCCACGGCGTCACGACCTTGGATACCTTGCCTCTGTCAGACAGGGCCTCGACCTCTTCGCCAGCACGTGGCTCGCCCGAACGAAAGGAGCAGCCAAATGCACTGCCTGGCAGCTGGCGCTCCTCCTGAACTACCTGTCGGGCGGGGACCACACCCAACAGCGACGATCCCGATCAAACACGTCTGCTGACCCCAGCCCCATCTGCCGATACTGCGACGAGGAAGAGGAAACTCAGGAGCACACTGTCCGCGACTGCAAGTGCTGGGCCCGAGAAAGACTCCCTCTCACCACCCTCATCAGTGACGAGCAGTGGGCCCGTCTTCCGCCGCACACAAGACACTGCGGGCTCTTCGATGAAGACCCAGCCCTCCTCGACCTGCAGGCCGACCTCGCGAGGGACCCGCTACCTCAGCCCATACCGCGGCCCCCACCTGAGGGAGATCCTGCGGCTTCAGCCCAGGACTCCTACACCACCTACCTTGACCACGACACTGGTTGGACATGGGTCTACGCTGCCACGGACGGTGCATGCACCAACCAAGCCATCCCATTGCTAGCACGAGCGGGCTACGGCGTCTACTACGGCATCGACCACCGCATGAACTACAGTGCACGCGTTCACGGCATTACGCAGAACGCACAGCTTGCGGAGACCCTCGCCATTGTCCACCTCACGGCATGTGCTGAACGGCCCGTACACGTTTTCGTGGACAACCAGGCGGTGGTCGATGGGTTCCAAAGTATCATCGACGGACACTCACCACCGCAGGGCACGCACGTGGAGCTCTGGGAAAAGATCCACCGATGCGTCATGGCCAAGCCCAACATGTTCCGCGTCGAGAAAATCGCAAGCCACCTGGGAGACATGGGCATCGACCTCGGGCTCATCGGGCCCATCGCGGAGGAGTTCAATCGTCAGGCTGACGCCCTCGCCACAACGGCGGCACGTACTCATAACCTTCCAGACGACATTGTCGAAGCTGCCAAAACACGACATCGCCAAGCGACCGTGCTTCATGGAGTCGCTGTCGCCATATACGAGCGTAGACACCGCACACTCCCCCTCCCACACCGCAGGGCTGGGTTTACAGCTGCGGAACTCAACAAAATGGAACCAAACCCCCTGCTGTCTGACCAGGCACCACCCGCGGCTGGACCAGACATCCCACAGAACCCGGACGAGCTCTGGGCCGAGGCCCAACGGGCGATATTCGACGAACAGGAGGACGACCCGTTCGGCTTTGGCGGGGGCCTTGACTTCCTAGGCGACGGGCCAGCCAGCGCCAACCTTGCCCCGTCGGGCACCCGCACGTCGCCCTCGACTCCGCCACTGAGAGCGGCATCGCACCCACATGACAACGCCGCTCACCTTCAAGACGCTGACGAACAGGAGGACGACCTGTTCAGCTTCGGTGGGGGATCGGACGCTTTGGACGACGGACAAGTCAGCGAAAACCCTGCCCCGTCGGGCAACCTCTCGACGCCTACCGCGACTCCGTCCCCGAGAGCGACATCGCCCCCATACGATGATATCGGCCACCGCCAAGACGCCGACGACGACCTGGGTGACCCCCGCGGACTGAGTGGCATAGACGACGCACCGCCGACACCCCACGCTGCCGACCATGCCGCTCTACCGAGACGCCACCCTTCTACGCGGCCGACCTCAGAGCCCTCGCACGGCATCATGATTGGCCCCACCGCGCAAACCACTCCGCCCCCCCACCAGCGGCAGCCCGCGGGGGCGGCTTCAGCCCCCCCGCAGGGCACTGAACCAGACAGGCCCTCGCGCCCCGTCCGCGCTTCCATCGTTGCTGAGCGAGAGGATGCGGCTCTCCCAACCTCTCGGGGCGTGGCCCTAGCGGCTCCAGCCCTGGGGTCGCGTGTTCCCCCCCAGTCACCTTTCAAGGGTGACGGACGACAGCGTACAGGGTGCCGCACTACGCTAGTCCACCATCTGGACAGGCGTACCGAGGACCTCGCCTCTGTCTCGAGGCCCTCGGCCGCTGGCATTGAGCAGCCACCCCTCACCGACCGCGAAACCGAGCTGTCCCAGGCTATGGCTGCTCTCCAGCAGAGGTGCGTTGCTCTCGCCGCGGACCTCGCCGCCGCCCAAGCTCGCCAAGGCCCTCTACTCCAGCGCCTCCACAGCGCCGGGCGAGCCTTCGCCGAGCTGCTCACGCCCTCGCCCGATGGTGCCGTGCCGTCACTCACCATCCAAGCTATGCTGTCATCGTTCCGCGGCGCTCCACCTGGTGCCCCGCGCTAATCTCCTCCTTTCTGCCTGCCCGTGTGTACGCGTGGCTCCGCGTCCACGGTGTCAGGGCGTGGGGGCGGGGGGTGCCCCGTCACTGCGCGCCGCTTTGCGGCCAAGCGCCCAACTGGCGGTCTGCCAAGCCGCCTAGCCACGTGTCAGCACGTCGCCTTTCTTGTCGGGGCCTCTTTCTTTACGCGGTCTGACAGGTGAGATCATCACCGTCTGTCCGCCGTCTGTAGCGTCTGTCGCACTGCGCCGGGGGAGGGGGTCTCTTTTTTGTTGCCCGCCCTCGTATCTAAAGGCTGCACCGCCGCAAATAGTGTTTAGCGAGTTGTCGCACCGCAGTGCGCCTCGCGGACGGACCCTGGTCCGCCTAATTGTCCGCTCTCTCTCTCTCTCTCTCTCTCTCTCTCTCTCTCTCTCTCTCTCTCTCTCTGTCTCTCTCTCCCTCTCCCACTCCTTCACTTTGCAGGGGACCGGCATGCAAGCGCTTCCTATGGCCAGCATTGCCAGCGCTGCACTTGCGCGCCACTGAGATTACTGGAAGCTGCTGGCGTCGAAAGTGACGGAGGCGCTCGCGTAGACGGCGGGCCTAACGCACACGTAAGCAGGCTGCCATTTATCGCCGCAAATTCTGTCGGGGCCGAGCGCGGGGCACACCCAGTCGAAGTCCTCGACGTCTTGCAGGCCTGCTACGGCCACGATGCCGCTTGCATCCGCCTCCATGTCGTTGAGCCTATCGCGCAAGCCCGCTGCAGCTTCGCGACGAACCCGCTCCCGAGCGCACTCCCAAGCCAGCTGCGCTGCAATCGGCGGGCCGACGACTGCGAGCGAGCGAAGGCCATTGCGTCGCGCCCGGAACGACGCCTTGCAGCCGGACATCTCGCGGACCGCCGTCTTGTCCTCAGTAGTCAAATTGCCCGCCATCGGCTCGGGCCCGATCCGCTCGATCTGGCAGCCACGGTCTGCGGCACTACCACTGCTGTCGGCCGACGACGCCCTGCCGCTTGTCTGCGGAGCCGCTCGCCACTCGCGCAGATCGCCCGCCATGCGTCCCAACCTCGGCGTCGCGAGCGCCTCAGCCGCTGAGCGGCCACGGCCGTTCGCAGCGAGGGGCGCCCTGCCAGCTGCAGCGGTCGTCGGCCGCCGCCCCGATCGCCCCGGCATCGAGCAGCTCCCGGACGCGTGGTCGAAGGCCTTGGGCGACGGCCTGTCCGTCGCATGCAGCGAAGTCGCCGCGAGCGCGCGCAGCGCCATGAGGTTGCAGGCGCGCGCAGCACCTCGCCAGCGGAATGGATTGAGCCAAAATGGTTACGGATACTCAGCTCAGACAGGACGGCATCCCAAGGAAACGAATTCTTGACGCTTCGCGCACCCCACCAGCCCATCCTACACCAGGCGCTCGAACGAAGAGCGCCGATGATCGGCAGCTGTTCTCCTCCCCCTCTTCCTCCTCCTCCGCCTTCTCCTCCTCCTCTTCTCCTCCTCCTCCCTCACCTCCTGCTCCTCCTCCTCCTCCTCCTCCTCCTCTTCCTCCTCATCTTCCTCTTCCCTGGTGGCGTCTTGGAAGCATCTTCGAACGTTTTGGTGGGCTCTTGGGCCTTGCGGGCGGGCGGGCGGCGCTCCGCCCGCCTGCGCGCAGGGCCCAAGAGGGGGTCCAAGACGTCTCTCGGAGCCATCTTGGAGGAGACCGATCAACGAAGGGGGGTTCCTAACTTTCAGCCCCCCCCCCTCAGGAGCCACGATCCTCGTGAGGGGTGTCGAATTTTAGCCCTCCCAGGGGTCGATCTTGGACGCTCTGACCGACCGCGGCCCCCCCTGTCCAAGTCAGTGGGGAGGGGGTAGGGGGAGGGGTAAACCCCTCCCCGAAGGGGAAGAAGGAGTGGTGGAAGAGGAAACTCGTTAAACCACCGACGCCCTAAAGGGCTGGTGGGATTATATTCTGTCCTCCGTTGATGTAGCAGCGGAAGGAGGAGGGAGGGGGAAAAGGAGACGGGCGCTGGACAGGGCACGAAGGAAGCTGCGCTGGAGGATAATACGAAAACCAAGGGCGGAGCGCGAGGAGGAGAAGTGATACAAAAACGAGTGCAATATATCATAAAGTGGATAGGGCCGACCAAACCCGAGGAGGCTTTGTCTCGTGTGCTCGGAGGTTATATGTTTGCCCCCCCCCCCCCTCTGCTAATTAAAGCTGTGCGTGGCCCGCTTTGCTTTGATCGGAAGAGGCTCAACCTCGACCCGCGGATCCAACAGTTCGGAGGTTATACGAGCCCCCTGCAACCTTCTGAGACACATCGAGGTCCTCTGAGATCATACGTGCCCTTGCTCTCCTGCAAGCGCCTGCGAGCCTGTGAAGGCCCCTGAGTATCTCTGAGAGGCTAACTCTGCAATCTTCTGGGATATATCCTGCAATTGGGAACCTCGGAGAATTCCTGAATGCCTCCTGGAACTTGAGAGCCTCTGGTACCTCCGAGGGCCTCTGGGAACCCCCGAGAGTCCCTGCACCCTTCTGACAGCTTTACATCCGAAAAGCTTCGAAGCGGCATCCCTGGGACACCTTGTGAGGAGCCTTGCGAGGGCCCCACGAACCCTGCGGGGGGCCTTCTGAGGGCCCCACGAACGAGGAGCCTTGTGAGGGCCTCGTGAGGAGCCTTGTGAGGGCCCCACGAACGCTCGCCCTCCTCTCCCGCCCCCCAAGAAAGAGTCGGGCCTGCGCCGCTGCCGCAGCGCCCGGGCCCGCGAGGCGGAGCGGGCCACGCTGGGCGGCGCGGGCCGCGCCACGCGGAGCCAGAACGCGGCAGCGGTGCCCCGCGATCCCCGACGGGTCCAAAGCCCCCCCAAAACCGCCCTCTCGAAGCAAGAAAACAATGGAACGTTATGGTCATAGATGCGGACCTCGGGTTTTCCCTCCTTCTCCTCCTCCTCCTCCCTCCTCCTCCACCTACTCCCTTTCCTCCTCGTCGCCGTCCTCTTCCCAAAGGGCCATCTTGAACATCATCAGGGGGGGGGGGGGGAGGAAGAGAGGGCGAGGAAGATGCCTCCCCCGCGCGCCCGCCTGGCGGCGGCGCGGTGCGTTCGCCGCGCGGCGGGGCTCCCTGGCCACCATCGTTTAGTTTTTGTTTGAACTGTCGGTGTCGAAGCCGCCCCCCTCCCCTCATCATAGATGGTCCCCCGTCAATCAGATTCACTCATGCTCAGACTCACTCACAAGCATCGCTGGTTTGTAGCTGTTTCGTAACTGTTTCGTAACTGTTTATAACTGTTTCGTAACTGTTTCGTAACTGTTTATGACTGTTTCGTAAAAGTTTCGTAACTGGTTCGTAACTGTCTAAGTACCACGGCCAAATATATGTGGGTTGCTGCCAGGCCGCATCTAGGTTAGCGATGCTTCTATCTCACTTGTGTTCCAGCTGCACTATGTCGATATGTCAGCTTGTATGTGGCGACGGAACATAAGTTTCAGGACTTATATGTTGAGTTGTCCATGTTATATGCTGACATGCGTGGGTTATAAGTTGTAACTGCTCAAAGCCAGGCGCGCGCGAATATATGGTACCTAGGGATAGGGACTCGCCCTGACTTGCCAATTCAGTCGCTCTCCCTGCCCGGAACGACTTCAGGGAGAATGCTGCCGCTCCTGGTACCAAAGCCAGGGTGAGAAATCGCCGCAAAGTGCTGACAAAGACGCTGCCGCTGAAATTAAAGAATTTCTGACCGCAAGCTCTGCTTTGTAAGAACGCTCCTATCCTGTGCACAGGGCACAAGCGTTCGCCTATATGAGTACACGAACACTTTCTGGCGAGATGGGAGCCGGCTGGACGGTGCTTCCTTCGCCAGAAAAGCAGGTGCAATGCTCCGTCTGCAATCCAGACTGAAGAATGCCTCCCTACCGGCAACGCACCTTCCTCCCGCGCAGCTCCAGCTTCCAGCGGGATTCCCTCTGACTGAACTCTCAAGAGAAACGCCCAGCTGATTATCACTAGCTCCTGGAAGCCATCTTGCACGTTCGCTGCGTCAGCAAGCTGCACTACTTTGTTCAGGATTGGCGATGCGAGCAGTTGCGAGACTCTGGCTGGCCCACCTGCGAACCGCATAGCTCTCTTATTTACTCCTGCCAGGGTCTGCTTCACCTCCTCGCCATACCATGAAACGTCCAGGCCCAAATGGACGCAGGTCCACCTCACGTACCCGACGTAGTCGCTGGCTGTTTTCCCCGACTGGAAAATTGCCAGAAACTCGCACGCCAGGGCCTCTGAGCGCGGTGGTAGAGTAGCACGCGCTGGAAGCCCCTGAATATGGACTGCGAAGGCGTGCCAGGCACGGAGGGCACTTGAGACACTTGCTAGCGATGCTCTAGCCAACTCCATTTTAAGGGGCCTCGCTCTCTCTTGGAGCACACTCTCAGGATTACCTCCCTGTTCCCTCGCAGCCTTCAACTTATTGATGACTTCCATGGGTCTCGCTCCCTGGTCCAGGTCCGTGATGCCCATGCCCTTCAGCTCTGCTAGAACGTGGCTTTCAAGTTCCTGCACTACCTGCGGTGATATAGAGTCAACGAAACTCTCAGCAGATGACGTCGCTGGCCGGGCCTGCGCTCCTGCGTGGCTCAGCTGCGCCGTCGGCTGCACCAGTGACGCACGTGCCAGCAAGCGTTCCAACGCAGCCTGAAGCACCGGCGAGTCCGTGACTCCTTTGAGCTCGGCGGCCGTCAAACCACCCAGATGACTGATGTGGTTGAAACCGCACAATGTGAGTATGAGCCCTAGACGCTGGCGTACATGACGCGGCAGCGGCGGCGAGTCCATCTCTTCTAGCACATCTGACCATGCGTTCACCGCGCAGAGGAAAGATTCGTTCTTGAACCCTTTCAACTCGCCCCGCAAATCCGCACGCATTATGTCCAGCGTGTCCGTCCCTCTGACGTCCAAGAGCCATTTCTGCTTCAACACCCTAGCACATATTACTGCGCGGGGGCGCGGCGACCGTCCCCAAAGGGACGCATCCGCAACAAGGTGGCCAATTCCCGTTACTGCCAGAATCTGCCTCGTCACCTTCAATTGGTCCAAAGACTTCAGCGATGGGAACATCCGAAGATGGTCGCCTCGCACGAGCGCCGCAAGGACTTGGTCTCTCAGGGCAAACGCCCTAGCACATTCATGCGGACAGTCAACCCGCGACGTGATGTCTTTGGACCTTTTGGGGAGTAAGACACCTGCTGCACGAAGTTGTGTGGTAGACCACCTCGCTTCTCCAGCCGGCACGGCACTGCGTTCGTGGCTGCTCTTGGACATCTCTGGCTGCTCAGCGCACCACCTCGAATGAACAAGACAACAGATGACTGCTGCCCTTGCCAATATGGAATACATGCACGAGGGGGCGGGCGGGCGGCAAGTTTCCGTGCAACACCCTGTGAGCCACCTGAGCCCAGATGGCTACGGACCCTGCCGTGCAGACCACAAGATGCCTGCTCTCTCCGGGTGTGGGGACACCTGCCAACAGGGATCGGGTCCAGACCTCCTGGCGCAACCAAGATGCCGAGAGCACCTGGTCGGTGGGACGGGGTCAAAGAGCTCCAGGGCCCACGACAAACGACCACGCACCAGCGCACCCTGCCGACCGGGACGGGGTCAAAGAGCTCCAGCGCCCCCCCCAAAAAACGACCACGCACCAGCTGGAAGGTGCAGAGTTCCCTCCACGAGCGGCGCCGTCAAGACACCCCACAGCACCGACGAGGCAGAAAAAGAGCCTCCTGGGGACGGGGTCGATAGCTCCGGGGCGCGCAAAACGACAGAGGGACCACCGTCCTCGCGCCCGCTCTGCTCTGGAGGCCTGTGCGCTGACTGCTCGCTACGTCCCCCTGCTGCTTTTGGGTCAGGCGTAGAAGACGACCGAGGGGGAAAAGGAGGAAAAGGGGGAGGGAAACCGGCTCAAGGCGCAAAGGGGGACAAGTCAAACCCCCTTCGCCGGAGCTCAGGCTCCCTGCTCCAGCCCCCCAGTCGCCGTTACGACAGAGTGTTCGTTGTCAAGCTCATTTGGGCAAGCACCCAACGAGTTGGGTTTCCGGACAATGGTGGGAACAGTGGGGACAGTGGACAGTGGTGGGGACGGTGGTGGTGGGGACAGTGGTGTGGGGACAGTGGGAATGGGGTGGAAACAGCGGGACAGTGGAGGGTACAGTGGAGGTGGGGCTGGGGACAGTGGTGAAGGCGGTGGCGAGGACGGCGGTGGGACAATGGAACAGAGGTACAGTGGGGACAGTGGTGGGGACAGTGGTGGGAACAGTGGGACAGCTCAGTGGGATAGCCGAGGAGTCAGTGGGACAGTGGGGACAGTAGGGATAGTCGGGCAGTGGTTGGGGCCGTGGAGAAAGTGGGGAGAGTGGAAACGTGGTGGGAACAGTGGTGGGGACAGTGGGGACAGTGCGACAGTGGTGGGGGCACTGGTGGGGACAGTAGGGACAGTGGTGGAACTAGTGGGGACAGTGGTGGTGAGGACAGTGGCGCTGGGAACAACAGCGGGGGATGTGATGCGGACGGTGGTAGGGACCGGGAGTCGTTTGCTGGCGGTGAGTGCGAACCGGTAGTGACCCCCCCTCTGGTTTTCGAGGGGGGGGGGGTTCGAACCGGTAGTGACCCCTCCCCCCCGGTTTTCGAGGGGGGGGGGGGAGGGTTAGGGGAGGGGGGGGGATTGCCGGGGGAGGGGAGGGGGGAAGGGTTCCAGTAGGGGGGGGGATTTTCGGAGGGGGGGGGGAGGGGACCCCCGGGTTCCGGAGGAAGAGGGGGGCAATTTTCCACAGTAAAGCGGCGGTGGATCACGCTCTCTCAGTTATCCAGATCGCAGCTGTGACACAGTACCGGCCGAGGGGGCACCTTCCTCATGAGCATGATTCAGACACCAAACGATTCATTGATTGACCCACGCGTTGCTAATTGAACTGACGTAAGTCGGATGTGGAGAAGAAGGGGGGAAAAGCGAGGACGGGGAGAAAACGCGCGCCCCGAGCCTGGACATGAGAGCGATTTGAATGACACCCGCGGGAGAGTTGGAGGCGTCGTATTGCATGAATGGAAAAAGCGCCACAATGTGAGCGGCCAGATCGTAGTACACCACGAAGCCCGACACTCTGGCTGCATCGAGTGGCTGTGTGAATTCGGGGTGGTTCATGGCAGTTCGCAAAAATACACCATCCTGAGAAAATGATATGATGTGGTACTGTACCTTGCCCGGCGGGAGCGACAATGAGCTCGATGCGATGACGAATGAAACCTTTTCGCACGCCTGGTCACCACACCACAACGAGTCGTTCGCAGACGAGCTCGGCAGCGAGAGACGACGACAGCAGTAGCGACGATGCCGACGATACCAAATACTGCGGGGGCGGAGCCTTCTCGAGTTTGGCCTTGTCGTCCTGGTCGCCAGTCGCCTGCGAGTGAGCTGGAGGCGAATGACGACGACGAGGAGAAGGGGGGGTCGGAGAATGAAGACCACCGGCCCTCGAAGCGCCGGAGGTCTAGCAATTTACGTCTCCCGGCGCACGTCTCCCCCATACCCCTTCTCCCTCGATCTGGAACCCTCCCCCCGCGACGCGTTGAGCCGTCCAATATGGCCATGGCCCCACATTGCCCAGGATGGCATCCAACATCGCACAATTTAGCACAACATGGCTGAATGTAGCCTCCAACATGCCTTCGCGAGGCGCCATGACCGTCCCAAAACAGCCCATGTGGCCACGGAGTCCCCAAAGGTTCCTTCCCCGAGAGCTCTCAAATCCTGCCAAAACCTGAGCGCAACCAGCGATCTTTGTATTCTTGCCTTTTCGCCTTCGATGAGTTCTTGAAGCCACCGCACGGCTACAAAATCGCCAGAGGAAACCCAAGAGGGGCCCAAGAGGGCTCCAAGACGGCTCCAAGAGAGCGCAAAAGCTACACAACAACTGTTTAAGAAAGTTTCAAGAGGTAGTGGTTCGGATTCCGACGCGGATATACAAATTAAGGACACCCTTGAATTTGATACGTGGCATCCAAGATGGCCCCAGTAGGGCCCCCAAGGGCCGCCAAAAGGGTTTCAAGCGAGCCTTGACAGGGCCCCACAAACCCCCACAATGGCACCAAAGGGGGCAAATTAAGCTGCCCGTGGGGCTCCCTTATCGAAAAGCCCACGAATGCGTGTATGATTCACCTGGGCCTGATCAGGTTGATCCCGATATTCGGTTTGACAGATGCCCCCCCCGTTGACCCACGTCTGCCCCTAAGCTTCCCTGGTCGCCGTGCGTCGTGTATGAACATCGTTCATGGATCGACGGGTCGAGATACACCAAGCATCTAGAGCTGGCACAAGGAGAACGAAACAGAGAAGTATATCTGATGTTTATACATACATACATACATACATAAATACATACATACATACATACATACATACATACATACATACATACATACATACATACATACATTTGTATGTATGTGTCAATATATATATATATATATATATATATGGATCCGCAACCCTGCCGCTGTGCACGGAATGTGCGTGTCCTTGGGTCCTGCCACTATCCCTTTTAAACCCGGGTCCTCACTACTGAGGAATTATTCAGGGGTCCTGAGCCACTCGGGCACGATTTTCTGGGACTTCCCGCGGTTCCCCTGGGGTACCCTGCATTTTGTCGCGTGACTTGTTTTGTCCCGACAGGCCCCGAAAGGCTCCGAAAAAAAAACCCATGAGGCCCCCGTGAGGCCCAAAGGAAGCCCCAAGAAACCCCCAAACGGCCCCCAAGAGACGCCCAAACTGCCTCCTAGAGGCCATCGAGAAACCCCGCACGAGATTCCAACGAACACCCAATGGGCTTCATCACCAGAGCCCAAGCACGGTGGCGGGATGGGCTGAAGGCCATTATAGATACACCTACATAATTATACATATACATGCACATACACATATACATTTATACACACTCGTATATATATATATACATATATATATATATACACACACACGTACTCCCACAATTAGACATACAACATGACGAGACGCCCCCGGATGGCCCGCACGCGCACACACACACACACACACACACACACACACACACACACACACACGCACACACACACACAAACAAACAAACACACACCGGAAAATCCTAGGAACCCTGTCGGACGGCCTCCCCTTTCCCCTGGCCCGGAGCGCCTTGCGGACAGTCTCCCCCGTCCCAGGCCTCCCAGGCTAGCCAGCCGCACTCCTCTTGACGCTGCGGACGGCCCCAATAGCCTCGCAGCGACCCTCAACTTGGACAAAAGGGCCGGACGACGGCCTCCAAATGGTCCCAGGACGGCCAAAACACGACCCAGCAGCCTCCCAATAGGGCTCCAGAAGACGCCCAAGAGGGGCGCGCGATGCAAAAATCTATGATTTATTGTTGTGGGTGTCTGATGAACGTTAGCGTCTTCGCTTTTCCTGGCATCCTATACGCCACGAAGGCCCCACGAGTTTCCGAGATCGCCCCAAGACGGCCCAGGAAACTTCCGAGACGGCCCCGAGACGGCACCAACGCGGCCCAAAACGGCCCACTGAGCTTCAGAGACGGCCCCGAGACGGCCCAACAGAGCACCAACACGGCCCAAGACGGCCCCCAAGACAGCCCCCGAGGACCCGAACGCGGTCCAGGAGGGCCCCAGGACGGCGCACGAGGTCCACAAATCGAGCCGCGCGCGCAGGGCCTCGACCCCGCCTGCTGCCGCCGTCGGTGGGAGCGGCGCGGCGCGAGGCTGCCCCCCGCGGGCGGCTGCCACGGGCCCAGGCCCGACGCACCGCCGCTTGGGCGGCCTCGCGCCACGCCTGCGCGCAGCAGACAGGGCGGAAGGTGGAAGAAAGAACGCGCGCCAGGGAGGCACCCGCCGCGCGCGCGCGCGGGGCGCGCGCGCGGCGCCTCCTCCAAATGCAAATCGCCTGCGAAGCGCACGCGCCGCGGGGGCAGCGACCCCCCCCCGCGGCGACGCAACCCCGGCGCTAGCAAATCACCTGCGAAGCGCACGCGCCGCGGGGCAGCGACCCCCCCCCCCCGCGACGCGCAACCCTGGCGCGCGACGGCGCGATGGCCCGCGCCTGCGCAGCGAGGCCGCGGTCGCGTCGCACTGCCGCGCGCGCGACCTACGCGCAACCGTGGCCGATTTGTGCCCGCCCACAACGGTGAACGTCCGCGTCTGCGAGCGGACTTGCCGCCGTGGGCCTACCACAAATCGAGCCGCGCGCGCAGGGCCTCGACCCCGCCTGCTGCCGCCGTCGGTGGGAGCGGCGCGGCGCGAGGCTGCCCCCCGCGGGCGGCTGCGACGGGCCCAGGCCCGACGCACCGCCGCTTGGGCGGCCTCGCGCCACGCCTGCGCGCAGACCCAATGCCACACGGCACGCAGGCGACACGGGCCGGCAACGCGCGCCCAGCCGCTGCCGAACGCGCGGGGGCAGAGCACGGGCGCCGTCGCGCGCACCCGCCCACGCACAGAAGCGAAACGTGGCGGCGCTGGCCGCCGGCGCCTAGCAGGCACCCTCGTCCGAATCCGACTCCAGCATGTGCGCCTGGCGCGAGCAGCGCGCCGCGGCGCGGGCGGAGGGCGCGTGGCCCCGCCTCCACGACCGCGTCCCTTTCCAGATCGTCGCGGTCGAGATGCGCCATGAAAGCGCAGGACCGCCACTCCCCGGCCGCGAGAATCTCGGCCAGCGTCGCGCCAGCCTCCTGCAGGTCCTTGGCGTGGCCCCTGCGGAGGTCATGCAACCGAAACAGGCTCGCCCCCTGGACACCGAGGGCAGCGAGCATCTCGCGCAGGGTCCGCAGCGCAGCAGCCGCCGAGATGCCTCCGAAGAGCCCGCGGCCCAGCCCGCAACGCGCCACCCAGGGGCCCAGGGTGTGCACGGGGCACGTGGCGCGGCACGATGAGCACCAGCACTTCCGCGACAGGCGACTGCCCTGCGGCCGGTTCTTCCGCCGCCGCAGCAGCAGCGTGAGCTCCGATTTGCCCGGCACTAGCGCCGCTTGAAAGGGCGGCGCGTCGCCGGCGTCGGCCACGCGCACGGCCGGCAACGCCTCGCTGGGAACACGCAACAAGAACGTGTAGGCGAAAAGGAAAAGCATCGACGCGCGGAGCCACTCGGGGCGGCGCGCGCCCAACTCGACCAGCGCGGCGACCGCGCTCTTACGGATGAACAAGCGCGGGCGCGGAGTCCAATCGGCCCGCGCCCGGACGGCGGCGCGCGCGCGCCTGACCTCGGGGCGGTCGAACACGGCGACGCAGACCCCAGTCAGGAGGCAGCCGATCTTAACGTAGCTGCAATAATTTGCGTACGTCTCCCCGCAGCGAAAGAGGGCGCTCCAGGCGACCAGGTCCGCGCAGGCTGGCGGGAGCTACATGCACGGGTATTTCAACATTCTGATGCAGTAGGCCTCCCAGCATTTGAGGCCGCTTCTCACGCTTGGGGGCGACCGTGCGCATGGTTGCAGCATAGCGCGAACGCGTTCCTCCTCCCGCCAGCGGGCCGCGTCCGCCGGACTGCGGAGGCGAGCAGCGGCCTCGGCGAGCGCCGCCCGGGGCCCGCGCGTTATTGGCAGCGCGACCGGCGCGCCCAGCTGGTCGAGGACGCTCGGGACGGGCGCCTCGCGAGCCACGGCGCGCGGGCATGCGCAAGCGCGCGGGGCCGATGACGCGCGCCTGTGGCGGCCCAGGGGGTGACCCCGGGGCGCTCGGCGCCGCGCGTCTCGCCGGCGACCGGCTGCGGGCGGGCGCGCGCCCTCCAACTGCCGAGCCCACGGCGACGGGCGCGCCTGCGAGGCGCACGCGCGGCGGGGGGGGGGGCCGCGCGCGCCAAAAACCCTCGCGCAGCCGAGCCTCGGCGCGCAGCAATCTTCGCGGCTCTGAATAATTCGTGCAGGACTTCGACATTGGCCTGCGCGGTGACCGGCCAACCTTCCAGGTCTGCGGCGTCTGCACTGGCGAGCTCGCAGGCTCGTGCGAAGCCGTTCTCAGCCAGGAAATCAGCAGCCCAGGCGACGGCCGTCCTGGGCGCTGTCGGGCGCAAGGAACACAATTCAAGGAATAACGACATGATGCCGCGCGGCACGCCTGACAATGCGAGCGACGCGCCTGAGGCACTGGCCGCGTGCACTCCGCTTGCGACAAAACGCGGGACCCTAGGATGACAAGCGCGGCGGCGCGCCGAACGCTTTGCCGCGCCCAAACTTAAGTATCGCGACGCCCCGACGCACAAGATGGCACCCGGGCGCGACATGGCGCGCGGTTTAGCCGAAGAGGCGGGCCACAGAGAGAGCGCCCCAGGCATCCGCGTGCCAGAATTCTTCGACGAGCCACGGGCGCGTGCGCACCGCGCCGATGCGTAGCAGGAGTTCGTCGTCCCCCCTGCGACACGCTGCGCCCGCGGCCAGCCCGCAGCACCGCGCGGCGCGCACGGGCGCGCCGAGAAGGCAAATCGGCCAGATTCTCAGCCGTGGGCACGCGGAAAACCGCGAGGTCAACGTCGAGCTCCACCGCGCGCCTCCACATGGAGCGGACGATGCACGAATGTTCGAAGGATTTCGCGGCGCCCTTCCGCAGGCAAGACTCCGCGCCGGTATTGTCGCTGTAAATCTGCAAATCGCAACCTTGCACTTCCCCTGAGCGCAGCGAAGACGAGGGGCCGGACCTGCCCGCCGGCGCGGGCAGTCGCACGCGAAAGCAATGCCTGCAAAGGTGCACATGCCCAGCGCGATAGACAGGAGCTCCAGCCCCTGAATCTGGTTGTCCCGGCGACGCTGGAACGACGCCATCAAGGAATCCGGGACGACCATGGAAGTGAAACGGATGCCCGTGGCGGTGACGAGCACCGCGGCCACGCGCGGTGGTTGGCCCGACGCGTCCGCGAAGAGAGTTGCGCGAGGCCGCGCCTTGTCGGCCCACGGCCGCGCTTGGCACAAGTCCATGGCCAAGACCTCGCGCCACCACTGCAGGGCAAGCATCAACGGCTCATGGGCCTTCGATGCCCCGCGATGCGATTGCGCGTACAACGGCCTGCGAGCACGAAGCGCGGCGCCCCGCCCCCCCGGGCGCGCGGGGGCAGCGCCGCGCCTGAGGAGGGCGCGCCCCAGGCGGCGGAAGAGATGCGACGCTGCCCAGGCCAAGCCCCCGGCCAGCTTGGACGATGCGCCTGCACAGCGAACGCAAGGTCCCGACACATTAGGGGGGGCGCGCGAGCCGCCTGGCGCGAGGGCGCGCGTCGCGAGCGCCTCGCCGATGACACGCTGCCACTTGGCGGTCTTCGCGGGTGCGGGACGCGCGCAGAACGCGCGTGGCAGCACCTGGCGATGCGCGCAGCCGGCCGGCCGGCGCGTCGCGCCAAGGCCGCCCCGCCTTGATTTCGAGGCCGAGGATGACCAGCGGGGACCCCCGGGCGATCTTGTCCGGCGCCACCGCGCCTGGGCCGAGCATCAGCTGAATTAGCTCCGCCAGCTGCGCTGCTGCGTGCTCCACCACTTCGGGGTGATCCGGCCCAAAATAATCATCCACGTATCGCAGCGCGGCGATCCGCAAGAGCACGCGCGCCGCCTCCGCGATGAAGGCGCCCACTCGCGCCCAGCTGTGCACCGACGACGTGGCCCCGAAGGGCGCTGCCGCGTGCTGCGCCGCCCAGACCTGCCCAGCGGCGCTGAACACGATCCAAGCGAACCGGCGGTGCTCAGCGCGAATGGGCACGCGACGAAAGGCAGCGTCGATGTCTGCCTTCCAGAGGGCGGGTGCCCGCCCCGCAACTTCCTGGAAGATGCGAGCTGCTTCGAAAAGCGCGTCCACGGCATCGTGGTGGAGCCGCATCTGAGGCCGCGTCGCCTCGTTAATCCTAGCCTTGGTCATGTCGTCGACCAACCGGAACTTCGAGGGCCCGTCTTCACGGAGCTGCTCAACCGCAAACCTCGGAGCGATGACGGCCCCGTCCAGGCACACGTCGCGGAGCGGCACCGGGCAACTGATGCGCCCCAGCTCGGCCTCGTCCCGTGTCTTGCGGAGGATGGCGTCGCCGTGCGCGCCGTCGCGGAGGCCACAGGAAATGTCGCGATTTGTCGACTCGGCGTTGCCGAGCAGCTCCGCGATGCCCAGACGGGGAGGGAACACCTCTGGGCTGCCGTGGCCCGACCGCGGGAGCTCGCCGACGAGGGGCGCCCCCGCCCTGAAGAATTCCACGCAGCCTGGGTCGCAGAAGGCAATGCGCTCCGCGATCTCTGCGCAGAGAGGCCCGTTCACGTGCTGTGCGACGCGCCGCATGGCGGGGTCCACCCCCCGGAACCATTCTTCCACGGCGCCACTGGCCCGGAGAGCCCGATCCCTTTCGCGAAGCGCCGCGAGTTCGCCCTCGCGGAAAGCCACCGCGTCGGCGGGGGCGGTCTGCGCGGCCCACCGCACTGCCTCAGCGGCCGCGGGCGGCAAAGCCGAGGCCGCGGCGGGCCGCCACTTGCCCCAGAGCGCGGGGTCGCCGTCCAGCGCCCTTGCCAGAAAGGTAAGTTTCTCCGCGTCGCCGCCGCTACAGCCGCCGGCCGCGACGCAGTTGTCGCGCCACGCGCTGTCGCTGCAACGCCGAGACCAATCGCTCCTGAATTGCGGCCCTGGTGGCGCTGGCGGCGCCGGCATCACCTGGCGCGCGCCGCTGGCTCGCGCGCGACCGAGAGCCGGGAAAGCGCGCCTTGCGAGATTTGGCGACGACGCATGCAGCCCCAGGCGCCGCCCGCATTCGCGCGCCAGATGCGGGCGGCGGGGGCGGCACCGGCACGGCAAGCATTGCACAAGATTGCAAACCGCGGACGTGGACAAGGCGCCAAAGCGCAGCGAAAAGCGCCCTCGGAACGCACGCTGCCCCGCGGAACTCCCCCGCACGCCCCGCCCAGGCTGGCCGCGGCCAAGCCGGGCACTCGCAGCGCGGCGCGGAAAGCGAAGCGGCCTCCGCGGCAACAGCGCACGCGGCACGTCCCAGCACGCGAGTGGGCGTCCTGCGCGCGGCGCACGGGGCCATTTTTAGCGACAGAGCGTAGAACTAACGGGCGCGCCCGGGTCACGGCCCCGACCCGGCGCGGGCGGAGGCAGGCTTCTGCGCGCGAGCCGTTCTGACGGCTGAAGGGGCTCCACCCCTACGGGGGCTCGCGCGCGCCCTGCCAGGGCGGCGCCCAGCGCTGCGCCGGGCGCGGCGGCGTCCGTACCTGCCTCGTGTCCTTTTTCTTCCAATCGCTGCCCCACGAGCGCTCGCGCTTCTGGCCCTTCGGCCAATCGCTGCCCCAGGAGCCGCTGCTCCAGCTCTGCGCGGCGCGCCGCGGCTGGCTGGCGCCGCCCGCCCCGCGCGCCTTCTCGGGAGCGCGGGCCGCCGGTGCCTGCGCGCGCGGAAACGGCGGAGAAGGGTGGCAGAAGCGAATCCGCGCGGCGCGACGCTCGCCGTCGCGTGGGTGGCGCCGTCTTCTTTGTCGCAAGCATCCCGCGCCAGCTGTAGGGCGCGCGGGTCGACCCGCAGGATCGCCTTCCCCAGCTTGAAATCTGGGCCCCCCGAGCGTAGCTGCTCGGCCCATAGCTGCCACGCGCCGGCCCAGACGCAGGGCGCCGCGCAAGCACGAACGCAGGGGCGCGCCTTCCGCGCCTCCTCGTCGCACACGATACCGAGGTGCACGCGGCGCTTCGAGGCCGCCGCCTGCGCGGCAACGCGCGGCGAACAGAGAGCGACGAGAAATCGCGCGCGCGCAGCCTGAACCGCCACCTTCAAGCAGTTGTCGCGACGCGCCTGCACCTCAGCCCACGTGGGCTGGCCCGTGGCGACCAGCGCGACCATGTACCTGCCGCGCGCGGCGCGATAACAGGCAGGCGCGCGGGGGGGGCGCGCGACGGGCAGGCGGCGCCGGTTCCAAGCCAGTTGCCACTGGCAGAAGGTTAAGTAGGCCTTCTTCTCGGGCCCTTTCTTCACCGCCGCCACTTCCTGCGGGGCGAGCGCCCGCGCGCGGGCCAGGCAACGCGCGCGCGGCGCGAGCCTTGGCGAGGTCACGAATGTCCTTGCTGGCGCCGGACGATCCGTCAGCCTCCTCTTCGAAATCGCGAGGGCCCGAGCGGGCCCACTCGGGCACCCACTTGCGGATGTCCGAGTACAGGAAGACGCGCGCTTCCTCGCTGGATTCCTTCTTCTGCCGCTTCAAGACTTCTGCGCTCAACGCGTCAAGCATGTCGGAGCTACCGGCGCGCGGGGCCAGATGCGAGAACCAGCGCGCGCGCGAGCGCGCCTGGGCCAGAACTCTTGCGGGAGGTTGGCCAGCGACGCCTTGCCGAGGAGAGGGCCCAAGAGCACGCGGGCCGGCTCTGCCTGCGAACGCGCCGCGCGGGGCCACGCGAGCCCGAGATCGCGTCGAGATCGCGTGCGCCTCGCTGGTGCCCGTCTTGAGCGCGGCCAAGAGGGCGGCCGCGTTCTCCGCCGCCGAGGGCGCTGGAGGGGCGGCCGCCGCCGAGCCCCCAGCCACCGGCGCCGGCGTGCTCGCCGCGGCGATCCCCGCGCGCACGAGGCGCTTCTGCGCGGCGTCGAGCTCCTTGTCGGCAAAAGAGAAATCCTCGAATGCCGCGCCCTCTAAATCGGCGATCGTCGCCACACCTTGGCCCTTGAGCGCGGTCACCGCGGCTTCGAGCCAACCAGCCTCGTGCGCCGATGCGCCGTCCAAGGCGCCGAGAAAACTGCCGAGGTCGCCCATCGCGAAGAGCGGTGCCGCGCGGCGCGAGACAGCTTGGGCGCCCGAACTCGGCGAGCTGCCGGTGCGAGCGCGCACAGCGCGGAGACTGCGCGGGACCCCAAGAGGCGGCGACCAGGCCTGCGCCCCTCACGAGAGGGGGGAGACCAGGGGCCTGCGCCCAACCCAAGAGAAGGCCCGGGAGCTCTCCCAAGAAGAAGCCAGAGCCCAGCCAGACGGGGTCTTGGGGCCTGCGCCCTACCCGACACAGGGATCAACGGGATGCGCCCCCCCCCATTTGCACAGATGGGTCCTGGGGCCTGCGCCCTACCCAAGACAGGGATCTACGGGATGCGCCCTCCCCCTTTCGCACGATTGGGTCCTGGGGCCTGCGCCCTACCCGAGACGCGGTGCCAGGGGCCAGCGCCCTCCCCCACACAAGACGAGGAGCCAGAAGCCAGCGCCCTGCCCGAGACAAGGCCCGCGGGCCGACCCACGAGGAGAGCGGTGCCCAGCAAGACGGGGTCCAGGGGCTTGCGCCCTACCCAAGACAGGGATCAACGGGATGCGCCCTCCCCCTTTCGCACAGTTGGGTCCTGGGGCCTGCGCCCTACCCGACACACAGGGATCAACGGGATGCGCCCTCCCCCTTTCGCACCACTGGGTCCTGGGGCCTGCGCCCTACCCAAGACAGGGATCTACGGGATGCGCCCTCCCCCCTTCGCACCATCGGGCCCTGGGGCCTGCGCCCTACCCAAGACAGGGATCAACGGGATGCGCCCTCCCCCTTACGCACGATCGGGTCCTGGGGCCAGCGCCCGCCCCAAAACACAGGGATCCTAAGGGATGCGCCCTCCCCCGCACGAAACTTGGCCCTGGGGCCTGCAGAAAGAACGCACGCCAGGGAGGCGCCCGCCGCGCGCGCGCGGGGCGCGCGCGCGGCGCCTCCTCCAAATGCAAATCGCCTGCGAAGCGCACGCGCCGCGGGGGCAGCGACCCCCCCCCGCGGCGACGCAACCCCGGCGCTAGCAAATCACCTGCGAAGCGCACGCGCCGCGGGGCAGCGACCCCCCCCCCGCGACGCGCAACCCTGGCGCGCGACGGCGCGATGGCCCGCGCCTGCGCAGCGAGGCCGCGGTCGCGTCGCACTGCCGCGCGCGCGACCTACGCGCAACCGCGGCCGATTTGTGCCCGCCCACAACGGTGAACGTCCGCGTCTGCGAGCGGACTTGCCGCCGTGGGCCTACCCCAAACCGCCCCTGAGGTCTCCAACAGACCCCCAAGAAACCCCCTAGAAGCCACCTGCACAGCCCAACAGGCCCACCTCCTCCTTTTCTGGACGCCCCGCTGCATTGCACTGCCCTTGCAAGCGCGAGGGGCGAGGAGACGAGGGACAGAACCCTGTGCTCGCGATAATACCATCCAGGGGATGGTAAAGATCGGGGTCCTGGCGGGATAAAACGCGGTTTCCCGAAGATCCTCGCATAATGATGAAGATGATAACGATGATGATGATCATGACGAATGTCTATGAGAATAATGAACAAATCCATCGGAGTGTTTCGGAAATCCATAGGAATCCGATGGACATCCATAGAACTCCTTAGGACATCCATAGGATTCCTTGGGACATCCAGAAGACTCCGTGGGACATCCATAGAAATCCGATGGAAAACCATAGGAGCATTGCTGCGTTGTCCATTGCGTTTGAACTCCAACGTGGAATCCTGGTCGAGCAGGCCGAAGTGAACAGTGCAGGAAAAAGGCGCAAATAGCAAACGAGAGACGTGCACGCTCAGGAACGCGGAAAGCCAGGAGCGAGATGGAGGAGGAAGAGGCGCCGCGCGTCTCCGAGGGCAGCAGCGGGCAAGCACAGCACACACACAAACACACAAAGACACAAACACACGCAGACACGCAGACACGCTGACGATATTGGAAGAGGAGCACGAGGGAGCAATACTGGCGAACCCGCATGCGAAATGAAACAAACATGGGCGCGGAGGTGGCAAGGGGATAAAAGCAGAGCGCGGCGCGCACAGGGCGTCGAGTGATGGGGGCAGGGCGAAAGTGGGGGGAATGCAGCACCGGCAACAGCGAAGCTACGAGCAGGGGAAAGGCGGGGCTGGGGCCAACGGAGGAGAGACGGCAGGACCAACAGGACGGGGGCAGGGGAAGGAAACGGCGGTACCTCGGAGCTCCGAGCGCAGCTCATGGCTGGGCTACACACATACTGTTCTGTCGACGAGGCGCATCGCAGCAGTCTAAGACGGGATACAAACCAGCCATCGCTGTTGGATTGCCGCTATCCAGGGGTAAGTTGCCTAGCGGTCATAAAAGGCTAGCCCGCAAGCGTGCCCTCAGTCGGGGCGCCCAGCAGCAAGAAGAGCCGAAAGGATATGCCCACAAATGTACGTCCAGTGAGGGCGTTCGGCATCCCAAAGGGTGGCACAGGCCGACACACACACACACACACACACACACTTTTTGTCGCGGCGCAGGCGGTCGCGCGGCGCGCTGGAGCCAGCGTTGGGGTGCGAAACGGCGGATTTGCACACCGAGGGGGCCGGAGGAGGCGGAGGGCGGCCGCAGAGGAGGGAGGAACGGGCGGGCGGCGCGCCCAGACCGCCTTCGGTCGCGGTGTGGCGGCCTCAGGCTCCGGGTGGGGAAATGTTCAGAAAAGGAGGCCCGTCAGACGTTTGCTGTAAGATGCATGCCGGATGAATCCCTAAAGCGCTTGGTGGAATCGGCGACGACGATCCAACAAAAGAAAAGCAAAACATGCTGTGCACTGGAAGTATGTTCTGGTAGTACGTTTCCGCATTGGCTGATGGAGGTCTGCATTGGCAGGCGCCCCAATGTGCCAATCGCTGCCACCCCCCCTCAATCCCAAACTTGCGTGGGAAAACCTTGAAGACACAGAGGTTGCATCGGGCAGATATACACGCTTTCTCCGAAATGAGACGCGGCGATGCGGAAACAGAGTGCGACTGGGATCAGCGGCGATGCACAGTGCCAGCGGAAGGACAGAACCCCCAGGGAAGCGGCGTGGACGCAGCGGAAGTGGCGCCTGGATCATGGCCCTGGGCCGAGTCAGAACTGACACTACACACAAGCACATAAGCAAACATTCACACTCCGGCACATTGCGTCCTCAACGCCATAATGAGGAGGCAATCGCGGTCGAACTGTCACAGGTCACACTAAGCCGAAACACTTTGTTCAAGACGCGTGCACAAACCAAGTATTCCCAGTTGGAGGCAGGCTGGGCTGGCAGATGCAGGGAACATAGGTGCGATGAGCGTGCGATGAGAAGCTGACCGCACACGCACTTGCTCCTATTCTGCAGCGTTGAATCAACCAGTGGTCCCGCACGCACAAACACCCACACACACAAACAAAAAACACACAAACACGCACACACAAACGCACACACACACACACACACACACACACACACACACACACACACACACACACACACACACACACACACACACGCGCACGCACGCACGCACGCACGCACACACACACACACACACACACACACACACACACACACACACACACGCGGGCGCGCACGCGCGCGCGCACGCGCGCGCCCACCCAGCAGGCACATACTTCATGAATCTCGCCCTCCTCTGCTAGGTTGCTTCCCAACTCTGGGCTCGTTGGTTCGAGAAAGCGGCTAAGGCCTCGATCCACTTGAGCACTCGGCTGTACCGCCGGAACGCGTTGTTGGCATGCTGGTGGACCTGACCAGCGGTCCGTTCTCCCGTCCTCCTGTTCGCTCGAGAGAGAGGGTCTTGGTCAGATCCCTCCGGGGCCCAGGCTTGGCCTTGACAGGATCGGTGTAGGTGTACAACTGGCCCTCCCCAACTGTCGATCGACGAGGAGCGGCAGCGGCAACAGCAAGAAACGACGGGGGCTCGGGCTACATACAGCAATGGCTTCCGATACTGCGGGGGCGTGAGCCGGCATCAACCTCACACCAGCTCGACGGGCCCTGCACGTTTACTCGCGTCGCAACAAGGGTGCCCAAGGCGATTGCGACGGAGCTCCCCATGAGCTTCTTGGCCGCTCAGCGGTTACCGCATCCTGGTGTCGCTAACCAGCCCGTGCGCTCGTCGACAACAAATCGGCGGACGATCTGGCAGGCCCAACGAGAGCACAACGCCGTACGCTCACGGGAACAGATGGTGTCCCTGGTGCGTCACTGGCCGTGGCTGCCACGACCGCGCTGAACGCGGAGCGGAGACGCCCACATACGAACTTCAGTATGCACCGACGCGACGATTGAAGCCTCCCACACCAACCGCACAACGCAGCCACTCATCGCCTATCTGGACCTCCCCCTTCTCATCGCTTCTGCCAGCACCACCAAAGCTCAAGCTTGGCAGTGCGTTCAGCCTCGCACAGACCAGGACGCCACTTCGTGGTGGAACCAACTCTGGCAACACAGTCATCCTGGCCAGCTGACGGCGACGCCCGCAGATGGGATCAATCGAAGAAACTCGAAAACTCAAGAACCGCTTCAAACCGAAACAAGTCCTGAGCACGACCTGGCCCATGGCACGGGTTGGACGGAGATGTCAAAATGATGGGTGAATGGAGGAGGGGATCACCTCGCCTGAGAGCTGCTTGCACCCGCTCCCGACGCTCAAAATGATGGGTGAATGGAGGAGGGGGTCACCTCGCCTGAGAGCTGCTTGCACCCGCCCCCGACGCCACCGTTAACACGCGATTGGCTTGGCATTGCCTAACACAGAAGTCATCGAAGCGCGAGTACAGGAGCCGGCTGGCCGCTCCAAGGTCAGGTGAGGCCAAGAACAACTTCAGTCCAGCACACAAGGGTACGATAATTGCAAGATGTACCAAACATGACAACTGATTCATGAGGAGGGCGAAAGGGCTTGTGTTGGCGGCGCGTTCAAGGAGACACGGCGAGGGCCCTGCTAGATGGTAGAGGGCTTCTTGCAAAAGATCTACCCGATTATAAAACCTTATACGTAACCTGATCGGACAAGAACAGGAAGCGCCGAATGTGTCCATTGGGCTCGTAAGAATCATGGCGACGACAAGGCGAAGGATGACGAGGATGGCAGAGTGGATGACAGGGAGGCCAGCGATGCAAGCATGAGCACAACGAGTGGAAGACAAGCACGAGGGCGAGGAGGAAGAGATGAAGAGGACAAGTACGAAGAACGAAGCAGAGGAGGAGGAGAAGAAGGAGGAAAAGGAGAAGGAGGAGGCGGAGGAGGAGGAGGAGGACGAAGGAGGACGTTCATGAGCCCGAGAAAAAAGTACGTCGAAGAAGGAGGTCCTCGTGATCTTCTGAGGCTACCCTGGGGGCTGTTGGGGTCATCTGGGGCTATCTTTGGGCATCTGGGGGGCCTTTGGGGGACCTCTCGGGGTCCTCTTGGGGGCTACTTGGGCTGTCTGGGCGTGTCTTAGGGTTCTGTGGGGGTTCTCTCAAGCCGTCTTGGCGCCATCTTTGGCCGTCTTGGGCCTTCTGGGGGCCTCCTCTCTGGGGGCCCTTTGGGGGCCCTTGCGGGCCACGGGGGGCCTCCTCCAAGAGCGATTCCAAGACGCTGTTGATTCGGAGCCCCCTCCGAAACCATTCTGTTGAGGATGTCCCGAACGAAACGGCCATGTTTCTGACATCCGCCAGCGAGGTGCGGAGTATCGCCCGGACCGGACCATTTACTAGTTGTGCATACATATAGATGGGTGTGTATATATATATATATATATATACATATATATATAGATGCATTAAACCAACAACTTAACACAATGCGTACGGTTCACGCCAGAGGCGCTTCCCGTGATCCGCCACCGTGCCCTGAGGCACGAGTTGGGGTGACATCAGGTCCTTGATCAATCCCCTGGAGCCTGTCCTCAATCCTGAGGATTCTTGAGGGGGCAAGGACCCCAGATTGCCAAATCTCCTGGGGCTCCCCGCGCGCCCTCTGGGGCCCGTCGCAGCTTCAAGACGTACCAAGAAGGCCCCAACAGGCCCCCGAGACGGTCCAAGAGGGCCCCGAATCGCCGAACAATCGGTCCAAGACGGCCAAGATGACCTCCATTCAGCCGAAAAAGCGCCCAAGACATCCCAAGAGGCCTCAGAGAGCCTTCCCAAGAAGGCCCCTACCACCCAAAATCACTGACATGTCATAGAAATGTTAACCAGGTTCTGCAGTTTTCGACCTTCCGATGCTCCAAGACGTCCCAAGAGGCCCCCAAGACCGCCCCAAGGCGGCCCAAGAAGGCACCTAGAGATTCCCAAGATGTCCCAAGAGGGCCCCGAGACGGCCCAAGAGGCGCCCAAGACGGCCGAGAGCCCCAAAACGACCCCAACCATGAGGGGGAACACAAACAAACCACCCAGGAGGCCCCCAAAGGCCTCGATAGGCCCCCCACGAGGCCCTGTTGGGGCCATCTTGGTGCTCTCTTTGGGCCGTCTTGGGGCCCTCTTCGGCCTTTGTGGGGCTTTCTGGAACCGTCTGGGGGCCCTTTTGGACACTGTTCGGCCCCCTTCGGGGCCTTTGTGGCCGTCTTGGAACCTTTGGGGCCTCTCGGGGCGTTTTGAGCCCTTCTGGGACCGAAGAAACCAGAAAAAAACACAAAACATTGAAAGACCTGTGGAACATCCATGTGTTTGGCCTCCTGAGGCCTCTCGGGGGCCCACTTGAGGGCCGTTCTGGCACTCTTGGACCGTCTTGGGGCCAGCCCAGTCCCCACACCCAAGCAGCCCAGTCCCCACACCGCCTCTTCTGTTTTTCTGTTGTATCATTTGTTTTATAAAGTCGATCGTCGGGGGGGCCCTCGGGGAGGGCGATGGAGGCGTGGGCGCGGTCTTCGAACTTCCAGTGCCCGACGTCCCGGCCGGCGCTGGTAAGGGGGGATCTCTCGATTACGGTTTCCATATTTCATAAATGTCTGGCGGAGGCGCCTTCGCCGCTCCCTTGGGCCTCTGATCGGAGTCTTCTGGCTTGGTCAACGACCTCGGAGTGGCCGGGGGGGCGGCGGCATTGGATTCGCCATGTTATCCGACAGAGATCTCCAAGGATTTCGGTATCCAAGCGGCGGCGCCGCGAGAGATAGGTTCCCTTCGTGGGAGTCGTTACCCGATCCAGCAGCCGCCATGCCTCCTTTGCCTGCGGGCGCGGGCGGAGCAGGAGGTCTGGCGGGCCTTGGCGGCGGAGGCTTCGGCGGCTGTAGAGTTGCAGATGGTGGGGGGCGGTTTGGCGGAGTTTTTCTGCTGCCAGGCGCCGGTGCTACCCAGAAGAACCGACGGCCCCTGCGCATCAGCGACAGAAGTCGCGCCTGAAGCAGACCCGCCCGCCGGCTGCGCCGGCGGCTTGGCCGTAGCCCCATCGAGGGCCCGATCATCAGCCGTCCGCTAATCCCCTTCATTTGCCCTGTCCAAAAGCGAGTGTTCAAATTTATGGCGGCGTCCTTTGCTTCTCAAATATGTCCGAACATTTCCCGCTGCATGATGATAATCGAGGTCCGGCAAAGAACTGTCCTGCCGATCTATTGGAAAAAGTCCCAAAACCTATTGGCATTACAGATTCCTAACCTTGCTTATCATATCAGCTCTCTGCTGGTTCCTCGCCCTTTCAACATTGAGGTATTGATATATAGCTTCGCCGTCTTGCAACCGATCCCTTATCAACGTCAAACTGCTACCCCCGTTCGCAAAGAATGCGGGGGGGGGGGGGCACTTGTAAATGCGCAGCTCAATGATCACGAACTGAGCGGAGTTTTCCGTGCGTTGCTGCGCGGGACCACCGTCACCAGTAACGGCTTTCGGATGACTCCGAAACGCAATCTCCACAGTGTTCCAATATCCATCGTTGAACGTCTCCTCCGCCATCGCGCATCTCGCGTGGGTCGAGGGGTTGTCATCCGCATGTGCAGAATAATGTATCCCAGCGTTTGACTTCCGCAAATTTCCCCAGTGCTCGGGGTCCGAGGGAAGAATGTGGTATCCTTCCATGAATGCATGGGGCGCCCCTACGGATGTTCCGCGGGGCTGCCTTGCCCAGCTTCCAACTTATCCTCGTTAACTTTGAGAAATAGCGTCGATTGAACGCAGCGTTCCTTTTCCGCATGCTCATGATTTGCCACCTTTCCCCACATGATGCGGTCAACTCGCGTTCTCGCCCCCCCCCCCGACACCGAGCGGTCACGTCGTGCAATAAAGGATGTTGTCCAATTCGGTGTCGCATTTTCTGCAGATAGAGCCGGTCGCTTAGTTGTCTCTTGAAGCAATTGTTCTGCCAACCGCGCTTCCCCATTTGATGGCGCGCGCAGACGTTTACAAGCCTCGCTGTGCTCGAATGCTTCGTTATTCTTTATCTCCTGCAGCAATTCCTCATAGTTTTCTCGGGGCCACAAATTATCACTGCTGCGTAGGCGATTAGCCAGCTCTCCTGCATTCAAGGGCATTTAAAAAAATCTAGCATCGCCCTCAATCGCAGCAGCCGTTGTCTGATGTTACAACTTAATGGGCAATCTGCGAACATGGTCGTGGCTAGCGGGAAGAAACATATTCCCCTTCTTTCCTACTGATGTTCCTTTCTGCCGCTCAGGGCATTTCTCCTCTGCCATTCGCTCGGCGCGAACCGGGGGGGATCCGGCGGCCAGCGCCTTCGCGGGCTCAACTGACCGCGCTCGATGCTTAGTTGGACCTGTGGCTGTGCCAGATCCAATCAGACCTCCCGCGCTGCCCAGGCTCTGCACGGCTGCGCCGGCAGAGCCCGCAGCTCCTCCAATGCCGACCTGCAACTGATCACCTTGTTTGGCAACGGGCTGTGCCTCCAAAGCCCGCCAAACGATCCGATGAGCCGTTTTGGCGGGAGACTGGAGGTCGGGTCGAGGCGCCTCCAAAACTGCTTTCGCTTGCTGCATGCGATCTATGAGAATATTTTCCCCAGTGCGCCGCGCGCCTTTCCCCCCAGGGGGGCGCGCCGGGAACGCGTGGCAAGCGTCGCTTGAAAAGAAATGGAATTCGCTCCATTGCAAATGGGCATGATGCCCTGGATCCTCCGAAATAAAATCTCGCCGCTCTTGAGAGAACGTCGAATGTCGCGCGCCCTGTCCCGCGCCAGTTAAACTGGCCGGGAATAGGTAACACAATGGAGGTTCAGCGAACGGGGGCGCGCCCAACATCGAATTTGGAGTGCCGTTTTCGGTTGGGCACCAATCAGTCCAATACGACACTAGCCCATCATATGTAGCCTCTACCCGCGCGCATCCGCCTGCTCGGAGATTATAGTCAAAGACAAACTTCTGGGCGGCTGAACCACCGGAAGGCTGGCAGAAAAACCAAGCCGCAAGCTAGGCCGCTTTCAACATGTGATCAGCAAACAGCTCGGCCGCAACTACCCTCGTTGGCACGCCGTCTTTGTCCAGTATGTAGGAATCATGCCGATCGAGAAAATGGCGCGCATCAGACCGAGTATGAGGCAATTTCCTATACAGACTAGCACCATCCAGAATCAATATTCTGGGCTGAATCCTGATTCATGCGTGACCGCGGCAAAGTGGCGATATCATCCCACATGGCATCCATCTTTAAGGTACTATTAGCCGATTACCAACACCGAGAGTCTCCCCCAACGCAACATATCTGAATTGCCCCCGACTTGGAGCGGTTCACCGCTTCATCGATCATTCTCTCAGCGGTCTCGAAGAAGGGGCCGAGCACTGCAAGTTGCACGTGGGGCTCGGCGCCATCTTTCTTCGTTCCGCCTAGCCCCTCGATGCTGCAACGATGTCCGTCAGAGGTATCATTCAGGGATCAAGGTATACATTGTATCGGCGCATGATGACCTGGGATGAAATTTCCCACATGGATCGCAACTCGGTTGTTCCATAAACCTTGCGTCGTCATAGGTTGCAGAAATGATTTGTCCGCAAGCATTCCCGTGTATACTTCCAACCAGGCCATTGAAATTCCCCCGCGCACATTATGGGGGCCCTGCAGAACCACCAAGCCTCTTTTCTCTTGCATTGCGAAATTGATACGTTGAGTCGGGGGCTACATGCATGGCAACGGCCAAATACTTGCGTCGTTTTATGGGTCGTTCGTGTCAGAGGCTGGAGGAATTCACGCGGAGGTCTGCCAGTCCGCGCCATCGCGGCTAGATCTTCGCCGCTGAAAGGAATCCACCCGTGGCCGTGCGCCTCCGCCAGCCTCTAATCCTCTGAGACGTCGGCATCCTCCAGCGACGCGGCTGCGCCGGCCCCTGTCTGCGCTCCGCGTTGCAGCGCGTTCCAGAGCCCACGTGCCAAGTGAGGCGGGTCTGTCCCGCCCAAAGCGGTGGAGGTGGGCCCAGACCTGGGGGAGGGCCGCCGCCTCCGCCCTCGCCCGGCGCGCCGGGATTCTGTCCGGCATTTCCGCAGCTATTCCCTGATCCAGACGACGTTCCCCATGCCCCGGCTGCGCCGGCTGAAGAGAAGATCTGAAGCAGCATTACAGCCAAGATCACCATGCGAGGCACCAGAGCCTGAAGAGCCGCCTCCTGCCAGGGCTTTCACGGACCCATCAGAAACACTCATTGAGGTTCCAGAAAAAAATCATCTTTCCTCAGCGTCGGCGACTTTCTCGACCATGGCAGCCTTGGCTGGCCTCGGTCCTTCCACGTCGCCCAATCGCTTCTGCGGAGAGTTTGCCTCTCGGGTCGGGCAATGAACGCCCTTTAAGGGCGATCCTCCTTGCTCAGTCGGCTGCGCCGCCGAGCGAAGTCAGGCCTCTTTGGGATGGGGCTCTGCTTGCAACTCCTTCCATGCACGGTGCCCCTCCAGGGCCTCTTCGGTCAGCGCTTGCGCGACTGCACTTATCTTTGCACTGGGGTCTCCCCTGACAGCTCGGAGTGCGAAATGAGTGCCCCATCCGTCTGCGGCCGTGCCGCGAGGAGGCTTTTTCCTGGAGGGCCCCCAAACATTCATGAAGACAACTCAATCCGCGCATCGGTCAATTGTTCGAATTGTGACGAGGTTTCCTGCACGTCTCATGTAGGCGCGCCATGCGGCCCCCAGAACTGGTCAAACAAATTTCCCGCGACCGCAGGTTCGAACAAACCTACTACTTGGATCCCCTGGAGGCACCGTAGAAAACTTGCATTTCAATGTCGCGCTCGGGTCAACGTGGCATTGGAAATATTGCCATTCCGTAGCGCGCGAGAGATACGGGGGAGGACCGTCAAACATGCTTCTGAAATTGCCTCGCGAGTCCTTTTGGCAAGATACCCAGAAAACGACCCATGGGCCCACTGACATTTTATCATGCAGTCTTCGAATGACCGACTCGTTGCAGGACTTCAAATCCTCATTGCGCTTACCAGCGAGATTGTCAGTCCGAGAGTACTTGTGACCGTTCCGAGTCACCACAACCTACTGTATCCATAGTCCGCGAGCCATGTGTTGTCCTTCTTCTTCTGGCTCCAAGTGGTATGTGTGTTTCAAGTCAACGCATGTCCACTTCTTGACAACATATCTTGCTTCCGAAGGGCACGTTTCTTTAAATTCAGCACCAGTCCGCTCCGAAACAATCATTCCCGAACCGAATATATTAGGGCACCGTGACGATGTGCATGTAACTGGTACTTTGAGCTGCCCTAGTGGCTTGGCCGTTCGGGAATCAAAGATCCCCAACTTCTCGGCAACCCTTCTTGCTATCCTGGACGGACCGTTCGGAAGGAACACATACGTATGGCAACCACTATCACGAATCTAGATATCATCATCGTCGCTTCTTCTGGAGTTCTCCAAACAAGTCCTGCGGCAATGATCAGACCAATCTACATTCTCGCAACGCTCCCTCGGCTGTGCGGTCATTCCCCAACCAGAGCTTGCCTCTGTAAGGGTCCTGGCGGATTCACATTGTTAAATCAAGCATGTCGCCGATTTTCGCGGCACGCCCGGGTGCCCGGGTGCCCGGGGGTGCCCGGGTGTCCGGGGGTGCCCGGGGGTGCCCGGGTGCCCGCGGGTGCCCGGGCGTGCCTGGGGGTGCCTTGGTGCCCGGGTGCCCTGGTGCCGGGGTGCCCGGGCGCGCCCGGGGGTGCCTGGGGTGCCCAGGGGGGCCCTATAGCCCTATAGCCTCATAGCCCAATAGCCCTACAACTCTATAGACCTACAGCTCTATAGCCTTAGAGCTCAATATTCATACGGTTAGGTTAGGTTAGCCGCCGATTTTCGCGGCGCGCCCGGGTGCCCGGGGGTGCCCGGGTGCCCGCGGGTGCCCGGGCGTGCGCCCTGGTGCCCGGGTGCCCGGGCGCGCCCGGGGGTGCCTGGGGGCGCCCGGGGGTGCCCTATATAGCCCTATAGCCTTATAGCCCAATAACCCTATACCCCTACAGCTCTATAGACCTATAGCTCTATAGCCCTATAGCTCAATCTTCATAAGGTTAGGTCAACTTTGCCGCCGATTGTCGCTGCACGCACGCCCGGGTGCCTGGGTACCCGGGTGCCCGGGGGCGACCGCGGGCGACCCCGGGTGCCCGGGTGCCCGGGTGCCCGGGCGTGTCCGGGCGCGCCCGGAAGTGCCTGGGGGTGCCCGGGGGCGCCCTATAGCCCTATAGCCCACATGCCCAATAGCCCTACAACTCTATAGCCCTATAGCTCTGTAGCCCTATAGCTCAATAGCCCCCTCTCGCCCTATAGCCCAGATTGGGGCTTTTCTCCGGCATCATCGATTATTTCGGACGTTCGCTGGTCTACTCCTTCTCACCCGCTGGGGTCGCCGTGGACTGTGTCCAGTTGATCCCAGCGAGGTACCTGCATCCTATCGTTTTGCACAAAGAGAACCACTCTTCCTTCCCGGTCATCTCGGGCGGTTGCGCCGCCGAGACGCCGGGGAAATGTCGTTCGGGGTCGATGCGCGATCGGGGGGCTGTGGACTGACGCCGGTCACCTGCGAGGGGGGAGCTGCCGCGGCTAAGCGACGGCTCCGCCGGCGGGGGGCGCGGCCGAAGATGGCCCCGCCCCTGCTCGCGAGAAAAAAACGGCAGCGGCGCGCAGACCATGGGGGGGGGGGGCAAGATCAAGGCAGGAGTGCGATGCCGCGCGCGCACGTGCAATGCGAATGTGCTTTGCAAATTCATCTGTATAATACCCCTCAAGTTTGCAATCGCTGCCGCGCGCTTCCACGCGCGCGCGTGCCATTGCACTTCCGCCCCAAGCCGCCGGTCACAATGTCAGACGTGGAAGCAATGCCCCATGGCTTCTTCATGATGCCCCCTTTCTTTCCCTCAGTCCATGCGCACACCCATGCAACGCTGTCTTCTGCAAACCTATCTCTCTCGCAAACGCTTTCACCTGAGGGTCTCTCCAATACTCACACTGGCTAGGCCACTCAATGCAAACTTTCCCCCCCGCATCAACGACGGCGCGGGCAATCTCCCTGAAATTCCAAAACAGACATCGAACATCCGTTCTAATTCCTCGGAGCCCACGGAGGGGCCTGCGGTCAGCCTCGCGGAAATAGCGGGCTTCATTAACACATTGCCAGGGGGGGGGCCCGGCGCGTGGGATCGAACCCCAGAGCGACATGCGTCCCCCGTAAAACCGTTGATATCCGTAAGTGTTTGGTTTTTGCCTTCGACGGTTCTCGTATCTTCGCTCTCAGTAGATCGCATGACTCTACAAGAGTTATCAACTAAGTTCGCTGGGTTACCAATTGTGCCATTTGGCCCGCAGAAGCATTCAAATATCAGTCGTTACCCGTTCCAATCGTATTTGTCCGTTGGTTGTCCCTTTGCTGGTTGGGACATCCATTGCATCGGCCCCTTGCCATTCGATTTAGCCGCAACCGCATTGGTAATTTTATCGCCGCAATCTCTCTGTTCCCGGGTCTAGGAACAATAATCTGCGCATCTGACGCATCCGATTCACTGTCAGTCATTCCAAACACGCCCATCATTTCTCTGTATTCTTTCAAGTCTCGCTGATGGGAGCTTCTCGTGGAACCGTCCTTTCCACTATCGGAGGCTTTCGGGCCGGTTGCACTTTCGGCTATGCCGAGTGCATTGTCAGCCCTTTCCCTGGCTGCTGCCGCTGAGTTCGGGGCGAGTAAAGGATGCGCACTTACTTCGCCCGATCGGGCTTTGGCCGCATCATTTATCGGCGCGGCCGTCGCGGGTCTGCCTTGGTGACTCTCCTCCGTTTACGCACCTTTTACGTGGCACCGCGCCTCCTTGGCCCGCCGCAGCCTTCGGACCTATCCGCGGCTCGAGAACTCCCCCGGGTTTCAGGGGGAGGCCGCCAGTGAACGCCGATGCCAGATAATCCTTGTATCGATTGACTTTCTAGAACGTCGGGGTAACAATGTTCACAAGGTAAAGCACTTTGACCCATGCAAGAGGGTCAGTAAAACGCTCGGTACCGATGCCGGCAGCTTCGCCACGTGTACGTTCGCGCTGTAAACTAACAACTCCGCGGGTAAATGGTTCAGAAATGGCAGCAGCATCTAGGTGGGTTCTCGGAAGGTGCATCGATTCCATTGGGCCCCGCGCTTTGATCACCTTGCAAACTGATTGGCTATCTTCCATACATGCACAGTTGACCTCTCTTTGTCGCAGAATCTCCCACAAGGGCAGCGCTCGCAGTAATTCAGTGCGCAAAGCCAAATCTTCAGCAACAGTTTCTGCTGCAAGTGCATTGTAGGACACGCAAGTCTGTCGACGAGAAGCCGTGCTCTGATTGGCTCTCGTGCAGGGTGCAAGAATTTCTTGATGGCTGGCACTTGTGCTGCGATGCGTTCATGGATCGCTAGCGAGGTCTGCATCTGAATACTGCCGTATGGCGATATCCTCCATTCTGTCGCCGACCCAAGACGCCATCTTGCATTGAGTTGTAGATTTATGAAACATATTAATCGGAAGAGATTCATATCCTGCGGTTCCGTCCACTTCGTTACGCAGCTGGCTGCGTGACAAACGCGCGCAAAAGATTAAATCGAGCCATTCTCGCCCCATATAAGACTTCCATGAGAATTCTGGCAGCAATATGCTGAAGGACTCCTGGTGGGTTCTGTGGCTCAGGATCGTCTGGTCCGGGCCCCGCGGCTAAGCCGGGAACCTCAACTGGCTTGTCCGGGGGACCTCTGTCAATGTGGATCCCGAGTGCCTCTGCTATTGCCTCCTCTGCTGGGGAGTACCCGAAGACACCGCTAAACACACCGCGAAACCGCCCACGACACACCCGACGAAACACCCCACGACCCACCCCACGAACCACCGTGAACCACCCCACGAAAATACCCCACGAAAATACCCACGCACCACCCCAGGCAACACCCCACGACCCACCACACGAACCACGCCACGAAACACCCCATGACCCGCCCCACGAAACCACCCCACGACATACCCCACGAACCACCTCACGACCACACCCCACGAGACATCCCACGAAACCACCCCACGAAACCACCCGACGAACCACCCACAGACACACCCCACGAACCAACCCACGCCACACCCTCGCGGGGTCAGCTTTGCATGGCTGAGGTTTCTCGGGCTCGGACGTCTTCCTCAAAGGCATGCGCTCCCTGCGTAAGGTGTGGCAGGAGCGCTATGGCAAAAGCGTGAAGATCATCAGCACATTCCAGGTTGAGCGCGGCGCGTTGCAACAACAGTTTCGGATGACATACTTTGCCGACACACGGTTAATGTTTCGCACTGTGGAGGAGCTCAGCCGAGCACGCGCATACGATTTGAAGAGCCAGCAGCCCGTGATCGGTCCCCCCGTGGACTTGTTTGCTGCCGGCTTCGCGTGCACTACCAAGTCGCGGATGAAGAGTACCACAAATGGAGCTCGTCTCAGCCCTTGCCAGACGGGCGAGGGCGACACCGGGGGGTATATCGATACCACATATTCCACGTCAACTATTGGTTCCACATTTTTTGTTTGTTGGTTTTCGGTGTTTCTTTTTAGGTATTTGTGGTTTCGTTTTTCCGGTTTTTTGGAATTTGTGGTTTCTTATTTCCGGGCAGGAAAATGCCCGATCATCGTTTCCTGAACCCGTGGGGCTCATCAAATTATGGCACTGGCCCACAACGCGCCAATGCCCTGCCATCGCCGCGGATGGTTTGGCGTGTTCTTCGCAAACCAGCCGTCCTTGCCACGCGAGAAAGCCCCTGTTTCAGTGAACACCCTGCACGGTTTATATGTCCCCTTTCCTTTGCCCTTACCTTTTTGCGCGCCGCGACCTTTACTCGATTCGCGGCTTCTCGGGGCACCCCCCGGCACCGCATCGGCGGCATGAGCAGCGGCGGAGTAAGCTTGCCCGGCGTTTCTCTGGCGGCCCAAAGATTGCCCCGCCTTTAGCTGTGCCTCCTCACATATGTCCCGCTTGATATTCTCGGCCTCGGTCATACCTCTGCGCCGCTTGCAACATCCGCTCTGCGGGCCCTTACGACTGCGGGGGTCACGCGAGCATGCTTAGCGCGCCATCTCGACCTGACGTTCTCGCGAGGCCTCCGATTAACTTCTCGCCCGCGACTGCGTCGCATTCGAGTTGCCAAATTCGTCAAACTCGTTCGAAAGGGTCGAGAAGCGAGGTCTGTCCTTGCCATTCGGGCCCTTGCCCCCCGATCTCTTGCCCCTACCTCTGCGGTCGTTCTTCCCGCCGGCTGCCTTTTGATCATTGCCCGCCCCCGGCTGTGCCAGTGCGGCAGGCGCCTTAGGCTTCTTACGATTATAGGGGCAACCTTGCCGCGCTTCAGGAAAGTTCTTTCCTTGCTTCGCGAAGCGGCAAGTAGTCTCTCCTTCGGTCCTTCCGCTTGCTGTTTTATCCGCAAGCAATCCTTATCTGTGCGTTGTCGCTGCCATAGCGGAGGCGCGTCGTCCACCGCCAGCGCCCCCACTCGTTCCTCCTGAAAGGCGAGCCTGTCTACTTCTAGGATTGAGGGTTGATTCATGTTCAGATAGTTATTGCCCACTTTTCTCGATCGCGCATCATAAGCGACTCAACCTGGCACAAAAGCAATTGATACGCACGCATCCCTGCAACTGGAGCGCCCGTCGACAACTCAAACTATTGCATTGCAAATTCAAGCCTCGGAACCTGTTGAATCTGTTCGTAGAAATGCGCACGTATTGAAGCCAACACTTTATCCGACGGTTCCCTGGCACCATGCAGTTCTTGGTAGCGCTCCACCCACTCACTGTAGAAGTGATGCAAATCATGGTTGGGCGTCTGTCGATCAATCGCTATTAAACAGATCGCGACATATCCAGTGTTTTCCGTTTTCGGACCTGACAGAGCACCAAACACACATGGCGTGAATCATTTCTCGTCCCGCAAGGAGACACCCCTCAATCTGGCAAGAATGCTCCATGCGGTTGATTTGCGAAAGGAAATGAGCGCGTTGCACTGACAGTTTGCTGTTGCGCTTCATATTGGCAAACTTGTCAAGTAGCCTTGTGGCGATCAACGTATCAAGGCGCATCAGCGCCCCAGAGTCTCGAAGGCTCTCCTTCGGCACGTCGGGCCCCCTTGCTTCAATGATCCACGCTTGTGCAGCCTTGACATCGAGCCGCGACCTGGCTACTGCTCTAATGCAATGTTGTCTCCGCTCGCGCAGTGTCTGGGCGCGCGGGATGTCTAATAGATCTGGCTCTTTATGATATCCAAAGCTTCTCCAATCCGCGCCCATGCGACTGTTATTGAATGGATGCACGGCTGGGTCACGGTGACCATTCGGTCCCCCACCGCCGTCTCCGCCTGGGCCACCTCCGCCTCCAGGTCCCCCAGGAGGGCCCTTGGGTGGCTCTGGCCTGCCAGTTTCGTCAAATTGAACTGCTGCAATAATACTGGTACTGGGCGTAGTGCCTCGGTCATCTCGCTGGCCATCGCCATGTCCGCCCGGATCTCCGCCTCCTTCACCAGTCGCGGCTGAGCCGGCGGTGAGAGGAAGACGACCAGGCAGCTCAAACATGTCAGGAGGCCCTGAAATTTCAATGTTGCACAGAACGCCCCCGGGGCTCTTTCCCCAAATATACTCTTGCATCGAACCATCATGAGTATCGCGAGATGTCTCAAGAGCCGGCCCCGGAATGAAATGTGACTTTGCGAGAAGATGCGCGGGTGCAGGCGGACCTGTCAATAGAGGCATTCGATCGAAATCGGGCTTGGTCGATTTGGAAATCGGCATGCCCATCAGATCGGCGAGGTTGCCTACTCTTTGTTCCGATCTGTCGTCTTTCGGCAAGTCCGAGTGGCTCGGTGGCGTCTCTTTGGGGTCGCCACTGTCACGGGGGGGGGCCACGCGCGCCGACTGCCCCCCCCCCCCCCTCTCTCGAGATCGTCTCGTCGCCAGAACTGCTCGTTCCAGGCGCGCTCCGCGCGCCTGCTTACAATCGAGCCCAGGTGAACCCTGCGCGCGGGCAAAGAACATCCCGCGCAGATCTCGACGATAGAAGCTGAACAACTATGACAATACTGACCTGCGTTAGCTGTTCGAGTCTGATCTTGCTCGTCGCCGCTTCTACGCGCCGGACGAGCAGCTGTCGGGCTCGGAGGCGGTTCAGCATGCATCGGCCGTGCTGGCGTCGACCCAAGCCCCTCAGTCGAGCCCTCCTTTGTCGTCGAAGAAGTGGGCGTAAACTCAGCTAGCGTCGGAACTTCTGTCGCGTGGGGCCTGGGTGTCCGAGCCCGCCCCAACAATTTCATGTTTTTTTGTTCGTCGTTGTTCCAGGTCAGCTCTTAACCTCCTGTTCTCTTCGCTCGCTGCGCGAGCGGCAAGAACATGGTTCTTCATTTGCTCATCTGCGCGCCTTCTCAGCTGGCCCCAGGCAGCGGCCATTTTCCTCTGGCCCTCATTTATGATTGCCTGTGCCTTCTGCTCGCGTTTTCGAAGGGCTCGCAGGGCTTCCGTTCTTACCTCTGCGGCCTCGAGTCTCGCAGCTTATACATGCAAAGGCGCACCGGGCCCGGGGGCCCGGGGCCGGGACCCCGACCACAAATGTGGGCCCCGGGGGGCCCGGAGGCTCGTCGGACCGCCGGACGCCGTCCAAGATCGTTCGCAGGCGGCTTCGGAACGCGCTCCGATGGCTTCAGATGCCTTCCAAGACGCCTGTCATGACACCAAGAAGGTCCCAGAAGCCTCCAAGACGCTCCGAGAGGCAGCCCAAGAGAGGCCCAAGAAGCAAAAATCGTGTCATTCCTATGGGAAAACGTATATTGTTTCGCATGTTCGCCTCTTGGGCTTTCACCGCGTCCAAGACGGCCCAAGAGGCGCCCAAGACCGCCCCAAGACGGCCCAAGAAGCTTCCAAGAGGGCCCCAGGACAGCCCAAGAGGGCCCCAAGACGGCCCAAGAGGCGCCCAAGATGGCCCAAGAGGGCCCCAAGACGGGCCCAAGAGGGGGCCCAGAAGGGGACCACGAACCGCAAGCTCGAGCCTTCCGCCCCAAGGGCCCGCCAGGAGGCCCCTCAAGAGGCCCCAGGAGACCCCCAAGAGGCCCAAAGGAGGCCCCGAGAAGCCCCAAATCGGCCCCCAAAATGCTTCGAACCTGCTTCCAGGAGGCCCCCGACAGGTTCAGAGGCCCCCGAGAAGCTACGTCAAACTCCCAGCGAGCGGCCGGACGAGGCCCCCCACAAAATCACAAGAGGGTTCCAGCATTTGTATCCTTCAGCGCTCTCTGGCCTTCTTCCCCCTGCCCCCCTTCCCTGCGACTTTCGCTGGCTCAAGCTCGCCTCCTAGCTAGAACCTAAGCGCGCGAAGCGCGCGCGTGGTTCTAGTTGAATAGATTGCGGAGCTCCTGATGTTCAAGGGCTGCTTGTTCTCTCTCTCTCTCTCTCTCTCTCTCTCTCTCTCTCTCTCTCTAGTCTCGGCTCGAGAGTGCCCTGCACTCAGACCGCAGCCGCGACGCGAAGCGCCCCGCCTCGGAGTCAGACTCCCAGGCCTCGCGAGACCGGAGGGGTCCCAGCAGGGCCCCACTGGTTCGCGTCACCTCTCCACACCAGAGTGCCCGCAGCAATGGCCCCCAAGAAGCCGGAGCGCCGTCGCTCTTCTAAGCAGCCTCCGAGCTCCCGTCCCACGCGCCCTGCTGCCGAAGGGTCCCTCCTTCAACGCAAGCAGGACTGCATCGCAGCGTTCAAGCAAGCGGGGTCTGACCGCCCCACGGCCGCCTACAACGGGCTAGCCGAACTGAACGCGGACGAGCTCCAGGAAATGTACGACATGCACAAGTCCAACACGAAGAAGCTTGGCAGCGCCCTTATCCGCATGTGCGCCGCCAACCAGATTAGCTACACGCTCGATCACCACCAGCGCAGCAAGCCTAAGCGCACTGGCGGTGACACATCGCATCCACCAGCGGGCTCCGCACGTCTCCAGGCTGCGGACACCCAATTTATCGCCTTGGACCCTGCCTTTTGGAAGGTCCCTGTCCTTGCCGAACCCACCTCGCCTGACGACGGCAAGACGTACAAGCCCAGCATCAGCCTCCACGACTACGAGAGTGGTGAACGGCTGCTGCAGCACCACCTCGAGCAGGGCAAGCGAGCCACGGGTCAGCTCGCGATTGCTGTCATGGGCCCGAAAAACGACAACTACGTCGGTACCGAGCTCGCCGTCCCCGTCCTGAAGCGCCACCCCAAGGCGCCCAAAGTGGTCCACACGCACGTCCCCGTGATCGTGTACCAGCTGGGCACCAAGGAGGTCGCCTGCACGGAAAAGGTAGCCGTCGCCACCATCGACCCTGCCGACCACGTCTGCTGGATTCGGGTGACCATACACGAGACCGAGGCCATTGCCGCAGTCCCCTCCATGCACCAGGCCTTCGAGGACCAGTTCTCGGGAGGTGCCCCCGTGAACGGTGGTCCACGCGCCAAGGGCCCTTTTCGAGGCGACTCCGCTCCACAGGACAAGGCGCGCCAAAAGCACAAGGAGTCCAAGAAAGACGCTCGCCGCCAGGAGCTCGATAGCCAGCTCCAGGACACCTTCAAGGCCCTCTTCCACGGCAACTTTAAAGCCGTCACCATCCTCGAACCCTGCAAAAGCCTAGGCAGGTTTGGATCGGGCGTCGGAAAGAGGTCCCTGGCTGCCACCTTCGGCGTCAGTCTCCAAGCGGTCGACAAGGTCCTGGCGGGATCAGGGCAACTCGGTGCCACCTACGACCTCAGCAACGTAGGTGCAGACGAGCCCACCGCCGACAAGTATCAGACCGTTTGGTTCCCTGAGGACCAGCCCATCACGATGGCAGACGCGTTCCAGAAGTCGGTGGAGTTCAAGGCCCTGGGAGTCGTCAGGCACGGCAAGTCAGGCCTGCTGGGGATCCGTGTTCCGCGGGGGTCCGACGTCGCCAAGGCCGCTGCTGTCAGCATCCGCGGCTGCGAGGCTACCCTCGCCAAGACGGCTACCGCATCACTGGCATTGCGGCACGCCACGCCACGCTGACCCAGCTCGCCAAGACTCTCACAGGCCCGTCCGTTAAATGGGACTGTGAGGTCTACCACACCGCCTGGGACCCAGCCACTGCGGCCCAGTTTGCCTTAGTGCGCGCTCATCGGCCCCCACTCACCTATACGGTGCAGGTCGCGGGGTGCCCCATCCCGTGGAGCATCACCGAGGCCCCGCTGGCTGAGGTGGCGCCGAAGCGGGACAACGTTACCATCGTCACGCCTACCACCATCACAGAGCCTGTGACGCCGCCAGCCGGTGGTGGCGGCTTTAGCCCCGCCACCGGCACACTCCTCACCAAAGCGGCCCAGAGCCCCTACCTCCACGACCTCATGACTGCCACGCCCAAAGGCAAGGGCGTCGCACCGCTCCTGACCCCCAAGGAGGAGCCTTCAGCCAAGCGCCACCGCTCCTCCAGCGGGAAACGTGACGCCACGCCGCACGCAAGGTCACCCTGCGCCCCAGGCCGCAGCTCCTCAGCGCCCCCGCACGGCACGGACGGAGCCGCTGAACCGACGGCCACCCCAGGACCAGGTGGCCACGACCCCTGGCTTGGCACGGCGGCGGCAGAAGGTGGGGGCCACACCGAAGGCGACGCTGCCACAGCCGCCGAAGTACCAGGTGATGTCGTCGACGTCGAGATCCTCTCATCAGGTGATGAATACAGCGTGGCCTCCCACGAACTCAACACCTTCGGCGAGCCCTTCGCATCGGCCTCTAAACCGCCTGATGCTGCCACGACCCGCATCCAGCACATGGAACAGCAGCACGAGCTGCTAGCCAACACGGTGGATAACATGCAGGTGCAGCTTGCGGGCGTTCTCTCCTCCCAGGCCACACTCACGGAGCACGTTTCAGGGCTGGAACGGGGGCTTGCCACCGTCGTCACCCAGCAACAGACGGCATCCGCCGACGCTGCTGCACTGCGCGGCGACATCCAGACCCTCCTCGGGCACCTCATGGGAGGCACCATCCACCTGCCACAAGCGGCCACTCTGGAAACTAAAAAGGAGGAAGCCGCAGCGGCCGCCGAGCCCGCGGCAGCCTGCAGTTTGACCGACCAGCCAGGCCAGGCCACCCCAGGGACGGGGCCCCCAGGGGCCGACAAAGGCAAGGACAAGGGTCGGGCCACCCAGGAACCCTATTGAAGGTGCCTCAGAGAGCCCGCCTCAGCCCTCCGAGGAAGCGCCTTCAGAGGCATCGCTCCCCTCTTCGCGTCGTATCTCTTTCTTGTTACCTCATGTCTGTTTTGGCAGCAGCACGCGCAAGCTATCTGGTGTAGGGACACCCGTAGTCTTGCAGGGGGCGTGATTGTAGCAATGTACATGAGCATTCAGGGGTATTTGAGGACGTGTGCTGCCACGCAGCTTTCGGCTCATCGCTCGCGCCGCCCGCCAGGCCTCGCCATCATGTGGCGCCTTGCCTGCGGCCTGGCCCTCCCCTCGCTAGCTGGAGCACACCCGTCTTCAGGCGGTGCGCCCCAGCACGGAGGAGAGGCTTTCCTGCGACATGCGGAGCGTGGGACGCTCTTCTACCTTTACGATGACAGCATCTACAAATACGATCACAGCGCCATTTTGGACCCGATCGTGAACAGCACCGCCGCCGCTGGTCCGTGCGGCACCGGGCCGCTGGGCGCCCCCGCGAGCGCCTGGCCTGAGCAGCACCAGGGGCCCCGCCCCACGCGCTGCCCCCCTGGGACTTCGACGGCTACTACGACGTCTACGACGAGTATCAGCATGTCTCCTACGAGCACGCCCTCGTCAACTACGACACATGCATCGCAGTCGACCACCGATGTTGCCGCAGCTGAGATGACTCCTGCGTCCTCTGGCCACGCCTCACACCGCATGCAAGTTCAGCTACGAGGGCTACCATCACTCAACATGACGCTTGCGGTCGACTGTCGTACAGCATATCCTCGATGGTACCCTGTCCTCAGCTTGTCCTCGACCGTCGTGCAGCATATCCTCGACAGGGCCGCTGGCAAGGCCCAGGCACGCAGTGGCGGCTTCAGCCCCGCTGTCGTGCCCCGCTTCAGCCCCACGAGTCCCACTACCCCTCTGTGCGCCAGGGGTGAACCCGAGGAGGACCCCGCTTTCTGGCACCTGATGAACATCCGAGCACGGCTCATACCGTGCGCCGCGGCGTGGGCACCAGGTGAGGACCATCAGGACGTGTACTGGGCATGGCTCGAGGACTGCGTCCCGCACGTCCTGGCGACGCTCCATCTGCCACAGTACGACCACTTTTTCCAGGAGGATTCCGCGGAGAAAAACGACGCCCTGCGCCACCGCACCGCGTTCGACATGTGCGAGGATATCTGGCACAGAGCGGGCCCCGACAGACAGCGCACCAACCGCAACCTCACTCGTATCCAGGGCAGCCACGAGTACCCCACCCGCTACTTTGGCCTCCTTCTGGAATACCAGGGCGCTCGTGCCCAGCTCGTCGGCCCTGAGGCTTTCGCGGCACCACTGCCGCCATACCTCTCACGGGCCCACGCCTTGCTGCCAAGAGGCCTCCCTCCGCCCGACCAAGACGCCCTGGCGTATCTCGCGGATGCAATCCTGCACCACCCGCCAGACCTGCAGCCGCTTGTCGAGGCGGAGCTCGCCGCGGCACCGATGGAACCGCTAAACCTACCACCGCCAGCTGGCCCCCTCGCCCAGAACGCCACGTGTGACCAGCCCGCGGCCGACGCCGAACCGCTTCTGCTCCAGCACACCGCTGCCAGCGATATCAGCAACATATCCCTGGACTCGTTCCACGTGGCGGACGATAGCCAGAACGACTCCATCCACGACACGGAAACCCAGGACCTCGACGGCACGACACCGCCAGGTGACACGGCCCAGCGCGACCGTGACAGCGAACCCTACACAGGGCGCCCCCTGTCGCACAGCAGTGCGCCCATCAACTCGGCCCAGGCCGACCCCAGCGCACAGCTCAGCGACGCCGAAGGCGCCACCGCCGCCGACGAGACAAGCCATTCCACTGCACTGCCAGCTCTCACCAGCCCGCGCAGTGGCGGCTTCAGCCCCGCTGCAGCATTGGCTGGATCTGGGCGTCTTCAGACCTCAGGTGGCAGGACCCCGCCCCGCACCCTTGTCTGCCGAGCTAACGCGACTGACTCCAACTCCAGCGCCGTCGACCACTGGCAGGCTGGCATCGACAATGATCCCATCGAGGACGCGAGCCCTGACGCCAGCGGCTCCTACGAGGCCCCGCACAGCGCAGCGGCCTCCCGACGCTGCGGCTGTCTCATCTGCCTCTTCGTGGCCACGTATGCCATCGTGGTAGCCATGCCGTACAAGGACCAGATCGACGGGTACCTGCCGACACCGAGCCGAGACCCCAGCTACCGGCAGCGACGACGCCGTGAAGCTGCGGCACCAGGCCCATCCGTGTCCACTACGCCCCGACGCACAACGGCATACGACGCCGCGCCCGCCTTGTGGGGTATTCTCAAGTGGACCAGTGCCAAACTCAGAGACATCGTCTCGGGCGGAGCCAGCGCAGTCGGGTCTGGCCTCTGGGGTGCCCTGAAATGGGCCAGCGGCAAACTCGGAGCTATTGCCACAGGCGGAGTGGTTTGCGGTCTTCTCCTGGTCGGCGCCAAACTTCTCGCTCAAGGAGCCGTCGGACACGTAGGAGCCCGCATCTGTGCGCGCGCCCTGGACTCACCCACGGCCCAGTGGTGCCTCCGCTGTTGCCAACCGATCAGGAGGCCGCGCGATGAGGCCACACACACAATGCCGCGCACGCATCCCGACGACCCCGAGAGCCAGCACGTGCACTCTCTTCGACACCCGCTGCTACAGGAACACTATGCTGCTGCAGTTGCCGCCGCAGTCGCCGAGGTCACCACCGCCACCACCGCCGCCATTGTTGAAGTCACTGCCGCGGTATCGCGAGCCTCGTCTGTCACACCACGGTCGACTAGCCCGTCCCCGCGAGACGGCCCCACAAGCGGCGCGGCCTATGGCAACCCGCCGACTCACGAAGACGCCACAGCTCAGGCCACCGATGCCGAGGCAAGTGAAACACGTGAGCGCACCCTCGACAGGCCGTGGTCCATCTTCCGACATGCAGATGCTCGTGGTTCCTCTTCCGACATGGACACCCAACCACCACGACGGCGAGCACGCTACGCATCACCCGCCAGGCCCCAGGCGCCTCCAGGCCCTGGTACGCCCCACCCAGCCCTCAGGCCACCGACGCGCAACTTACGCAGCACCATCCAGCGCGACCCAGCGGTCCCCGTGCCGCCGACGAGCATCCTCACCTCCCTGTACCAGAACGGCTTTGCGCTTGGTAACAGTGGCGTGACTACAGAGGACATCAAAGACGCCCTGCGACTCTACGACCATCCTCGATTCACCCATGACCCAACGCTCCAAGCGTTGGCGCCGTGGACTGACATCATGCAGAGGCCCCCGAACCGACTCACTTGGGTGCTGGAAGACTCGGGTGGGAACTCAGGCGAGACGATCTTCCCCTACCTCACGTGGGACCTCCGTGAACCCACCACTGACACGCCCACGGTCTTCTGGCACGGGACCCGCGGCGACCTTGCGGCTCGTCTCGCTTTCAACGGAGGTCACCTCCTGCCGGGCCCCCGCCGTGAAGCGAAGGGTCGAACCGCCACAAATGTCGGCCGCACGTACGTGAGTGTGCACCCGTCGCTGGCCGCGTGGTACGCGGTGCCGCCTCACCCGCCCTGCAGCCTCGAAGACGACACCCTCGCCTGGGGACCCATCGCGCTCTGGATGTGCGAGGCTACCAAACCGCCGCGCGGTGAGAACTGGCACAACTTCGTGAAAGGGGAGGCTCGCGGAGCGCGCCTCATCTACCCACGGGTCCTGGGCCTCCTCATCCGCATGGACTGGTGTGCCCCCACCGAAGCTGCCTCCAGGTGCCGTGCCCTCCCACACACCTATGGCATGGGCGACTGTGCGCACGCCCTCCACATTGCCGGCTTCGATCACCCAGACCTCCGCGAGGCGGCTGAAGCCCGCGACCAGGAAGCAAACACCTGGCGCCGGCTGGACACCGCGGCAGCGTGGCCACCGCCGCAGGCACTATACTCGCCAGAGGCAGCGCGAGCATGGGCTACACAGCACTACGACACCGAAGCAGCCACCAGGGCCGACCCCAACCAGCCCCGTCCGCGCGCCTCGCTTCGCAAGCTCCAGCTGGACCCGCAGCCACTGATCGACCTGGTGTACACTGGCTTGCAGGCCGTTCCCGTGCGGGGGCAGTCCGACGTACGAGCGCCGCGCCCCAGCGGCTCCAGCCCTGGGGCCGCGTCTGGCCCATCGCACACCTATCAGCCAGGTGCCGCCCTGGGACACAGTCCAGACCGCTCATCGACGACATCGAGAGCCGACGACCGCCGTACGCCGTCCCTCATCAGCGCGGCCGCCGCCCTCGCCCGAGGCCATGCCCGCTCACGGCGATCCGCCTCGCGTTCGTCACGGCAGAGCGGCGGAAACTCCACCTCTCACAGCAGCGACATCGAGACGTGGGAGCACATCGAGACGGAAGAGGAGCCGACCGCCTACCACGTCCTCGCCTTCCACGTCCGCGATGTGCGGGCCCGTGTGAACGCCCCTGGCGTCGAGGTCTGGCTTGACCCGGGCGAGCATCACGATGGCGCCTACCTACCGTGGGGGGCGACCGTTGTGGGCCACCGCGTTATTGACCCTGCGGTTGCGGGTCGCGACGGCTGGGTCATCCTTCACCATGACCATGGCGATACCACTACCAGGCTCTGGGCACCGACCCAAGTCCACGTCAAGGCGGACGACACTTGGCGCACGGTCATGATCCCAGCGGACCTGGGGCCCCAGTGGATCGAGCGCCATGCTGACGACGCTCGCCTCCCCGCGGAGGTGGTCCGCACTACAGGCCAGTCCTGGTTCGCCGACGTCTGGCCCTTGTGGGATCGACCCCGACCCCACCCAGACGACGCAGTCACCGACGAGCAAGCGTTCCCGCCCCTACCAGGACGCTGGACTTGCCTACAGTGCCGATTCCAATGCTGTCAGTATTGTGCTGCCCGCCGCAACACGCAGCTCGGCACCTCGGGCCAACCAACGTGCCCGGACTGCTCCCTCAGCGGACTACGGGCACCTATGGACTGGTCCACGGACTACTCTTGCAACAGCTGGACGTGTGCGTACAGCACCGACAACAGGGACTCCGACACATGCTGCCTCTCCAGCAGATGCCCGCATCCGCCTCGTCCGCACAGCCTGTTCGACGTCCGTGCCACAGGGATGCCTCCGCACATCCTCGCCCGCCAATACGGCAACGCGCCAGCCCAGCACGACCTCAAGGAACCCCCCCGAGCGCCTTCAGGCCCCGGGGGGGAGCCTCCGCAACCAGGCCAAGCAGGATACCAGGGTCAATGGTATCTACCACCGAGGCCGCGTCGCGTCCTCAAGCAGGGATTGCCCGACGGCACGAGGCGGCCACCAGGGTTCACAGGAACGGGGATGCCTGAAGACCCGTCTCCCGACCAACCGCTGTGGAAGGAAGGCTACGTGCTCTTCGGCCCTCACCAGGCCCTCAAGGAGGATTTCATCTTCAACAAAGCGGTCCGCCGACCTTACTCCCTAGCCATCACCAACATGCACAGGGATCGTGTCACAGTCAGGACCGTCTGCGAGTCTATCGCCGAGCGCATCCACACTACCCGCACGCGCTGGCGAGATGTGGTACTGTACTGGGATGCCGAGGGCGGCCCTGGGCCTCAAGCTCTCGACTACGACATGCGCCTCTGTGACGCCATGGTGAGTCGTGCCACGACCGAAGCCGAGTTGAACCACGACCGCAGCAACCGTGGTAGCTTCTGTCTCTATGGACCAGCGCACCAGCGGGCTGTGAACATCACGGTGCTCCCCGAGCCGCAGAACATTGACTACGTGGAGCATGTACGGCGCTACTCACCCGTCGGGGAGACTTACCCAGACCATGCCTTCGAGCACGTCTATCAGGGCTGGCGGCGGCCCGACGTGCCGCCCATCCTCCCCGACACCCGCCCGCTCTCGAGAGCCGACCAGCAGCGCTACCAACAGCACCAGCAGCGCACCCAGCAGCGCGACCAACGTGACGCAGGTCAGCCGAGCACGCCACGCAACCGCTCTCCCGCGCGCGTCCCGACAGGGGACAGCGCGGGGTACGGCGGGGGCGCCGCCTATCACCGCGGCCCCATTGGTGCCAGGCCCGCGGCGGCAGGAGCATCCGCCTCCAGCTACGGCCACGCCCCCCACGCCAGGGTGCACCCAGCGGTCGTCGGCTACCCGCGTGCACTCGGGCAGGCTCCCCCACGGGCCACCTCGCCCGTGCCAGGGTCCACGCGTGCCTGGGGCCATTACCCAGGCCGCCACGACAGCACCGCCAGCAACCAGTCCGCAGTGGCACCCCCTGCGGCTCCAGCCCAGGGGGCTGCGCCAAGCCGTGGCAGGACAGGGCGCCCCGAAGGATGGCGCGAGGCGAACGTGCGTGCCTGGCAACCGCGCCAACACACGCCCCCGCCAAACGTGGCCGCAGCGCTGCGCCCTGCCCAGGCAAAACCTGCCCCCCCTGAGCGCGAGCGGCAGCCGCTCGTCCCGCTCGTCCTCACGCACATCCAGGTGCACCACAGCGCCTCCCCGCGGCACAGCGAGGGTAGTGCCCACCACGTCAGCCCCCGGCCCGACGCCGTCGACCCTGACCAGGCTGCAGCCTCGGCGGCGGGCGGCACAGGCGGCTCCCGCCCGCCCAGCCCATCACCCTGCGCAGCGCCGATCCGCTCCCCGAGCAGGGCGGACTCTGCGCGCGCTAACGCCCAGGTGGCCTCGCCACGTGACCGCCACACGGGCGGGCGCGTCCCGCGCAGCCGGTCCTACAGCCGCCACAGCTCGCGCAAGCCCCCTGGGAGCTCCACGAGCTCGCCGCCTCGCGAGACTCAGGCTCACGGCCAAGCCTCCGAGGTGGTGCCACGTTTCGGTGCCAGCGCCATCGAACCTGGCCAGGTCGACCTCGAGCCGACGCCGTCCACGGACCAGGAGCTGCCACCGCCCACCCGCGTTGTCGTCGCCTTCGATGAGGCGCCGACCTTCGACCCCTACAAGCACAAGTACTCCGTCAAGGGCCTCGCGGCGGGCTTCGGCGGCGGCTCACCGCTGCCCCCTCCGAGCCACGGCGGCGGCCCCGCCATCTCAGCCGCTGCCGCGGCAGCGGCGGCCCCGCGTGGAGTCAGCCCTGTCCGCAACGCGTGCCTCACGGCAGCGGGCATGGACGAGGCTCAGCGCCAGGCCACCGACCGCGCCGCTCGCCACGCCCAGCTAGTGGCTGACGCGCTGGCAGGGCGTGCGCCGCCGCAGCCACAGGGCCCACCGCCCGAGGCGAGCGCGGAGGGTGCACACGAACAAGCTGTTCCAGCTGATGCTGCTCATCACGGCACTGACGGGGCGGGCGCGCCGCCGCAGGACGGACCAGCGGTGTCGCGTGCGCAGTATTTGCGCGCGCGCTGCGCCGCTGCCGCGCCGAGCTGCCGCCGCCGGTTTGCTTTTGCTCTTGAGCTCGGCAGGACGGATCGAGGAGTCGCCTCCCTCTCCCCCTGCTGCCGTCTCACCTCTCCTCCCTCCGTCCCCCACGGTACAAGAGTGAGGAGGATTTTTAGAGGCAATTTTGCCGACGTTTATGAACCCCCCCCGGCGCAGCGTCGACCATGCCTTGCCTATACTTTTGGCCCGACGGCGGCTTCAGCCCCGTCCAAGCCAATCTGCCGCGACGCCATGAGCTCCTACTGTGGCCAAGCCTTCTACCTGGGTGACGGCCAGGCTGCCCTCCACCGTGCGGGGCGTGCTAACCCCAGCTCCACCGACGGAGATGGGCCAGGTCGCTCCATCCACCTCGTCAGCCTCAACATCACGAGTCTCCCAGCGAACTGGCCAACCATCACCGCTCTAGGTGTCGACCACAACGCCGCAGTCATAGCTCTGCAGGAGACCCGACATGCCAAGCCTACCAGGCAAGCCATCGCTACCAACGCCGCCAATCCACACCACGGAGGATACCAGGCCAGTCTGGGACCTGACCTGGATCTGGCGCGAGCTCAGCGCAAAGCTGCCCACGGTGGCACGGACCACACGGTCGAGGGCAACACCGGCGCCTCGGGTGGGGTCGCCATCCTCTCTAAGGACGCCATCGTCGACTCCACCGTCGACGACACTGCGACCTGTATCGCCACCCTCAAGGCCAAGAAACGATGGCACGAGGCCTTCCTCCCGCTCTGCACCCAGCACCGCCGCAGGCGACGACGAAACAACCACGGTCCCGCTGGGATCTACATTGCGAGCCTCTACGGGGTCGCTGGAGGGGACAGCACCGATTTGTTTCGGCTTGCTGATTGCGCCGCCGCGAGGGTCGGCTCAGCCCCGTATTTCATTTGCATGGACGCCAACACGAACATCGACGACAATCCACATCTGCTGCACATGATGCAGCACGGATGGTTTAACGTCGCTGAAGGCACACCAGACCACACCATGCACACATATGGCAATATCCCTGACTGGGACCGCGTCACCAAGTGCCCCCGCACTTCGCGCATCGATTATATCATCGCCAACCAAGCTGCGCGATCCCTTGTCACCGACTTCTGCTATCTGCGTGACTTGCCAGCGAAGTCCCATGTTGGCCTGCAGGTCACACTCGACCTTAGCCGCCTCGATCACACGGCCCCACGCCTTCTGGCCCCCACGCCTTACCCTTCAAACGACGGAGCTCATGACGACCATGAACTTCAGGCATTAGGGACCCTCATCGCAGGACGATACCACGACCGCATGGAGCAGGCTGACACACGCGACGATGTGGAACGCATGTTCGCCCTGGCAAACGAGGCCAGCCATGAGTACCATCTCACCCGGCTGCGGGACCTGCCGCCCCCACCGCCAGACCACCCAAAAAAGAAGGCCCCTACCATGCACGGGCTCACACCCACGTTCGAGGAGCGACCCGCCGTCCCCCGCGCCTTTCCCACCTACGGAGCTTCCACGATTCACATGAACCGCCTTCGCAAGCTCCATCGGCAACTTTGCGAGCTTCGCTTCATCGAACAGCACCATCATATGGACTGCCGTGCTATCCCGCCGTACCTGGCGCAACGCATCGACTGCACGTGGACCGCGGCTCGCCTTCTCTGCCACAAACTGCGCCCCACGGCCCTCTTGGCCTTTCCTGACGCCTGGACCCCCGACGTGCCAGCACCACGCGGAGAGCACCTAGATCGTCTGATCCAAAACCTAGACTCGGAGCTGGCGCGACGTGCAAACCGAGCCAAAGCTGAACGCATCAAGATCTGGGCTGAGGGTGTCCGCGAGCCAAGCGGGCGAAAGGCGGCCATATACGCACGGGCTGCCGACTGCTCGCCCACGGCGTATCTCCGCACGCCTACCACTCCCGACGATGCACAGCTCCACTGCGACACCACCGCCTTCAACCCTGACCAAGCTAGCACGGACGATAGTGACGCCGACACCGACGCCGGCGGCTTCAGCCCCAGCGACGGTAGTTCGCTCGACACGGACAACGACGACGGCCACACTCGTGGCCCACCACCTGCCCAGGTTCCCGACGCCCTCCCCGCCAACGCTATTGTTGCCAACACCAAAGACATGCTTAAGCTCATGGCTGACACCTGGGAGCCCATCTTGGGCAGGTACCGCGCTCGCGCGGGTCATGATGCCGAAGCTATGCCGACGTGGACGGACTTCTACGACGAATACCGCCAAGAGCTGCCTACGCCATCACCAGCAGCCCCCTTCCACCTCACCGACGACCAACTCATCCACTTCATTCGCACCCGTTCACCGCGCCGCGCGGGGGGACTCGACGGCTGGACAACTAAGGAGGCTAAATAAAGAGTTACCCGACGACATCCTTCGCCTCTTCGCCAGCGTCTTACGTGCTATGCAACGCACTGGCACCATCCCCGAACCCCTCCTGCACGTGCCAAACCCGTGCCTCCGAAAAGGCCGGGGGGAACTCCCGACGGACCAACGACTTCTCTCGGTTCTTTCCGTGTGGATGTATGCGTGGGAAGCGCCGGCCTACCGTAGCCTCACGACCTGGCGGCAAGGATGGACCCATGCCACGAGCTTCGGCGCTGTTCCCAAAGCCACCATTGGGGATGTCAGCACCTCTCTCGCCCTGCGCATCGAACACGCCAGGACTTTACTCCTCCCCTTAGCTGGAGCTGCCCTTGACCGACAGAAGTGCTTCGACTACCTCATCACGGACATCTGTCTAAACCTTGCGCTGCACGCGGGGTGTCCACAAGACATCGTTACTGTCCGCCGAAATTTCTACAGACACCACAAACGCTACATCCGCATGAACGGAGCGTACTCCAGGGGCCTGGCCAGGACAAACGGTCACCTCCAGGGCAGCTCGTGGTCCCTGGATGACATCAAGCTGCTCATGTGCGTGTGGACAAAGAGGCAGCACCGATACGTTCCGCGATCACTCAGCACTACCTCCGTTGACGACAGCAACTCCACTACCCACACCGCTTCTGAGCTGCAGAAATCTCTCGACGAAACCGCCAAGTTTGATCGATTCTCAGGCCAACGCATTCACCCTGGTAAAGTGGCAGGGTGGGCGCTCACCGACGAGCTTCACGCCGCCGTTACCCAGCTCACACTGGCGGATCGCCCCCTACGTGTGGTCGATTCCTTCAAGCTCGTCGGAAGTTACATCAACGCAGAGGCAGCGCCGGCTCCAGCCGCGCTTAACCTCACGGCCACCGCAGACGCCCGTGTACGGAGGGCGACTATCCGCCTGCCGCGCATTGGCAAGCTCCCGTCGCCGATGCTTATCAAGGCGCGGCACGCCCGATCCCTGGCTGCCAGCGTCTGCACCACGGGCACCGACATTCAAGCACCATCAGGCCCAGCCAAGACTGCCTACAACCACGCCCTCAAGGCGGCTATCCGCCCCAAGGGGAACAAGTGGGTCGAGTTCTGGACTCTCATGGCCGTGTGCGTGCCGGGACACGCCCTTGAGATCGACGCCATCACGCAGCGTGAAGCATTCCTGTGCCTGCGGCGACAGGTTAACCGCGACGTTACACTCTGCGGGCTCGCCAGAGACCTCCAACACCACGTCCAGACCCTGTTTGGTGGAGGACCCGTCGGACGACTCGTCCAGTCGCTCCAGCAGCTCCGATGGACCTGGCCCACATTTGGCATCATGTACGACGACTGGGGCTGCCCGATCAGCTGGCTGAATTTACCCCAAAACGCCTTCCTGCACATGCTGCGGGCCTCACAACGCAGGGCATTTCTGCGGAGGATCAAGCCACGGCGACACGACCTTGGCTACCTCGCCTCTGTCAGACAGGGCCTTGACCTCTTCGCCAGCACGTGGCTCGCGCGAACTAAAGGAGCAGCCAAATGCACTGCCTGGCAGCTGGCGCTCCTCCTGAACTACCTGTCGGGCGGGGACCACACCCAACAGCGACGATCCCGATCAAACACGTCGGCAGACCCCAGCCCCATGTGCCGCTACTGTGACGAGGAAGAGGAAACTCAGGAGCACACTGTCCGCGACTGTAAGTGCTGGGCCCGAGAAAGACTCCCTCTCACCACCCTCATCAGTGACGACCAGTGGGCCCGTCTTCCGCCGCACACAAGACACTGCGGGCTCTTCGACGAAGACCCAGCCCTCCTCGACCTGCAGGCCGACCTCGCGAGGGACCCGCTGCCACAGCCCATTCCGCGGCCCTCCCCTGATGGTGATCCTGCGGCTTCAGCCCAGGACACCTACACCACCTACCTTGACTACGACACTGGTTGGACATGGGTCTATGCTGCCACGGACGGTGCGTGCACCAACCAAGCCATCCCATTGCTAGCACGAGCGGGTTACGGCGTCTACTACGGCATCGATCACCGCATGAACTACAGTGCACGCGTTCACGGCCTAACGCAGAACGCCCAGGTTGCGGAGACCCTCGCCATTGTCCACCTTACGGCATGTGCCGAACGGCCCGTGCACGTTTTCGTGGACAACCAGGCGGTGGTCGATGGGTTCCAAAGCATCATCGACGGACATCCAGCGCCGCAGGGCACGCACGCGGAGCTCTGGGAAAAGATCCACCGATGTGTTATGGCCAAGCCCAACATGTTTCGCGTCGAAAAAATCGCCAGCCACCTGGGAGACCTGGGCATCGACCTTGGGCTCATCGGGCCCATCGCGGAGGAGTTCAACCGTCAGGCCGACGCCCTTGCCACAGCGGCGGCACGCACGCACAACCTCCCCGACGACATTGTTGAAGCTGCCAAAACACGACATCGCCAAGCGACCGTGCTTCATGGGGTCGCTGTCGCTATCTACGAGCGCAGACACCGTACTCTGCCGCTCCCACACCGCAGGGCTGGGTTTACAGCAGCGGAACTCAGCAAAATGGAACCGAACCCCCTGCTGTCGGACCAGGCACCACCCGCGGCTGGACCATACATCCCGCAGAACCCGGATGAGCTCTGGGCCGAGGCCCAACGGGCGATGCACGACGAACAGGAGGACGACCCGTTCGGCTTCGGCGGGGGATTAGACTTCCTGGACGACGGGCCAGCCAGCGCCAACCCTGCCCCGTCGGGCAGCCTCTCGACGCCCACCTCGACTCCGCCACCGAGAGTGACATCGCACCCACATGATGACGTCGCTCACCGTCAAGACGCCGACGAGGACCTTTATGATCCCCTCGGATTGAGTGGCAGCATAGACGACGCCCCGCCGACACCCCACGCTGCCGACGATGCCGCTTCATCGAGACGCCACCCGACCACGCGGCCGACCTCCGAGCCCTCGCACGGCATCATGATTGGCCCCCCCGTGCCACCCACCCCGTCCCCCCACCAGCCCCAGCCCGCGGGGGCGGCTCCAGCCCCCCCGCAGGGCACTGAGCCAGTCAGGCCGTCGCACCCCGTCCACGCTTTTACTGTTACTGGGTGCGAGGCTGCGGCTCCTCCGCCCTCACGGGGTGTGGCCCTAGCGGCTTCAGCCCTGGGGCCGCGCGTTACCCTCCAGTCGCCTCGCAAGGGCGACGGCCGCCAGCACGCGGATCGCCGCACCGCGCTGGTCCACCACCTGGCCAGGCGCACCGATGGCCTCGTCCCCGCCACGAGGCCCGCGGCCACAGACATAGAGCAGCCGCCCCTCACCGACCGCGAAGCCGAGCTGTCCCAGTCTATGGCCGCTCTTCAGCAGAGGTGTGCTGCTCTCGCCGCCGACCTTGCCGCTGCTCAAGCCCGTCAAGGCCCTCTGCTCCAGCGCCTCCACCGAGCCCGGCGTGCCTTCGCCGAGCTGCTTACACCCTCGCCCGATGGTGCTGCGCCACCACTCACCCTCCATGCTATGCTGTCATCGCTCCGCGACGCTCCGCCTGGAGCCCCGCGCTAATCTCCGCCTTTCTGCCTGCCCGTGTGCACGCGTGGCCCCGCGTCCACGGTGTCAGGGCGCGGGGGCGGGGGGCGCCCCGTCCCTGCGCGCCGCTTTGCGGCCAAGCGCCCAACTGGCGGTCTGCCAAGCCGCCTAGCCACGTGTCAGCACGTCGCCTTTCTTGTTGGGGCCTTCTTCGTCACGCGGTCTGACACGTGAGATCTTCACTGTCTGTCCGCCGTCTGTAGCGTCAGTCGCATTGCGCCGGGGGAGGGGGTTTGTTGCCCGCCCTCGTATCTCAAGGCTGCACCGCCGCAAATAGTGTTTGGCGGGTTGTCGCACCGCAGTGCGCCTCGCGGACGGACCCTGGTCCGCCTACTTGTCCGGTCTCTCTCTCTCTCTCTCTCTCTCTCTCTCTCTCTCTCTCTCTCTCTCTCTCTCTCTCTCTCTCTTCTCTCTCTCTCTTTTTTTTTCTCTCTCTCTCTCTCTCTCTCTCTCTTTCTCTCTCTCTCTCTCTCTCTCTCTCTCTCTCTCTCTCTCTCTCTCTCTCTCTCTCTCTCTCTCTCTCTCTCTCTCTCTCTCTCTCTCTCTCTCTCTCTCTCTCTCTCTCTCTCCTCCCACCTGGCAGCGCCGGCCATTTCTCTGTATTCGGTTCTCTCTTTCTCGGCCTGCTGATGAGAAGCCGTCAACATTTGCTCTGCCATATGATCTCTCTTTCCTCGTTCTCCTCTTGCGCAAGACGTCGATGTGCCACGTCGATTCCTGCTACGCTGGCATCTGCGTGCTGTATCCGTCTCTGCGCATCCCCCGCATTGACAGTTCTCTTTGTTCGACCTTTTGTGCCATTGCCTGTCTTTCTGCTTCAGATTCTGCTAGCGTCCGCTTGGCTTCGTCAGCGGCCCCCCTCAACCTGCGCCCCGAGAACGAATTGCTGCCTTTGGGCACTCGCAGCTCTCAATTGCTCTCGACCCTGTCTCTCATTCTCTTCCCACTCCTGAATTGCTATACAACGGCAGTGGCGCCCCTCCAACTCAGCGCATCCTCCGCAGAGCCATGCGACACTGCACTTGGGACATGCATTCGAGCAGTGCGAGCATACTGGCCTAAGACACGGCACCCCCTAGTTTGCGCGCTCTTCCCGGACATCGGCTCTCCGCCCGCGGCGGGCGCGTAGGTCCAGCGTCCCAGCGGCTACCCCTTATCGAAAGGCTACTGGTAGTCCTATCCGATGATAACCGAGGTGACGCAAAGGCATTGCATCCTCTGGAACTGGAGCGCCCGGCCCCGGGGGGCCATGCCCCCTGCTGGAGGCGGGGGCATGCTGTTCCCTTGTTCTTACACCCTTACATTGAAGAAGTTGACATATTGCTTTTGTGCCAGCTTGTCTTTTTCGCCCTGCATTACCAGCTCATCAAGTTCTGGCGCCCTGCCCTTGCCTGACCTCGTCCATGCGAAGTCTGGCCGATGAAAGCCTTCTGGCAACGGGGAAGCATTCAGGTCATCATCCTCATTCTTAGGCTTCTTTACCCGTGGAAGTGGAGTCGTTTCTGGAGGCTCTCAAGTATGCCTTGCCGTGCCCGAGCGTTCGGGCGACTTTGGCATCGGCTGGGCCGACGAACTCCTGCCTTGACCTGGGCTTCCCCCATCTCCAATTGCATCATCCGAATCGAGAATAGCCTGTTGGATTGCACCGACATAGACAATTGTCTTGTCCTCAGACGGGCCTGCCCCTGGCGCGAGCCCGTCGGACCCATCAGTGATGGGATTGTAAGGATGAGGTGGGCCAGGCGAAATATGAAACTGAGCGTACTCTTCATTCCTCTCAATTGAAGGCGAGCTGCCCCTTTTAGATGGTAAATCGCTCTCTTCCTCATCCCGACCATGAATCTCGCATTGCGCTGCGTTTCCTGTGTTACAGTTGCCTTGGTCTTGCGTTTCTCTGGGCATTTGTTCCAGCAGCTTTCCATCTCGTGATCGAAGTCAACCGACGGTTGGGAACTCGGGCGTGCTGGCGCTAGATTAGATGGCCCCCCAGCGGGAGTTTTGGCTGTGCCATGCCCCCCACCCAAGGCATGTTCCCTCACTGCTGTCATCGAATCGACTGGAGAGTCTCCTTCTGCTAAATCGAATGCAGTTTTCGACGCTTGCCTTTCTGGGAGGCGGAGAGATCCAGGTCGCCACATAGAGGCGCCTGCATCATGAATCTGTTCGGGTCGATAAAGTTATTCTTGTCTTCCGAGTGATCCTTCCTGTGGCCCCATGCTCTGCGAAGCTAACGACTGTGCCGCCGCTTCGGCTGATAACCATTTTGTTGCCAGAATATTCATAATCCGTGCAGGGTGTTCCGTTGATGTATCATGGTCAGGGGGTTTTGCCGATGACGTGAGGGAGAAAGGATAATGCCGTCAAGCATGCAACTGGGTAACCCTGAAGGGAGGAGGCCGGCCCGCCGGCCGACGCTCGCGCGCGCGCGCAAAAGGCTCGCTCCTTTTCTGTTTCCCTAGAGCCAAACAGTTTCAGGAAAAACATCCAAGCAAAGAGGAGCAGCAGACAGTGCACGCAAGGCTAGAGAGCAGGACGGGCAGCAGGATGGTGGCAAGGAAGGAGTGCATTGACTATCTCAAAGGCCAGGGTGCGGCCCACAGGTGCCTCGCTGACGAAATCGAGTTCCATGCCCAAGAACGTGTCTGGGTTTTGCGCTGAAGCTGCGAACGTGGTGTTCTCAACCTTGTACGCCGCGGTGCTGTTCCCCACGGGCTCCACGCGCTCACTGTCATGAGGGCACTGCTCAGTAACGTCATCAGTGTCCTCAACGAAGAACATTTTCAACATCATAGGGTTCGCTGTTCTGCGGTATTCTGCAGGTGCGTCCATCAACATTGCAGGAGCATCGTCGGTGCTCGCCCCCAAAAATGTCACGATTTCTCCCATGTCGACTGCAACATCTGGGTCGGGGATGAAGACTGTCTTGATGATATTCCCGCGATACTCCACTGTGGCCGTCACGTTCATATCTCCATGCCCTGTGTAATAACAGATGTTGCCATTGGGGCAAGGCAGCAAACCCCCTTTTATAGCTGCAACCACTATTGGCCAGCTGAGTAGAATACTTGCGCCACGTCTCGGCCGCACGGGCATGGAACTCGGTCTCCGACGCGGCGTGTTGGACCATGAGGTGCTGGAGGTCTACCATGCCACTGCGACAGTCGGCTTCTTCCGCTGCAGCGCCATGACTGGCACGCCTCAGCAGTGCCTCATCTGCGGCACTCCCCAGCGTCATAGCCTGCAGTGGCAGGGCGACGTTAGCAAATAGTAGAAGGTGGAAGATAGCCTTGTCCCCCCGTCCCCTGTCCGTCCGTCTGTCGGCCAAGTCTGTCCTTTCCTGTCGTCCTCCCTCCCTCTCCCCCTCCCCTTCTCGCTCCTCGGCTCCTCGCTCTCTTGCTCGTTTCTGCCCCTTGCCTGGCCCGCGTTTCTTTGTCGGCCTGTCCCGGTGTCCGAATAAGAGCCGCGGCGCCCCGCACTGCCACGCAGGCGAATAGCCTGGCGTGGGAAGTTTTTCCAGGTTGGCACATACAGTCTTCCGCTTGCAGCCCGAAGTGATTGACTGTACGTGTCTACTTGGTGTCCGTGCTGTCTTTTAGTCCTGCTGAATATTCTGCTAGTTGCAGCGCCGCCCACTGTCGACAGGCCTCGGCAGCCGGCGAGTGCGGTACGTATAGCAAGATTTGCGCTGACTTTGCGCTGGCCTTGAACACCATGGGCTCACCTTATCACGTATGTGTGTGCAGTACTGCAACTAGCGTGATGCGACTTTTGTGGTCTTGAGCCAAAACTGCTACGGACCGCCTCTTCGGGCCCTCTTGGGAGCCTCTTGGGGCCATCGTGGTGCTCTCTTGGGGACGGGCGAAAGAACAGAGGCGGAAATGCGCGCAACTATTGCACTGCGAGGCAAGGGTTAAACATCGGCACGGCAAGTCGCACAAAGATGGGAAGAGTAGCTAACTTGCGGTCGCAAGTGGGAACTAGACGATGCAACCAACCAACTGACACCAAGACTGGGGGAGGGGGGAGTGCGGAGGAACTAAAACCCAATAGAAAAATCTCGAGCGTGCGTAGACACAGTGGGCGGGCATCAACCGCGCAAGTGCCATCGCGAGTCCAGACGAAGGGGGGAAGATGGGGAAGAGGAGGAGCAAAATGCGGAAACTCTCAGAGCTGAGCGAGACGCCCTCGCACCAGGGTGGCACCGCGCGCTTGGTGGTCTTGGCGAAACCAAGAATGACCGAATCGAGAATGCGCCGGCACGAACAGCAACAGGAACGACAGTAAAGCGAAGGAAACGGCAATGAAGGGCGAAAGGACAACAATGACAAGCAAATGACAAGCGGCAGTAGCGCTAAGATTGCGCTAATCGCCGTCTGAGGACGCACCGATCCACAGCGGAAATGTGAGGGGCGGCGGAATTTGATGGGAGAGGGGAAACGGAGGGGCGGGAGCGAAGGAGCTCCCCGGGCCGCTGCGCCATCCGCTCCCCCGCGCTGAAGCGGCGCCTGGGAGGCCACATGGTCCTCGGCGCCCTTCGAGTCGCTGGTGGACTTCCTCGCGCGCGGTCGCGCGCCAGCGCGACCACCGGGCAGGCCCTCGTCTGCGCGAGGACGCCAGGCGGGATGAGGGGGGGAAGGGGCGGAGGGAGGGAGGACAGGGAAAGAGAAGGGATGAGGGGGGAAGGAAGACGACGAGAGCGACGGTGCGGGCGAGCGGGAGGAAGGGGGACGGGGACGAGGACGGGGAGGCGGACAGGACGGGAGGACGGAAGGAGGGCGAGGAGGATGCGTACGCGAGAACGCCTCAGTTGTAGACTCCGCGGGGCAACGTCGGGGATGCTTAAGGACGGCGTTGGCTACCGCAGGTCCTGCCTGTTGGCGATCCCAGGCGGTGGCGCGCAGCATCGACCGCCGATTATGTGCACCGTGCCTGGCAGACCTCCTCGCACGCCGGGCCCCGGTGGACACCAGATCCAAAGCGGCCTGGCGCCAGGCCCGCAGTCGAAAAAGGGGAGGGCGGGAGTTGGACGGTGAAGGGGGAAGGGGAGGAGGGCGAGGAGGAACTATAATTGCGGGTTCCAGCGGTGAAAAGGAAACGACATGGCGGAAATGGTATCATGATATCTATCAATACGCAAAATACGTCGCCCTTCAATCACGGTGTGCCGCGTCCACACTTGAGCCAGAATGGCAGCGGGCACGCACGCATGCTCCCATTCGAATCGGGGTTACCGGGCAACGGCGGAACCCTCCGCAGCACTTAGGCCTCAAAGTACTGCCCCCAATGAGGCGCACGAGCATTCAATGCGATGCATCAGCAGTGGACGCTCGCAGCCCACCCATGGCCCCGGAGTCTCAGTCCGAACGGACTGTCGTGAACCTGGAAAGCCCTGTCGGCTCGTCCGTGGTCAGCACGTACGTCACATGAACTGACCATGACCAGGGTCGTGGATCATAACGGCACCGCACAGCAAGGAGAGCCTAGGGACAAGCTTCTTACCCATTGTGGTGTCGACCAGACGATGTTGCCTGACATCCGGAAGCAAGGCACCGCTCGTGGGGGCCTGGCAAGCATCGTGCCCAGCGTGCGCTCACGCCGCAACACTGGTCGCGCCTGCCAGCCAAGTGCATCCCCTGACTCTGCATCGTGCACGCTGCTGGCGTAGCCGCGAGTCTTCGGCACTCTGCTGTGAGTTGGTGCCGGCGGGCATACCTGACCGTTGCGGCGCTTGCGCTACTGCGCGGCCGGTGAGCCGCGCGGCTTGCTTCATGGGCGCGCAGACGCAGTTCGCCCAGCTGTTTGCGGCAGTGCGTTTCTCAGTTTCTAGCGATTACGTCAGTTGACTGGTCCATGTGACGCTCTGGCGCATGCCGAGCGGCACCGGCGCGGCGCGCGTTGTCTGGGTGCGGACAACAGCAGCGCAGCGTCGCAGGCGCGGCGGTTCGCAGCTGCCCCAGCAATGGCATCGCAGCGCGGCCAACGCGACAGGCCACCGCGAGGCGCGCCGGCCAGCGTAGCAGGCGGCCGGCAATGCTGCGGCGGCTTGCCGCCGCGCTGGCACCTCGCAGCACAGGCGGTGCTGGCGCGCCCTAGCCAGGCACTTGCAGCACCTGCCGAATGACTGGCGCGCGGCGCCCGGCAAAGCTTCGGGGCAACGACGCCGATGCCGTCGCCCACGCGGCGCCCCATCCACTGCGAGACGAGACGGCCATTGCGCGCGACGGGGGCGCTGGCAGGCCACAGATGGCTGGGAAAAGGCTCTCGACGGTGATCACGTCGAACACGGTGAACGGCGGGCGCGCGGTCGGGCCACCCTCGCCGCGGCCGCCGCAGCGACGTCACCAAGAGCCGCGCGGCGGGCGCATCTGCCGCAGACACGATCAAGCCCATCCGCGCGCCGCAGCAGCCGCGCGCACACATGCTGCGCAGCGCGCGTAGGGGGAGCTGCTGCGACAGGTGGAGCCGCGAGAATGTTCGACCCATGCGCTGCAAGCGCGGGAAGTTCGCGCCGCCGGCAGCCGCGCGGCGGAGACGGCGTGGCAATATGTCGTTGCCCGAGAGGGGAACGCGCGCAACCCCGGCGGCAACGTCCGCTGTCGGATCGATGGCGGCGAGCCTAGTGGCTGATGTCTGATGACACATGTTGAACGACTCTGGACGCGACCCCGCCGACGGCGCCCCATGGGCAAGCGCCGCCGCGCAAGTCGACGCGCTCGCGCGCGACCGTCCGCGCGAGGGCGCTGCCGTGATATAGCGCTAACGCAAGCATTGCCCTGGCGCGCGCCGGGCAACGAGACCCCGCGCCCCGCTCGCCGCCGTCGACGGGCGGCCGCTGACGCGTGAGCGACGAGTGAGGAATGCGCGCGGGGTGGCCTTCGAGGGTGGGCGCTGCCACGCATTAGAGCTGCGCTGGCGCGCAAAACCCCTCCTCGGTGGACTCGGAAACCCTCGACTACGGCTTGGCGAAGACGTCCGCGACGAGCCCCCTCCTCCACGAAAGGGCCCTCGTCGGCAGCCGCGCCGCGACGCATTCCTGCGCGCGCGACGCAGGCGGCGCGAAGCTCTAGCCGCGGCGCAACCGGGCGAAATTCTGCGCCGCGAAGCTGGCCTCCAGCTTCTTCCCGGGCGCGACCGCCCACGCCTGCGAGCGGCGACTCGAGAGCCGCGCGGCGCCGCAGCTCTGCGCCGCGGCCGCGGAGGCGGCGTCTCCGAAAATCTTCGACGCCCGCGACGTCCTCGAGCTCGGCGCCCACGCTGGCCACAAACGCTTCGCGGCCGGCTGCCACCTGCAGCCCCCTCGGGCGAAGCGGGCGTCTGCGAAGACGCGTCCGCGAGCATCTACCGCGGCATCTCGAAGCTTTGCTTCGTGGGCGAGACCCGAGATGCCCCCGCCAACGATGCTGGACGTTCCTAAGCCTGGCCCCTCGCGGCTTGCGCGCGGGGCGCCGACGGCGCGCGACGTCGCTGGAGCAGACCTGCATCGCGCGAGCGGGTGTGCGTCACGGAGCACCTACCGGTTGGTCTTGCGGCTGCGCCACACGGGGCGCCCATGCGGCGCGCGCGCTGAGCTGCGCTGGAAGATCCGGCCCAGCGCCATGGCGACGACGCAAGTCGTCTCGCCGACGAACCCGACGCTCCTCTCCGCATCGCAAACCTCGCCGTTGAGCCGGCGCGGCGGCGAGCACATCTCAATGCGCCGCGCGCGCTGCCTGGGAAGAAGTGGAAGAAGTGGGCGCGAACGCAGGTCCGCAGAGTGGCAGCCGAGATCACGTGGTTGAACTTGCCAGTCGCGATGGCGCAACTGGTGGCCACGACGCCCCGGCCGCGCGCCAGACTGGCCCCCGCGTGGAGCAGCGCGGCGGTCGAGACATTCTCCTCGACGATCTCGGCGCGGAAGCCGTCGTCGCCCTACCTGGGGCGGACGTCGACGCGTCTACCGCCGACGGGCCCGCTGGGGCCGCGATGCACGTGCAGGTCGTCGCATGTCCTCAAGGGGGGCGGCGGCCACGCGTCCGTCGGTTGCCGACGCGCCCGCGAACGCGGCAAGGCGACGCGGCAAGCCGGAACAGGCTTGGGAATTCAAGCGGTTCGCTCTCGATTCCTGCAGCACCGCGCTCGACTGAGTCCGCGGAGCGCCGCGATGGCTGGGGCCCTGGCAGCCGCTCAAGACAACTACGGCGCCCCGAAAACCTCGGCTAGACGGCTGCGAAATGCGCAAAGGAGTCGGTCTGGAAGTCGGACAACTGGCGGCCTTCTTCTTGGCCACGACCCTGGCACTGGTTGTTGGAGACCGCTTCTGCAATCGCCTCGCCCACCGTTGGGGCGCCGGCCTGGCCGGTGGTTCGCTCACCCCAACAGCAAGTGTCCAGGCAGCAGTCGTTGGCGACGCTGCGCGCGCACGCATGCGCGCGCGGGGATACGCCCCCGGCAGTTCTGGCGCTCGAGGCCGCGCTGCGTGGCCGGGCCGCACTGGGCCCGTGCGGCCATGCGGAGCGGTGGCTGCGCAGTGAGTCGCGGTCCGCCACGGGACTGCCAGGCGCGGCTCGCGCCTGGGCCGCGCGGCGCGCGTTCGGTGCAAAAGTCCGCCACGCGAACATGCAGCTCCTTAGACCCATCGGCTAAATGGTCGCGGCCGGCCGCGCCACGCCCCCGAGGCGCATCTACCTTCTCCGCGAAATCCGCCTTGCAATGAAGACCAGGCCGCATCGGGGCCAAAGTAGAAGCGACACGGGAACACTTCTGCATTGGAGCGGCCCGCGATCGCGATGACATAAATCTGGCGCGCGCGAGTCGCCCAGAAGTCGAGCTCGCGTTCGCAAGATGCAGGTAGGTGCCCAGGCTGGGCTGAGCCATAAACGGGAAGAGATATCAGACACAGACTGACGCGCGGCACCGGCGCGCGCGATTGCGGGGGCTACTGCATAGAAGTCCCAAAGCGATGGCCGCATCTCTGTGCCACGGTAATCCTCGCAGCGGTTGCCAGTTCCTCGTTCAAAATATATCCCCGCAGCGACTGCCAGCTCGCGTCCCTGACAATTCGCCGGCCCAACGGGCCAGGGCGTGCTAAGATCTCCGGTAACTGATTAACAGTATTAACAGTATTTCTAGTTCGCGCGCGCGGGGCGGCCCCTGGGGGTCCCCCGGCGAAAAGTACCCCGACCAACGCCCGACCGCCGCCCGACCGCCGCCCGACCAAGTCTACTCAGAGATGGTTTTCCTTCTGGGTGCGGCCTCTCAGGCTCCCCAGAGCGCGCTCAGAGTGCCCCAAGAGGCCCCCAAGACTGCCCAAGAGGCCCCCGAGACGCCCAAAGAGCGCTCGAAGACGCCGAAGATGACCCCAAGACGGCCCAAAAGGCCCCCAAGACAGCCCAAGAGGCCTCCAAGACGCCCCAAGAGCCTTCCAAGAGGCCTCCGAAGAGAGCCCCAAGAAGCCAAAATCGTTGATTTTCATTGGTTGTTTCGATGTTTTTTGTGTTTTGGCTTTTTCGGCTTCCGGACGCTCCAAGACGGCCCAAGAGGCCCCCAAGACCGCTCCAAGACGGCCCACGAAGCTCCCAAGACGGCGCCGAAACGACCCAAGAGAGCCCTCAAGACGGCCCAAGTGCCGCCCAAGACGGACCAAGAGGCCCCAAGACGGGCCCAAGAGGGACTCAGGAGGGATACCGAGAACTCAAAAATGGAGCCCTCCGTCCCAGAAGGCGCCCAGGAGGTCCCAAAGAGGCCCCAAGAGGCCTCCAAGAGGCCCCAAGATGTCGCCAAGAGGCCCCAGGAGACTCCCAGGAGGCCCAAAAGAAGCCCCAGAAGGCTTCAAACATGTCTCCCAGGCGCCCCCGAACGGCCTCTCAACAGACCCCAAGAGGCCCCCCAAAGAAGCATCTTGACGACGACTCTATTTCGCCCCATCGAGAGACGACCCCCAGGGAACTGCTTCACCATCAAAACTCCCCACGCAACGCGTCCGAACGACACCCGCCCCCAAGAGCGCAACATGGGCAACGAACACACAGACAAAAACCAGCGATGCCATATCACGGGCCGGCGGAATGAGCGAAGCGATTCAATACCTGGCAGCCGTCGCGGCACTGGCGACCGCGTAGCTGGGAATCTCGGGCCAGCACGATGCACACCTTCCACGCGATGTCGCAATTCCGCGCGCGCCCACTGGCGGTCGCCGAGCACTGAGATGAGTGCGCATGGAGACTGGCGCGCAGGCCGCGCCTTGCGCGCGGGCCCGCGCGCGCAGCCTGGCGGCGCGCGCGCGGTGCGACGCGCTGGGGCGGAGGGGGCCACGGCTGCGCCCCTGCCGGGGTGGCGGCGCGAGTTGGCGGCGCATGGGCGGTCGCCGCCCACTCGGTGAGGTTCGGGCTCGCAGATGCGAACTGCCGCTGCCGTCCGTCAGCGCCGCGCGGAAACGTAGCGGACGCTCGCGTGGCCCCTCGGGGGCTCGCGCGGGCCTTGATGACTGTGCCGATGTTCTCACCCGTTGTGCGGGATAGCTCTTGCATCTTGACGCGCGCGCTTGCATGGGCGCGCGCGCACGCATGCGCGCGCGGGGATACGCCCCCGGCAGTTCTGGCGCTCGAGGCCGCGCTGCGTGGCCGGGCCGCACTGGGCCCATGCGGCCGTGCGGAGCGGTGGCTGCGCAGTGAGTCGCGGTCCGCCACGGGACTGCCAGGCGCGGCTCGCGCCTGGGCCGCGCGGCGCGCGTTCGGTGCAAAAGTCCGCCACGCGAACATGCAGCTCCTTAGACCCATCGGCTAAATGGTCGCGGCCGGCCGCGCCACGCGCCCGAGGCGCATCTACCTTCTCCGCGAAATCCGCCTTGCAATGAAGACCAGGCCGCATCGGGGCCAAAGTAGAAGCGACACGGGAACACTTCTGCATTGGAGCGGCCCGCGATCGCGATGACATAAATCTGGCGCGCGCGAGTCGCCCAGAAGTCGAGCTCGCGTTCGCAAGATGCAGGTAGGTGCCCAGGCTGGGCTGAGCCATAAACGGGAAGAGATATCAGTTGGCTTTGTCTTGGGGGTCTGCGCTATTGGGGGGGTAGTTTAGGGGCTGGCTCACGAGCAATCTTGTATTTCGCTTCCACGGCCTGCCGCACGCAGCGTTTGCCGCAATTGATTTGCATCTCGGCCCAGCTACCACTCATTATATCAGAGGGCATTCGCAAATCGCAAACCGCCAATAACCGATGAATGGGCGACTGAGGTAGCGGGCTTACGTTCAAAGCAAGCGCACTCACATAACGGCTTGCCAGGGAACTTCGGGGCTGCGCACGCGCGGCAATAGGCGTGCGAATTTCCATGCGTCGTTCGTGCGCCAACTCGTACACCGACCCCCCCCATCGCTTTTCACATTGATGTTGCTTCCCATGCGTTGCCCATGCTCCCGGGCGCATCGGGGCACCTAGGGCGCGATCGGAATCGCGCTGGCGCGTCGTCGGGGCGACTTGAGGCGACCCCTGGAGCCGCCTGAGGTCATATCGGCCGTCTTTGGAGACGTCTTGGGCGCATCGGACATCTGCGCGGCCCGAGCCCCCTAGCGACACGAGCAGCTATACTTGTACAAGACCACATGCTGCGACGCAAGCGAAACTCCGACATGTAAGGACTAGATGCAGGCATGCCATCAAACCCAGAACACACGCATGCCCCCGCTGCAAGATACCAACATGCAATGCAAATGCATACTGCGTGAAAGCGAACGCTACGCACATGCACATCCCCCCCCCTCCCCCAAGTCAGACCGGATATCCTGGGAGAACGATTCCTCGGCCACGCGCGAACGCAGCGCACGTTCACAAACTACGCAGGTTGCAAGACCTGGCGGTGCCTGTCAGCGCCGCCCAGCTGGCCAACAAAGGAACGGGCTGGTGCAACGCTTGCGCGCGTCATTTTTCCAGGAACGCCACTCGCAACCGAGCGGGCTTGTGGGGGCGCGCAACAATACCGTGCAATGAGCTTGCCTGACGCCTTATGTGCCCTGGTTGACCACAAGCAGTATATCAGAGTTGGGTTTGGAAGCCATACTACGAGGACGATACAAGGCATGGCTTGGCTGGAATGCACTAGGCCTGGGCCTGACCCCAACAAGAGCGCTCGCGCATGGCCAGCATGGAGCAGGCCCCAATCGCGAGCCACGCAGCGACCGAAGGTCTTCACCGCCCACGTCGTGGTTGCTCAGCAAAAAGCGCTGTCGCCATTCGCGCCGCCGCGCACATTTGCTCACCTCGCGGGGTAGCGCGCGCAACACGTGACTCCATTTATCTCGGCGTCGGCCGAGCGAAGTGCGGCGAATTGCCATGCGCAGCCCTCCGTCCTCGCGCGGAGCGCGAGCGATTTTTTCTAACTACAACAACGAAGCTGCTTGCTTGTCTCGGCGCACGCCGAGCGCCTTTTTCTCCAGTATCCAACAACCAGCCAGGGGCTCCTTGAATAGGCGGCAGCCGAACGTTTGTGGCGACGTGCAATCCGCTGCCCTCTCTCGCGAGGAGCGCGAAGCTTGTTCTCGGCGTCAGCCGATTTTTTGGGCGAGCATCACTTGCCAGCGACCCCCCTTCCCTTCGCGCGGCCGAGCGATTCCTGCCAATTGGAACTAGTTGCGCTCTTATCTCGCGCGGAGCGCGAGATGCTCCTACAAGGGTGCCATTTGGCTCGGTGCCAGCCCAGGTATTTTGTGAACTCCAACAACCAAGGGGGCCATAGCGCAAGTCTGGAAAGCGCTGGGCCAACCTAGGCGCAAGGGTCTGCGAGGACCCGGGGCCGGCAAATCGCACGGTTTCCCGCAGGTCGCACCGGGCCCGCAAACCCGACAAGCCACATGGGCCCCACAGGCCCCGCAGGTCGCACAAGCCCCACGGGACCTATACGTCACACAAGCCCCACGGTTCCCACATGTCGCACAAGCCCCACGGGCCCCCACTTATCCCACAAGCCCCGCAGACCGCGGCGCGCGCGGGTCGGGGGCCCAGGCGCGCGCGGCCAGGCACCCGTGGTGCGCGAGGCTCGGGGCCAGCGACGCTCTGAACCGACCGAAGCTGAAGGGGCTCGCGGAGCTCGGGATCGACGAGGCTGCACGGTCTGCGAGGGCACGCCCTCGCTAGGCGCCACCAGTAATGCACGCGGGCGGGCGCGCCATGGCGCCCGCGGCGTGCGCGGGCGGGCGCGGCCGAGCACCCGCGGCCCGCGCGCGCGGGCGCCGCCAGGTACTTGCGGCCTGCGGGCGCGCGCAGCCAGGCGCGCGCGCGCAATGCACGGGCGGGCGCGACCAGGCACCCGCGGACCGCGTGGGCGGGCGCAGGCAGGCACCCGCGGCAGAAGCGCCAGGGCGCGCCCGGGCGCGCATAGGCGGTGCTGCGGGTGGCCGCAGCCACCCGTACGGTTCCCACGCGGACCCCCGCGCCCCCCCACCCGGTGGCTCGACGCAACCGCCCGCCCCGCAGGGCGGGTGGTGGGGAGAAACAGCTGTCGGGGCTCCCCCGGACACTCGGAAGTTTTTTTTAAAAGTGCGTCCTAGCGCTCGAGCACGGCAAGCGTAGACGCGAAAATGACTTGTGCGTTTTCTCGAAAGTGTGCCCGCGTTCGAAATCGCATTCTGCCTTTGCGGGCATGAGTGTCTCGGCGAGCGAGGTGGACTTTTGTTTTCCGGGCATGAGTGTCTCGGCGAGCGAGGTGGACTTTGTTTTTCTTCGACGTCGCAGTTTCGGAGGAAAAATGAAACGTACGTCGCAGCTTCGGAGGAAAAATGAAACGTACGTCGCAGTTTCGAGCCCAAATGGCGACGTCGCAGTTTCGGCCTCAAAAAAAAAGTTGGGCGCGCGAGGTGTCTCGAGTGTCCTGGGGCTTTTTTTTCCTGTGCGCGGAATGTCCGGCGCCACGAAAATGCATTTTACTCCTATGCGTTGCGCGACGAAGCCCTCTCGAGACTCCGGTGGTTCCTCCGTCCAGGGCGTTCGAACGCGCGCGGACAAACGCGCCCTCTCGTTGGCCGCGACAGGCCGCACGAGGCCGCACGAGGCCGCGCGCCCGTGCGCGATGCCAACTGCACCGCCGTCCCTCCGCTTCGCGCGCTGCACACCAGCGGAGTATGCGCGACCCGCAGCGCCTCCTCGGCCGGCGTCAACACGGCATCTCCAGACAGTTCGCGCGCCCCCTGGCGAACCAGTCGAACCCGCCTTCCACGGGGCCGCCTCGCTCGCGGCGGCCCCGATGCGGGGGCGTGCTTTCGACTGCGCGCGACCGAAGCACAGCTCCTGGACACCGAACCATCACGCCGCCATGGGTCCAGAAAAGAAGCGTGGGAGTGCTCTCGCTCGCGGCGCGCGCGCCTCGCCGTGCCTTCACGCGCGCCAAGCCGTCTACGCAGTTGGCGCTGTCGTTGCCATTGGCCGCGCGCTCGAGGCCACCCGCGCGGCGCGCGGCATCTTCGGCGCATTTTCCAGGCGATGCGCGACTTGTACGCGTCGCGGCGACGCCCAGAAGTCGCCGCGCGCGCGCCGCCGCGCGGGCGCGACTGCGCGTCGCGCATTTCGCCGCGCGGTTGGCTTAGGACAACAGCGCGCTAGGTCGAAAATGGGAATTGAACGCGCGCCAAATGCCAATGTCAGTCCCCGGACCCGCGAGGCGAACTCTTGATTTGGGAACCGCGGACCTCGCTGCGCGGTCGACGCCGCGCGCGCGTAGCTCCTCGTGCCGGATTGAAAACGCCTCGCGCCCAGCTGACATCCAGGATCGCAAACCTGGGCGCCGGTTGTGCTTCCAAGCCAAGTTGGCAACTTGACCGCGCCGACAACGCAGCGCCTGCCATGGAAACGCCGCCAAGCGCGTTGCACCGTGCTTCTCTTGGCGAAACTGCGAAACACACACACACACACACACACACACACACACACACACACACACACGCACTTAAAGTTGCGAGTCGGGGCCGCGCTCGTTAAAGGCGTACTTCGGTTACCAGACAACCGAACTTCTTCATTCCTGCGAGGCAGACCTTGTCATGCACGCGCCGCCACGCGCGCCCTCTGTGCACTGGGCACCTCGTGTACATGTGGAAACCGCGCTTAAGTTGGCATCGGGAACGGACGACAGTCACTACATGGAACCATTCAGCTTTCAAAGCAATATGGCTCGATGAGTCTGTACGGCTATGTACAGGATGGCCGTGCGAGCCAGTGCACGCGCGAATATCAACAATAGCTTTCTTGCGCGCCAATGCAAAGCGCTAGTTATTATGACAGCGTGGCGACTTATGCGTTCCCACCCAGTGAAGACACCGCCGCGCGCGCACCGCCCACGTCCTGCGCGCTCGGTGCATACAAAGGGGGCGCAAAAACGTCATGCTAAATTCTCAAAGACTTTGGGCGCGAGAATGTAAGATTTGAGTTCCCGCGCAAAGGTGGCGACTTCTGCGCTTCCACTGCGCACGAGCCTGCCATGCAGGCGCGCTGATGCGCGCGCGGGCGACGCGTGTCACGCCCGAAAGCCGCGTGGCGACCGCTGAAGGTCTCATCTAGTTTCCATCCAATCCACCATGGCCGCGCCCTCATTTCCAAAACTCAGGATCCAACGCGCGAGCGGCCAAGTTCCCAGACAAAATAAGGACATCAAAAACCTATGCACGTTCCGCCCCTTTCGCTGGCAACAGCCTTCCGAGGCTTCACGACGGCTCCAAGATGGACCAAGAGAGCCCCTGGTGTCCCCAGAAGGACCCCGGATATCTCCAAGACGGTCCCCCAAAGCGCCCGGGAGCGTCCCAAGAGCGCCCCAAGAGGGCCCGGATGGCTTGCGGGGCTCGAGGGGTTGTGGGGGCAGGCTAATTAAAACACCTCCCTCTGGCTGATCGATGTCATTCAAGATGGCCCCAAACGTGCCTCCAAAGCCCCGAAGAGGATACTGATTTTCGCCCGTGACTTGACGGGTGCCGCTTTCTCTCTGTTGTTGAGGGCCATGAACCAAAGCAACTGAGGGCACCGCACAACGCGATCAGACTCGGGAGCAAAACAAACGAAAACAAGGCCAGCCACACAACGCCATCGAAATCATCTTGACAAGCAAGCGCTTGCGCTATGTACATTGAAGACGCGCTCGAACCGGACACAGCAAACCGAACCTCTGGCTGTCTGCCACCAGGGAGGGGTCATCCGACTGATGTTTATTGCCAGCCCTGTGCTAACAACAACGCGTTCAGCTTGCCAAGCACCGTCTACGGATGTTGAAACAACAAAATCTATATCCGGCCCCCTCCAAAACAGAAAAAAACAATGGAAGCGAGAATTTACTGTGCGACGGCATGACTCTTTTCGCCTACAAGTGTCCTAGCCAGTTCGCATATGTTAAAATGAATTGCATAAAATACAGATGCGTGTGCACGTCGACGCCGTACCAAAGTTGCGATTTGAGCTGCGTGTCCCAAAAAGCGATTGGGACCTTTTGGTAATACCACCCAAAAGTCGCCCCTGCCATTACCCAGGCATGAGGGCCCAATAGACAGGGGCGGACGCAGCCCCCCAGATGAAGCCAAGATATCAGACACAGACTGACGCGCGGCACCGGCGCGCGCGATTGCGGGGGCTACTGCATAGAAGTCCCAAAGCGATGGCCGCATCTCTGTGCCACGGTAATCCTCGCAGCGGTTGCCAGTTCCTCGTTCAAAATATATCCCCGCAGCGACTGCCAGCTCGCATCCCTGACAATTCGCCGGCCCAACGGGCCAGGGCGTGCTAAGATCTCCGGTAACTGATTAACAGTATTAACAGTATTTCTAGTTCGCGCGCGCGGGGCGGCCCCTGGGGGTCCCCCGGCGAAAAGTACCCCGACCAACGCCCGACCGCCGCCCGACCGCCGCCCGACCAAGTCTACTCAGAGATGGTTTTCCTTCTGGGTGCGGCCTCTCAGGCTCCCCAGAGCGCGCTCAGAGTGCCCCAAGAGGCCCCCAAGACTGCCCAAGAGGCCCCCGAGACGCCCAAAGAGCGCTCGAAGACGCCGAAGATGACCCCAAGACGGCCCAAAAGGCCCCCAAGACAGCCCAAGAGGCCTCCAAGACGCCCCAAGAGCCTTCCAAGAGGCCTCCGAAGAGAGCCCCAAGAGGCCAAAATCGTTGATTTTCATTGGTTGTTTCGATGTTTTTTGTGTTTGGCTTTTTCGGCTTCCGGACGCTCCAAGACGGCCCAAGAGGCCCCCAAGACCGCTCCAAGACGGCCCACGAAGCTCCCAAGACGGCGCCGAAACGACCCAAGAGAGCCCTCAAGACGGCCCAAGTGCCGCCCAAGACGGACCAAGAGGCCCCAAGACGGGCCCAAGAGGGACTCAGGAGGGATACCGAGAACTCAAAAATGGAGCCCTCCGTCCCAGAAGGCGCCCAGGAGGTCCCAAAGAGGCCCCAAGAGGCCTCCAAGAGGCCCCAAGATGTCGCCAAGAGGCCCCAGGAGACTCCCAGGAGGCCCAAAAGAAGCCCCAGAAGGCTTCAAACATGTCTCCCAGGCGCCCCCGAACGGCCTCTCAACAGACCCCAAGAGGCCCCCCAAAGAAGCATCTTGACGACGACTCTATTTCGCCCCATCGAGAGACGACCCCCAGGGAACTGCTTCACCATCAAAACTCCCCACGCAACGCGTCCGAACGACACCCGCCCCCAAGAGCGCAACATGGGCAACGAACACACAGACAAAAACCAGCGATGCCATATCACGGGCCGGCGGAATGAGCGAAGCGATTCAATACCTGGCAGCCGTCGCGGCACTGGCGACCGCGTAGCTGGGAATCTCGGGCCAGCACGATGCACACCTTCCACGCGATGTCGCAATTCCGCGCGCGCCCACTGGCGGTCGCCGAGCACTGAGATGAGTGCGCATGGAGACTGGCGCGCAGGCCGCGCCTTGCGCGCGGGCCCGCGCGCGCAGCCTGGCGGCGCGCGCGCGGTGCGACGCGCTGGGGCGGAGGGGGCCACGGCTGCGCCCCTGCCAGGGTGGCGGCGCGAGTTGGCGGCGCATGGGCGGTCGCCGCCCACTCGGTGAGGTTCGGGCTCGCAGATGCGAACTGCCGCTGCCGTCCGTCAGCGCCGCGCGGAAACGTAGCGGGCGCTCGCGTGGCCCCTCGGGGGCTCGCGCGGGCCTTGATGACTGTGCCGATGTTCTCACCCGTTGTGCGGGATAGCTCTTGCATCTTGACGCGCGCGCTTGCGTGGGCGCGCGCGCGCACGCGTGGGCAGACGCGCGCGCGCGGCCACGAGGGCAAGGCAGCGCCGTGCGCGGGGCGCACTGGCCTTGGCCAGGGACTCTGCGCCGGCAGGGAGCCAAGCTTGCCCAGCGACAACCGCCGCCGCAGCGCACGGCAACGCGAACTGCGGCTGAAATTTGACGGCGCTTTGCCGGGGATCCGCGCTCTCCGACTTGTGCGCGGGTCTCGTGGAAAGGCCAGGCGCGGCCACCCCGGCGGCCCCTTGCCTCGCTTGCCCCGCGCACTCGGCGCCGGGCCCGCTTGCCGGCGCGGGCGAGCGAGCTATTGCGCTGAACAGACTCAGGCAGCGATCCGACAAGCCCCCTTTCTTTCCGGAAGCCTGTCAGACGTAGAAGCACGTTCATCTTCGCATTGACGACGCGCGCGGTTCTGCCCCCCTCCTCTCCTGTGGGGCTGTAGGGGGGAAAGGGGGGAGGGGAGGTTCTGTGGCAACGCTCCCAGAGAGGACAGGCGGTCGCGTCAGTGCGCGCGCGTTGCGGCGCACCCCGGCCCTCCTGCACCTGTCAGGCTGGGCGGGCCGCGAGACGGCATCGCGCGCGCCGCGCCTGCGTCGTGCCATTTGCAGCGCCGCCAAGGGTGACAGTCGCCGTGAATCGCCGGGCGCGCGGCGCGACGCGCCATCGAGACTGCGCCGCTGCACCCGCGCGCGCGGGCGTCCACAGGCAGCGGCGGTTGCCGCGGGTCGGCATGGCATGTCGGACGCGCGCGCCGAGGCGGTTCTGCTGGACGGCCCCGTTGGCTGCGACTCGTCGACGGGGGTGAACGCGTCGACGCTCTCCTCGCCGTTGCACGTGGACACGGGCTTCGGGCAGTCAGGGCTGACGTGGCCCACCCAGGCTGCGGTCGCAGCGCGGCGAATGAGGTCGAATAGGGGCGCAACGCGCTGCTGCTTTTTACCGCTGGCAATCGATCCCTACCACGTCATCGCAGTAACCAGGCGTGGGCAAGAACGCGATGGCGGCGCCGGCTCTGACCAGACGGTAGCCTGGACCACTGACAGGAGCATCTTGTAATAAAGTACGTCTGGACACACGGGCCGCAAATGCGCGCCGTCGCGGTCAATGGCCACGGGGCCGTCCGCAGCGCCAGCTGGCACGCTGCGCCCCGCTGAGATCCCCCTGACAACTGAAGGCGAAAATTGCCGCGCGCAGCGGCAGGCGCGCCGCGCGTGACTGGGGGTCGAAACAACGGCGCATGCTCTTACCCTCCGCGCGCTCCAGGACGCGCAGCTGCGCGCGGGCACGGCACTGCGCTCGCTGGCCCCGGCGGGCACGCGCGCAGTGCCCCCGCGCGCGTCGCCGAAAACATGGGGGGTCCAGGCATAGCGCGCCGCGCTTGCGCAGCTGCGTCGCCGGGCATCGGCGATGCCCCGGGCGCGCCGAACAGTGCGCGGGCGCGCGCAGGTGGCGCGCGCCGCGAGGCCCCACATGATAAGACAGCTGCCACTGACGGGACAGCCGCGCGCGCGCCCCTGCCCGACGCAGACGCGGCAGAGGGCGCGCGGGTCGCCGCTCGGCCGCGCGACTGGACCGAACGGCGCAGCGAAGCGCGCAAACGTGATCCCGCGGCCCACTGCGCATGTATCGCGCCAGCGCGCCCGAGCCCGCGCAATCCGTGCATTCCGCGTCTGAGCGCCAGGGCGCACAGCATTCAACAAACAATGGAGGCGACAGATCTCGCCGTCAACTGTGCACACAGGGAGACGGCCGAGGGGCCGTTTCTGCATGGGGTCCGTTGGTAGGGGTCGTTTTCCCGGGCACTGCGCAGCAGGCAGCGCACCAAGTCAGTGCACCAATGCCTGAGCCAGTTCAGTTGCGGAAGGGATGCGATAGGGAAGTGGGCGGACTTCACGCGCGCCCCCCGCCCCGAAACCTGCCAACTCCCGATGGCCTCGGGCCCGCGGGAGAAAGCGGCAGGGATCGGGAACGGGAGCGCGAGGTCCACTCGCAGCCCCGTCATTTGCACCGCCCCTTCCAAACGAGGGAGTACTGGCCAGTAAGGCGGGAAAAGAACTAACCCCGCCACACGGGGTACTTAGGAGTATCTACCCGACTTAGCGGGCCCTGGGCGCGCCCCCCAAAAACAACGCTTCGGCGTTCCAGGACGATACTCCGTCACCGCAGGTGGCAGGGCTAGGAGAGCAAGGGGAAGAGAGAACAATAATGGGTGGCACTCGCATCCCTCGACGCAAGCGATGCCACCGACGCGCAGAGGGCGTGAAGTGATGCGGATCAGAACTGTGGCGACAACTCGATCAAGGCAACATAACTCTCATTCACGGGGCTCTCCAGGCCCAAAGATTACTAGGGCACTCCAGGCCCAATTCTGGCAAGTATTTGGAAAATTGCGATGACAGCTGATCTCCGATATTCTGTCATGCGCTACGTGAGGCACGCCAGGCCCCGAAAGTCGGAAGAACATGTGCGTGGCGAGTGCCCTGGATCGGTCGTTTTCTGACGCCGTGCTCTTGACTCAAAAAGTAAGTGGAGTGATGCTTGCGGAATACAATAGATGGCAGACGACCTGCCTGGGAACGGTTATGTCCCATTGCCAGCGTATGTCAATCAAATGTCGAAACACTATGCAGCGTGTAAACATCTTTCCCGTCAAACGATACAGTGGGCAGAATATCTCAAACATAACATGCATCAGATACGTAACGATATCAGATCAAATCCTAAACAAGTTCAACATATATGCATCAATATACGCAGTAAGAAATGTTAATCAATACCCACCTCCAATGTTCATAGTAACGCTCGTCCCAAACACGGTTGCCATAGTTGTTGAACCAACTGATGGTGATCGTCTGGTATTTGCCCCACGACCAGATGTACTCGGTGTCCTCGGTGCCGATATGGACCGACTGGTTCAGGTGGTCCGACCAGTAGCGGTAGGTGTCGTCTTGGTAGTGATGCAGCCCGCGTCGCCACCAGGCGTGGACGTTGCGGCAGTCGCGCACGGCGCTCCGACTACGGCCGCGATCTTCATCACAGTTAAGGTCGGGACGCCTGGGCGGTGTCGTGGGTCGGCGTGATGTTGACGAGTATGCAGCTCCGCCAAGCCCGTCCGCGGCGTCTCCCCAGCCAGCGCCGCCAAGGGCATGGGCGGGCGTGGGGCCATCGCGGCGCGGGAGCGGAGGAAGAGGGGTGAGCCGGACGGGTGTAGGAGCCGGGGTCAGGCGAACAAGCTCCACAGTGGTGGCCTGATCATCTTTACTCTTGTCAGCCCGCCTGGGCGGATACCCCTCAACGCGACGAGTTGGGAAGCACGTTCCGCGTGGACGTTACCTCAAGGGCGAGGAAACATAGTGTCTCTTCATCGTCGTACCCAGCACACACATATACATACACACACCTGGGCCATCCAATGTAGGGTGCAGTCTCACCACCGTGGACACGCACCGACATCACACCCTCGCCCCCTGCCCCTCCGCATCCCCTGCACAGTATCCTCAATCTTATCCTCCCCACCATCTTCAGCTCATCCTGCTCCTCAACATGTTCATCCTTCTCCTTCTCCTCCTTACCACCACCACCACCACCACCACCACCAGTAATGTTTTGTCGCCAGCGTGATGGTAACCATGATCGGGAGCGTCATCATGACGCAGCATAATCCTTCTACCAATCCTCACCATCGTCGTAATCGTCATCGTAGTCGTCCTCCTCCTCCTCCTCCTTCTCCTCCTGCTCCTCCTCAGCCAGCATCATCATCAGCAACATCGCCAACAACACCAAAACGAAAACATCACCAACAACCAAAACAACAGCAGCAACAACAAAAACAACAGCAGCAACAACACCACCACCTCCACAACCAACATCAACGACAACAACAGCAACAACCCCAACAACAAAATCAGCAACAACGATAACAACAACGGCAACAACACACAATCGTTTTAATACTGTTCGCTCCTATCTGCTCACGTGCCAATCAACACGTATATCCCCAACCCTCGGCACCCGCCCTCGTCCTCTTCGATCGCACCCTCTTGGGCTCTTGGGGGTGTATCGTCATTCCCTGCTACGTGCATGTAGTGCAGCCCCTGAAGCAAGCGAAGAGAGGACAGGTGGAATGGGGAGACAGAAAAAAGGACACAAGAAAAAAAAGCAGGAGGGGGGCAAGGAACAGAAAACAAGTAGTAGAACCAGACGGGCAGATCGGGTGGGCAGACCCACAGTGGGCAGGTCGGGAAGGCGGGCCCAGGAGACCAGGTCAAGCTGGCGGGTTGCTGAAGCGTGTGGGCCCTGCATACATCGCGATGAAGTCTCGAGTGATATCGAGATTCCCAACTAAAGCGCGAGAAAGCCCAAGGCGAGAGCGTGATTCCTGAGCGCCGAGGGCGCATCCTTTGAATACATTGCGAAGAAATCCAACGCGAGAGCGCGACGCGTACAAAGTTGTGAGGAAGTCCCGCGCGAGAGCGCGACTCTTCAATACATTGCGAGGAACTAGCAGGAAGGAGCCATTGTTTTTGTAAAACCGGGAGCAACAGCGCAATTTGAGGATGGACACTCCCACTTATAGAAAAAACAAAGGGGCGGGCCCCAGGAGGGGCATTTCAATTGAAAAACACATATGGTACGGAAGGGGGGACCAACAGTAATTAGTCTTCATAAATGTAGATTCACCAAATACAGCAGCAACAACCACAGCACACACAGGTGCAACAACAATCGTTTTAAATGTGTTCGCTTCTATCTGTTCACGTGCCCACCAACACGTATATCCCAAACCCGCGGCACCCGCCCTCGTCGTCTTCGATCGTACCCCCTGCCACATGTATTTAGTGCAGCCCCTAAACCAACGGAAGAGAAGACGGGTGGAAGGGGGAGGGAGAAGAATGGAGCACGAGAAAAATTAGCAGGAGAGGGGGCAAGGAGCAGAACACAAGTAGCATTGGCAGGTCGGGAAGGCGGCCCCAGGCGACCAGGTCGAGCTGGCGGGTTGCTGAAGCGTGGGTACTGCATGAGTCGCGAGGAAGTCTCGAGCGATAACGCGATTCCTAAGTAAATCGTGAGAAAACGCGGGCCACGAAGGGCATAACATCCGAGGCCACAAAAAGCAACGGCGGGGCCGCTGAGGGCAGCAAAAGGGCCACGAAGAGCAACGTGGGGGCCACAAAGGGCGACAGCCGGGTCACGAAATGCATGCAGATGGGGCCACGACGGGCGCGTGTGAGCGGGGGCCACGAAGGGCATTTTCGTAGACTGGGCCACAAAAGGCGACTGAAGGGCCACTGAGGGTGGCAAAGGGGCCACGAAGGCCAGCGAGGGGGCCACAAAGGGCGACAGCGGGGCTACGAAGGGCATGCGTATGGGGCCACGACGGGCGCGTGTGAGCGGGGGCCGCGAAGGGCATATGATGCGGGGCCACAAAGGGCAGCGACGGGGCCACTGAGGGCACCAACGAGGCCACGAAGGGCAGCGAACGAAGGCGACCGCGGAACCAGTA